>VYXF01004666.1:713658-754949 GCA_013397295.1 Polioptila caerulea | reverse complement strand
CCTGGTGGACAGCAAGCTGTCCATAAGCCACCAGTGCCCTTGTGGCCAAGAAGGCCAATGCAATCCTGGGGTACATTAGGAAGAGTATGGTCAGCAGGTCAAGGGAGGTGATCCTGCCCCTTTATTCTGCCCTGGTGAGGCACATTTGGGGTGCTATGTACAGTTCTGGGCTCCTCAGGACAAGCGAGACATTTGGAGCTCCTTGAGTAGGTCTATTGGAAGGCTACAAAGATGATTAGGGGACTAGAGTATTCCTCTTACAAGAATAGGCTGCACTTCTAACCACATCCTCTGGAGAGAGGAAGAGGAGATTTTCCCATCACACCCAAACTTACTTTAAATGCCTCATTTGGTATCCCTCTGCGACCAAGCCTGTTCTTACTAACATCAATGCACCTTAAGGTAGATGGTAACTCCGGGAGTTGCCTTATCCTATTGTCACGGAGCACCAGCTCCTGAAGTTTGGGTAATCTTCGGAAGGCATCCTTGTGGATATCTGATATGAAGTTTGCAGTCAAATCAATCCTCTTTAAATGGACTGGCGGAGAAATAAGATACAACAACAGACTTATAAGAATGTATTTCTTGACATTTAAAAAAACCCTGCCTATGTCATAATTTCTACATCTTTCAGTGAAAGACTTCCAAGTTGAGTTTTAAGATTTCTGTGTGTTTTGGGAATCTTATAAATTACTGTCTTTTGGAAAAATGACACTTAAAGGGAAATAAATGTATTTTCTACTACCTTGTTCCACATTTCTTTATTTCAAAACTTCCCTATATGTAAGAAATTTGATATATTGACTTCTTTATAAAATACACTCAAACATTTTTTGCAATTTTAAAAAACCCCAAAATTAAATTGAGTATTTGGGGGGGGGGTTATTACTTTTCTAAAGATGGTTGCAAGTAACAGCAAAAAGATCAATGCTCATTGTTATTTATAATAATTCAAAAGTTTGACAGAGAATCTGCTTCTAATGTATGGACCTTTATGCTCCAAAGTAACCAAATGCATGTGCAATTATATGTAAAATTTACCATAATCAAATATTATATAAAATATATCACTATATTTTTTGGTTGATATGAGCCAGAAATAATCAAAATTATAACTGATTTCAATAATACTGCTATCCATACTTAAGTTAGCAAAGTCATTTCTGCTGATCTTCTTGATTCTGTTATAACGTGAATAGAAATACACGGTTTTCTTAGGCAATGGTGGAACAGCATCAAGCTCACGATCATCACAGTAGACTGTGGTCCCTAGGCATGTACACAAAAGGCAAGTGGGAAGACCTATCAAGGAATTTAAAAGAAAATACTGTTAAAAAAGACATGTATAAAAATCATAAATAAATTACTACAATGAAATGCTCACATAAGCACCTAACGATCAGACTTTGTCTATGGTAAAGTTCACTTCCTATTCTGCTTTGATCACCAAATCATATAATTGCAACAGTAAAGTGATTAAATTCTTTTTTAAATGAATTTATTTTTTCTGCCTGTGCCTAGAAGAACAATTAACTTGTTCTAATAAATTGTTTCTCAGACTATAATAAAATATTAGATGACAGCAACCAGCCAGAAGTTGATTTCCCCTTAAACTAGCAGGTGTATGCTTCCATCTAGATGGAGGAATAATAACTGATGAATGATATTTTCTACTTAATCTGTAACTCTGTCACTCTGTTTCTCTCCTCTCCCTCTCTCTTTATATTTCTTTCTACTTCTCTCTCTCTCTCCCTCACATTTACTTTTAAATAAAATCCATCCTATTGACTTTGGCATATGGTCTCATTAGCACCTTAATTCGGGCAGAGGCACCCCCCTAACAATTTTAATAACCAGATTGTAACACCTGTGACACTGACTTTTTCATACATCTTTTCCTTGATTATGAATATAAATCAGTATACCTGTTTATCAGCTTTTAATCCCATAGAAATACTTTTCTGTTTCATGTTTTCCTTCTCCTTGTAGCAGATGGCATTGTTTTCTCTTGTTACTTATAGAATAGTAGGATAATTCAGGAATATGAAAATGTTTTTCTTGCAGGTTAATGTTTCCTCCAGATCAGACATGGCTACATGAGAGATGTGCCCACTTAATCTACCTCAATTACCTGTAGGTTATTGAGGTGCCTTTTGAGGCAAGATTAATGAATGAGTAACCAGAGCACTCTTTTATGTGATAATCTCTACTTGGACATCCAGGAATACAATTTCTGGAGATATAAGGATATTTGCATGCTTTCCCTAACTTTCTCCACAGGACAGATTAAATTGGCTGGAGAGAGGACTTCTGGCATGGAAAAAAAATATTCACACCTGGAACTATTCCAGCAAATCTAGGCCTAAATGAATATAGAGTTAAGGATGACATATTTTTTTTGTAATATTGCAATATAGTAACATAGTATGGGAAAAGGGTTTCACCCTGTCCTGTTTTTGATCTTGGATGAGTGGTATTTTTCACCTGTGTCTGGTGGACACTGGAAAGAAAACAGAGGTAGGGGAAGGATTCAAAAAGTTATCAACAAGAAAAATGAGCTTGGCTTAGTGTTACTGAGCCTTGTAGTCTTCTATTCAGTACCAATCCAATAGCGGCAACATTTGATAGGAAAATATGTTGTTAAAAAAAAGAAGTCACAAGAGAAATCTGATCTGATATATTACTGTCTTGAGCATTTCTTTAGTTGGTGCACTATTTGATTTGCATTCAGTACTCAAAAATGTTGACAGATACAGAATTCATATATAATATTTACAGGACATATTGTAACATCTTGTTTCAAAATTGAAAAAAATTGTATGGGTCTATTTTTCTCTTTTTTCTGGAATCTCCTGGCAAGTTCTGATTCCATTTTTATTTGTTTTGACCGTGTATATTTTGCCTGGTCAAGCTCACTTGTAGTATGTACCAAAATGAGACTATGAATTATTAACTTTACTGAATTTTGAAAGCAGGAACTCTGGGGTTTGTCTTTGGGGTATTTGTTTTGGGTTTTTTTCATTTAATTTTTCTTCTATGACACTCAGCTGTAGTGTTGGGCCTAGTAAAAAGTAGTTGTGTGTTGATCACCATACAGCACCAAGATCCCTCACAGCAAGTAAGGAATCATTCTAGTGAGCTTTACTTACTATATTTAGAGGAGCTTCTGACAAATGCCAAAAATTAGCATGTCAAAATTTGTGTAGGAGATGGACAGATTTTGCTTGCAATTTTGATTCCCCTGCAAGATTTATAAAGTTCTTATTTCACTATAAATAGTCAGAAGAACTGAAAATCATTTTCACTAAAAAATTCTAAATAGGTCCCTTTCCTTAAGTTTTTCAGTTTACAGTTTCCATGGTCAAAAATTCCTCAACATTTTAATTATACTTTATATGAATACATTTATAAAAAACATGTAGCAAATCATTATAAGCAAAGAAAGTTGATAATGATATTGAAATCTAAGACAGAAAAACCAGTAATGGTAACATTGACAACCATCAGCAACTTTTCAAGTTGTAAATCTTCACTGGCACAGTTGGGTTCATAGTGAAATAGTGTAGAAACCTTTTGACTAGGCACCTATCTGACTTTGGAGGATGCAAGATAGATATTTTGTATATTTCTTCAGTAAAAGAAATACAGAAACTACTTCCTTTTCAGTAATAAGAAAATAAAATGGTCTTGCTCAAAATCAAAGCTACACGCAAAAAAAAATTCTCTTCCCTACTAACCATCTTGAGTCTGGGGTCCAAGAACCCCTGACCCCTGTGCTGGAGACCCATCAATTAATTTTGGTGTTGATGCTTCATCCTCAGTTTCTTCTGTCAATGGTGCAGAAGAATGACTCTCTTGAATTACAGAAGGTAGTTCTGTCCCAATATCTGTCTAGGGAAAATTAAAAGGAAGTGTTATTGTTTACTTCCCTTGGAAGCTGTTTCTTTTCCAGTTATTCATATTCTCCCACTAGAGGTCACATATTTTCTGAGGTTTAGTTCTTGAGCTGCATTTTATCCAGAGACTATAATGAATTCTGATATATAAACAATTCATGGAAATTCAACATACTTATTTATTTTTAATCTCAGTGTTTTGCATGTTTTTCATGTATGCACACATACATACACTTCATTACTGAGAATATATAATAGCAAAATTATTTTTCCATATTTATGTAAAGATAAATTAAATTTATGATAAAATTGATAAACTGTGTGTGAAAAAAGAAAATTTGCTGTGAAATATCAAAGAGGTGCAAGTCATTTACCATAAAATTATAAATTGCACAATCATAAATCAAAATCCAGTATATCTGTGCAGGCTCTGCTTAGAACACTAACATGATTTAAAAGTATTACTAAATAATTCTGAACATGATTTAAAAATATTACTAAATAATTCTGAACTCCAATTTCACATGTAACTTTCAAATGTGTTAAAGACTCTGGTTAACATCATTCATTAGTGGCTGTATTATGTCTTATGAAAAAAAAATGAGATAGATAAATAATTGGATAAAACATTGGTTTTAAAACATTTATAAAATTTGGAAGATCCTTCTATGGAACTTATTTTTCTGTCCTTCATGCAATATAATTAGTCAAAACAGTAAATTTTATCGGGTTGACTTTTATTCAAACAATGCATTCTGTTGATTTTCCCATATGGCAATTCAGAATAAAAAATAAGATGTAGCAATTTTCTTCTATCACATCACCACTCATAAAAAGAATATTGCAGACTTGCCAGGCTTGTTGCAGAGGGGTCTGTGTTAGCAAAGAGGCAAAGTTGTTTTCTGTGATCACCCAGACATAGTTATGTGATCTTCGCAAGTTACTTTCCTACAGTATCTCCATTTCCCCATGTGTAATAATATTGTCCAAGTGAGTCAGAGCCCCTTTTGAAAGTTTACTCTTTGTTCTTTAAATCCAAAACAATTAATTAGTGTCATTATAGGGTTTTGCACATCTGAGGTGCTGTTAAAAATATAGGTAATACCCTGTGCTGCAGTTAGCACTCCTTATTTTTTTCTAAGGCACAACCAAATACAGGAATTTTGTCACAGTATCATTATTCAAGTGCAAAGGCACCAAATCCCAAAATTCTGCTTCAGTTTTCATCTACTGCAGCTTTCTAGCACATTATCACCTCAAACTATTGAATCCCAAGTCTTTCACCTGACCAAGCATCTTCTTTTTTGAGACTATCCCACAGCTATCACCCTCTTTGCTGTCTCCAGGAGGAACCAGTTGTTAAAATCAATCACAGTAGTGTTCATAAATTCTAATTGTAAAAGACAAGTAAAAAGTAATTGCATCCAGATTGGCCAAATAGTTAGAATTTTTAAAATTTGACTTTGTATGTAGACTATAGAAGTTAAAGGAACTAAAACTCCTGACATCTGGATTCCAAGTACAGGCAACTCTTTGTACTGATATAGTATTTAGTATTTGCTCCCTATTTGAATCTCTTTGTATGTGTATATATATTTCATATGTAACCAACAGCTCGAGGGCTGTGATTCTGCCCTTCTACTCTGTTCCTGTGAGACCCCACCTGAAGTACTGTATCCAGCTCTGGAGTCTCCAGCACAAGGAGGACGTGGGCCTGTGGGAGTAAGTCCAGAGGAGGACCAAGAAGGTGCAGACAGGCTAAGAGAGTTGGGGTTGTTCAGCCCTAAAAAGGCTCTGGAAAGACCTTATAGTAGCTTTGCAGTACCTAAAGGGGTTCTACAAGAAAGCCGGAGAGAGACTTTTTAGAAGGANCCAGTTTTAAAGGTGCAAAACTTATTTCTGAGCTAAACAGACGAATGGGGATACAATTCAGCATCAACCCAGGACAGGGTTGTTCAGCCCTAAAAAGGCTCTGGAAAGACCTTATAGTAGCTTTTCAGTACCTAAAGGGGTTCTACAAGAAAGCCGGAGAGAGACTTTTTAGAAGGATATGTAGTGATAGGACAAAGGGGAATGGCTTGAAGCTGAGACTTTTATTTATTTTTATATTCTTTACTGTGAGTATGCTGAGGCATTGGAAATGGTTGCCCAGAGAAGTTATGGATTCCCTTGCCCAAGGCAAGGTTGGAGGGGGCTTTAAGCAGCCTGAGCTTGTTGAAAGTGTGCCTGCCCATGGAAGAGGGGTTGGAAGTGGAAGATCTTGGTCCCTTCCAACTCAAAAGATTCTATGATCCTATGAACTGTGAAAATTTTGGAAAAAAAACACTTTGCATCTCATAATAGACTATCTTGCAATGTAGCTATATATCATTACAAGCAGTCTTAAGCATCATGATCCTGGATTGCCTTAGAATGTCTAAATAGCTACCTAAAATCTAATTTTTTTTTTTCACACAAATAATTTGGTTTAGGTTATACAATGACAATAGGTTCAAATATTTTATATCAATTAGTTTCACTGAAGACAGAGAACATGAAAGCAATAAAAAACCAGAAAGCACTCTGAACCACCCAGGCTCAGATTTTGACTAAGAACATGTTAGGTTTTCTGTATATTCTTTAGTTGTATTCTGATAAGCTACAGATACTATTACTAATTAGAATTTATGCATAAAAATGCCCTAATACTGTTACCAAGGTCATAACTTCACAAAATGCAAGGTAATCAAATGATCAAGATGACCTTCAGCTGAACTAAGTAACTTGAGTTGATGTAAGTAAGGATGTACATTGTCATTTTGTGCAGACAAATACACAATGTTACCATCTGCAGCACTGACAGTAGACAGCTTAACCAGGAATGGACTTGGGGACAAATCAAAAGAAGGCTTTGGGAACAAAGGAAATGGGGCAGCTGTTCTTTGAATGGAGGAAGCCTAGAGGGAGAGAGACATTCCAGACTTTTATTGACCCGGGTTAGTACTGCACTAAAGTTCTTGCACATGCTGTCTCCTTCTGCACCAGATTTGTGGAAATCAGATGAGAATCCCTCTTCCGAACTTTGGAATTAAATCTGGAGATTTTAAGATCTGTTAATGTCTTTATACGCAACTTCTGTTCTACTGAAAGCAATATTCTGGAGAAGAGTATTTTCAAGGTAGACTTTGTAAATAGGCTTCAGACCAAAGATAATTTTCCTTTCAGTTGTTATGGGATTTGGGTCATCTACACTAACTGCCACCTCTCTGCATATTTGGGGAATACTTTATGGAACTTACTGTCTTGGGATTTGTGATTTACTTTATGCTTTCTGAGGGTTTTTAGTTGATTAATCACTGTAGCTGTTGGGTAGCAATGTGGAGGTATTAACCTCTAGTACTTCCATTTCTATACTCTTATCTCTTTCTTACTCTAGGATGTTACGTAGATTAGTAGATGTACAGTTGAAAGTCTCCCAGCAGTTTCCCTGCAAATGCACTAAGTCTGGGGCTTAGGGAAACTGTTCCAAGTAGTTAGTATTATTTATTCAGTCTCCTACATGTGAATGTCATAAGAAAATAAAAATTATTGATGTTAACTTAATGATGTTGCAATTTTTATACTTGTAACAGAGTAGGAGTTCACTGATATATGTGTTTTACATACCAGACCCAGAGTATAAGCAGTATTTTCTTGCTGTACATAACTTGGACTTGAACCAGTGACCTAAAGGTAAAAGTCTGTTTCCCATTATAGGTCATCTGATCCATGCGGCCTTTTATCTTTTTCAAGTTTGATAAATCATGCGAGATTGTAACAGGACAAAGATGTTTCTTGGACTATATACTGTACAAAATAATCCCTCATCTTCCAGATGTTTGTTTAATTTTGGCAACTGGACTTAACTAAAAAAAAGAAAAAATAAAAATCGAAACATAAATGATTGTATATCACTTAATGACATTATTTTCCATAAGGTTCTTTGGAGGGAGGAGGGAGCCTGGAATTAGGCAGGGAGTCGACTTGTATTTTATTTGATACTTTAAGAAATATTCTTTGTGAAAAATCACAAGGCAGGAAGAACATTTTAGAGAAATATAATAAAGTGTGTTTCTCTTTGCCAATACCTACAAGTTTTCAAATAATAATCTGCCTTACAAGGCAGTTTTAGTACATGGCATATGAATAAAATGAAGAGATATCACATCATCTGTCTTCAAACATCTATGTGGTTAATATTTACCCTACTTTGTCTTTAGAATCAATCAAGGGATTTAGACAATGCCAGTGCAGATTAGTCCCAGAGCATGCCAAAGGACAGTAATATCTTTCCTGAGATTGCAGGGAGTACCTACTTTCCCCCCCATCTTATATTTATCCACTGTGACTCCATTTTCTAATGAAAATTCTTAGTGTGGCTGGCCAATTCAGAGGCACTTTCAGATGAGGAAGTTACAAAAGTCAAGAATACAGAAATCAGAACACACCAGTAAGTGATAAAATGCTGTTGGTAAAATCTAACTTGCACCTTGCCATCCATATGCTGGGCATTTAGTTTACATTAGCATTGCTTCACAGTCAGTACAGAATGAGACAAAACTTCTGAAAAGCAGCTCCAGACATTGGCCACAAAAATTCCTTTTAGGGTGGGTGGCTCATGTGTAGCTCACCATTGATGGCAAAGGAGGAGAGACAAACATAAGACTAGGAGACACTCAGGAGTTTATTTTATATCTACATCTTTTAGGATCAAAATATTACATGTGATAAGTTTAAATAAATTATCCACAGGATAATCTGAAGTATTTTGTTTCGGTGTTTCTTTTACTGCAAAAAATATGTTTAATACACAAATAAAAATTCAAAACTTAGAAAGAGGCATTTTAACCTTGAAGGGACAGTTGTTCCACACACTGACCCATCAAAAGGAACTGGTTTCTCCCATAGCTATTCTGAAACTACTCAAAGCTTACAAGCAGATGTTTAATTACAGTAGAAGTTATTCATAGAATTACAGAATGGTTTGTTGGATGGGACCGTAAAAATAATCTATTTCCAATCCCCTTGCCACAAGCAGAAAGGTTTGTTTTCCTTTCCAAAAGTGGCCGATACTTGTTCATGAATTTTGCATTTTAAGACTTCTTTTCACTTATTGTTCTATCTTAAGAAAAACTAGAATTGTAAGTCACTGCAGACAAGTGAATAACAAGAGTAGTAGTCAAAACCTTTCTGAAAAACTAGAGAAATTCCTATTCAGGGATAAAGCTTCAAGTGATAGATTAGATTCTCTTATCAACTATGTGACTATCTGATTTGTACATTACTTGTGCCAATTAATAGGAGTTTGTAAAAATGTATATGGTCTGAAAAGTCTTTGTATATCAACTTTGAAGTCTCTTTTCTAATCATATACCTACCACAAAGTTAGGAACAGCAGTGTAAAATCTAATTAACTCTGCAGAATGAGTGAGCTCTGCAAGAGTGAGCTCTTGTTCAAGTATGGCTCCTCTTTGTGTGTGTTATGCCATCAGGAGAGACAGTTTGTGTGTATGCATGCACACATGAGAACAAGTGTGTGTGGAACTCAAGTTCTGAACCTTGTGCAGGCACCAAAATGTCCAATTATTAGTTTGATTCAAATTTAACAAGCTGTCAACTAATGCTAATCAAAATGCATCAAATATTAGACTTTCACTGTGTTTCTTTCTGAATATTTTTTGGATCATACTTTACAGCTTCACCTTTGGTAAACAGATCCATACCAAAGTATTTAACTCCCTTGTTTTTCTGCTTATTCAGTGCTAGGCAAACTATTCTTAATTAAGAGCTCCTTTGTTCTTCGGCCTCACTGATAGCCTATCTTAGCAATGGAAATATTTTTTATGATGCTCCTATACCTTTACTTCTTCTTTTTTTTAACTTAGTTTTTCATACCTGAATAAAAATTGACTGATCATGTTTAACAGACACAGTGATAAAATTGCTGTGCCATTTTATTAGCCATCAGTAGGTGATGTACATAAGAATCTCTCTTCACAATTTGTTTTTCTCATACATTTTCCAAGCAAAGTTTTAGTTTCAAAGAGGGAAAATTGAGCTCACACAAGAATTCCTTTGAGAATATGGTTTGATTCTATTCATTTTAAAGAAGGAAATCTCTCTTTGTATATGTTCTCAGAGCAGTTGGGAGACACAGTCTTGACTGCGGCCTCTGGACCCTGTAAGTATTGATTCAAAATATTAATGAACTCTAAAGAAAAGGGAAGGTACATCAGCTCATTTTTATACTGCCATTACTATCTGTTTCAGAAGATAAATCCAACACAAAGCCTGTACACTTATGGTGACATTTCCTTGCCATATCTTTCTCCTTGATGACCTTGGAATTCTTTCCTTGATAATTGGCTTTTCATTTACACTGCCTTTATTTAGCCATTGTCTGTGAAAGAGTTGATACTGCTATCTTAATGTCTCTATGCACATTTTATTTCTGAGTGATTTATTACTTAAAGAGTTTCCAGTAATAATTTCCATTTGGATGCAAACCATTAGCTAGGTCTTCTGTGTCTCACTACCCTGGGATCTTGGAAACCACAGATTTTAGAATCTATAATGTCACCTAATGTGTGGCAACGCATAGCTTGGATTGAGGATTCAATAAAATTTTCTCAAGTAATTCACAGCTACAATTACTTTCCCCACACAAATATTTGCATTAAAAAAGGTATTTCATGTATACATTAAATGACCTTTTCCAACCTTAAGCTTATTCTAGAATCTATGACAAAAATAGGCTACAAGCAAAAGAATATCAAGCACCATTATCTAGAAATGTTTTCAGAAAAATGTTTTCAATCCACACTCTACATGAGAAACAATACATCCAGAGTATGAGAAGTAGCAGAGTCATGAACTTGGACTCAGTCACTCTTAGTCAACTGTATTAAGATGAAATTTTCATGTTAAGCCTCAAACAGGTGTCTAGGGTTCATTGAAAGTTATTTGAGGAAGATAGGTGTATAGGATCAGGCTGGGATGGAATTAACTTTCCCCATGGCATCCCTCAGTGCTGTACTTTGTGTTTTCAGCTGAAAGGGTGTTGATAATGCACCAGTGCTCAGCGACTGATGAGCAGTGCTGGCACAGCAGCAAGGCTGTCTCTTCAACATTACCCTCTCACCAGTAGGGCAGGGGTGGTCAAGATCTCAGGAGGGTATAAAACCAGGACAGGTGACCCAAGCTGAGTATAGGGATATTTGATATGGCATCTGGTCAGCAATGAAAGCTGAGAGAAAGGAGGCAACAAGGGCAGGGAGGTGAGCTTTATTATTAAGGTGTTTGTTGTCAGGAACACTTGCTACACATACTCAAGTCCTACGACCCTGGTAGTGTTTGGCCTTCACCTGCTGATGGGAAGTAGAGAATAAACGCACTGTTTCCCTTTGCTTCTGCATGCAACCTTTGTTTGTTTCATTTAACTAACTATATGTCTACTCACAAGTTTTGAACCTTAATTTCTTCCCCTGTCTTACTGAGAAGGAGGAGTGAGAAAGCATCTCGATGGTCACCTAGAAGCCAGCTAAGGTCAACCCACCTCAACAGATATCCTAAGAGAAAGATTCACACTTGTCATGGAGCCTCAGCAGATATCCTAAGAGAAAGATTCACACTTGTCATGGAGCATGGTCTTTGGATGCCAAGCCTAATTTTAACCAGAGAGAATGAGTGTAAAGAATCCCTTTCTAGTTATCTTTAAGTCTTTCCTCACTGTGGTGATTAAACCTAGAATGTCTGATTACAGTACTTAATGGTCTGGAAAAGGACATGCTGACACAGGTACTTTAGTTTAATTCCTTGAGGTGCACAGGTGATTAATTCACATTGAAATTAACAGCAGTAGCACACCAAATGCATCCAAAGTACTAGAACTTGTCAGTCTCCTGGATCTTCTGCAAATCAATTGGATGTACAACCTTGGTAAAGTTTGTATTTTGCCAATTAGTCTAAAAATTAGTTAAACAGAATGACTTCTATTTGCACATAACCAAATTTTAAAATCTTAAATTGAAGACAGCAACAACAGAAAATGCTATTAGAGCTTTTTCTCCACTGTTTCAGAAGTCTGAAGATATGAGTCAGAGCTCTCTAAAGGCAAATTCAAGTCTTAAAGAGTTATTTCACACAGTCTAGATCTGTTGAAGGCCTGCTGTTTGTCTGGGTCTCTGTGGTATTGCTCATCATGTAAACTATGCATAATAAAAACTAACCTGTGACCTTGAATAAATATTGAATTTTACACATAGACCCACTTGTGTTGTTCACATCATTATGATAACAAGGTTTTAAGCAGTAAAGTCTGAACCACAATCAATAAATCAAATGTATTCTGCTTAAAACTTGATATCAATAATATTCAGTGATTAAAATATGACTTGCAAGACTGACATGCTCTATCAAATGGTACACTGATATATCTATAAAATTTGCTTGATTTGCTACAACACTGACCACTCATATCTCCTGGGATATGGAGAACTATGAATACTTAGGATTCTCTTGGGTGGTACACGGTATTAGGAACGTAAGCAAAAAAAAGATTTTGGCTAAACATCTATGAAAAAAAGGCTCTCACAGGGAGGTCCATCCATATGCAAAGAAAAACTCTGCTCAACTGCTGTGATGGATGAACTTCACCTGATAAATTTTAAAAAGGCTGTCTGAAGAGCTCAGTAATGGAAGATAATCCTGCTCTGGAAGAGAAGCTTATGATTTACCCTGACTCTGCCTATTCCATGCCTTCTTTTCTTGTTGGGTGCAACAGCAGTCATCCTGAATTTCCTTTCAGCTAGAAAAGAACACTGAAGCTTTGCTTTATCCTTCACTCAGAAACTTGGAAAGGGCCACCCCATGTTTTGGTGTTATAGGACCTCATAGAGAGAGCACAGCACAGTAGAATCCCACCTACCATTAAATGCATTACTAAGAAGACTGTTGCTTGAGTGAGAAAAACTCAGTGATGAGGCACATTCAAAATAGCTTCTCCCATTTCTGGGAAGGAAGTCATCCGTGTAGGAATGATAAAGGATTAATTTCTAAGAGCAAAGAGAGGCAGAAAATGTGGTTTATTAGCCAATGTGAAATAGAACACAGTGACTAAAATTGGTAGTGACTTTAACAGGAAAGCAAGCTCAAGCAGAATCAAGTAGAGCACAAGTGGCACAAGGGTAAGAGGCCAAAGGCAAGGTAAATTCCTTACAGCAAAGTTCTTCTCAATCCCCCTTACACTGAAAATTTATTTCGTACAAATTATAGGGTTCTGATATTTGTGCTAACTTTAAGATTAGTTTAATCTCTTCAGTTCTTCTGTTTTGGAATATAGTTATTCTCAAATTGTCTATGTCCTATGATTCCAAAGCTGTTATCCAATTTCTATCTTACACTGATGAAAGAGTAGCTCCTGTCTCTCCTGCTGTAATCTTGAATCTTTCAAAGGATTGTATTGTCATGAATTATACATTGTTATGTGAAAAAGCACTAAAATATTATGTAAAAAATGAAAATACGATATTATTTAAATGTTATATTTTTCACTCAACTTCTATCACACACAATCTTGAATCACAGAGTGATTATATTACCTTCAGCAAAGTTGTGCTGATGTCTAATCAGCAGGGTGAGAATAAAATTAATGTACCCTTTTAGTAATTGTAAAGAAATAAAGGATTGTAGAAGAGGAAGGAAGCATTTAAGTCAACAAGTGGAGTCCCTTGCTTCTACAGGCAACATATCTTATCAGCTCATACTGTATCAGAATTTCAACATTTTTTCAGTAATTTTTCTTACTTTCCTATGTTTAAATTCAAATGCTTTCCCTTTCTTTTTTCTTCCTTCTGCCACTTTCCTAACAGTAATATAAAACATTAGCATTTATAGCCTGAAGTGCTTGTACTGAACATAAACCTAAGGAAACAGCATTTTACAACCTCATTTAATGAAAAATTCTGAAAATCCTGTCTCAGCTGCCTCCGTGCATCATCCAGATTGATAAATCACAATGATCTCCACTAGAATTTGTGGAATTGCATGGAGACCTGAGGAAAGCATGGTACTTTTCACTTAGTACTACTAAGAGTACTACTCTTAAAGACTGCCACAAATAAAACCCCAAACAATCAGAATATATTTTGTCTTTGTGGATTAGGGAAAAAGGACATGAACTGAAAAGGCAATAGAAACCACGAGTAGATTTGTCTGATAAGTAATTTCATGGTGAAGAAAAACTTATCAGGAACCACTGCATTCATGTACTTTGGAAAGACAATAAATTAACTTCTAATTACCTCTACTTGGTCAGATTGCTTGTTTTCATCATAGGCAAATGGATGAGGCAGCTCTCCAAGTGGTATGTCATAGAACTCAGAATCATAAATTATGGTATCACTGATAGGGGCAGCTCCTACAGACTCAAAGATAAAAAATCCCAGAAAAACATTTACAAAGGTCTGCATTCTGTTTTCTTTTCTGAAAGAGAAGAAAATGAACAGATTGTAGGTACTCTGGAATTGACAAGGAATCTATGACAACTTAATGTCACAAAACCCCACAATATTTCTGATGAATAATTCATATTTATTTATGGTGACTCTATGGTTTAATCTCGTTTTCTTCATGAAGAGTCCTTGGATCTGAGAATTCTGATGAATACTTTGGCCATACTCATAGTCATATAATTTAGAAAAGATCTATTGAATTTTGTTGGTGTAAAAATAAACTGACTTCAGTCGGAAAGAATCTGAATGGTATTTTCCCCCTTTCATCTACCTTCATTTTAGAAACTTTGTTATCTCTGGATAAGCATAATTAGAACATTTTTCACCCATTCATTGCTTTGTCAGAACACAATTTTAATTGGTGTTGCATATTTGGACCATACTTTTGCGAAGGTCTTCAGAGTGAAATAAAAAATAATGTGTCCTCTTATAGCCTCGTGGGCAGTAGCACCAGTACTCAGAATTCCTTCATTATTCAATCAACACTATTTTTAAAGTAGTGAGAAATTGTGGTGCAGTGTATTCACCTGTTCTCCTTGGAAAATAGAATCATAAAAGATAATTATCACCCATTTAAAATTCTGTAAAATTAAATTATCACCTGTTTAAAGTTCCAGAATTTTGTAAAGTGGTAAAAAGTTCATGCACTAATGTTTATGCTTTCCCCTTTCCTTGTAATTGATACATTCACTACTATCATATAAGATGCCTGACACAAGGCTCTATTCAGCATTCTTTACTTACACCTTTATTTATCTAAATAATTTATGTAAATTTATCTAAAGCTCACATTTATTTCACCAAAAACACAGTGATAATGAGCAATGCATAAGTGTGATAAAGTGTACTCCCTATGTGATGCCGTGATACACACTCTTAAATATTTAATTTCAAAACTGTAGCTACTTATAATAAAGTACAAGAAATACATGAGACTTTTTTTTTAATGTATGTACTGAGCAACAAGCTGAACTTTAGCTTCATGAAAAGAGGCCTTTATAAAGCTGGTTTAGGCGTGAGGATATGAAATCCTCTGGGGATGGTCAGTAACACAAGGCGCTCATTTTTCTCTCATTTTCATTATTCAGAGAGAATTCAGCTGCTGCTGGAAGAAGCTAGAGTCACTGGGTCTTCTTTTTAAGAAAGTTTAGATGAATTTCACCTTTTAGTATTAGCTTCCAATATTACTAAAAGTATTCTGCTTTATTAAACAAATTAAATAAAGTAAAATAAAAGAAAAATGCATTCAATCTCTGAAATAAACATAATTCTAGTATGCTAAAATTAGCGGGTTTTTGTCTGTCTTTATGTTTCCTGCTGCCTATTTTTAACAGAAATGGTTTTGGTCTCACTTTTCTTTTCCATGTCATTTATCCCAGATAGTTCAGCTATAAAGGGTGTTATCTATCAAACCGAAATGTAGTACTAACATACACGGTGTAATTTTCCCTTGGAATAAGCAGGTCTTGAATAAAAAATTGCTCACTATACAAAATTGTTTTCATGTCACAACTCCTAAAAATAATAGATTTTTAAAGGGTAAAAAGCTTGATAAGTATTAATTTTTGTATGTATAGAGACAAAACCAAGAAATATTTGTTGGGGGAAAAAAAATTTCCTATGGTTATAGTATCTGTACTAATTTGCAGGATTTGCATGTCTCTATTTCCCTTTCATGTAATATATTGGAATGCCCTGTAGAAATATTGGCATCTGCCATGGCTGTAAGATCAAATATTTTCATGAAGATTATGTACACCTCTCACAGGAAGGAACTAAGATATATCTAGGGAAAAATAAACAGTCTCCACAATCTGTAAGCTTTGAATCAGTATTAAGCATGATAAAATAAAACAAATTCTAGTATTTCCAGTGATAAAAAATTCAACTAAGAGAGAAGTGCCAAAACTTACCTTTAGCTTCCACTGTCTCAGATGGGATGGAGTTACTCAGAATGCAGAGCCAGTGCTATTAGACCCTGACCAATGGCAGTGGCATTCTGGGGCTGTGGGAGGTAATACAACCTCTACTCTCAGCTGAAGACTGCAGCCCAGGGAGTTTCTCAGACTTCAAACACCTTTATATGTGATTTTGCAGAACGGAATTTTTGCAAGGTCAAACAAAGATTTATTGTTAGGAAATGGCATTTATTTCATGTGACAGTTTTTTAACCCCTCCCCTCAAATTTCTCGCTGCTCTTACCACTCTCAGTTTTATTCTGGAAACAACTTATTTGTGTTACTTAATAACCTACAAATACAAATTTGTTGGTGCCCAAAATCAAGGCTTGAGCAAATTGGACTATATATTAATATTTTTCCTATATGTAGCATCTCTATTTTGTGACTTATTATACGTGATAATGTTTAATGAATTTCCGTCTACTGCAGGTATCTGGTATATATTCAGAGGTACATTTTCCCCCCTTTTACTTTTCTGTAAGTACTTACGAAGCAAAGCTCATAGAATATACTATTTCCAGTGTTTTCCTTCTGAGAGGAAATGCCAATTTCTTAATAGATATGAACCTCTATCATATTCTGCAAATGATAGGCTTACATTGTAGTTCAATGTGCTCTATTACACCAGAAAAAAGTTTTACTGTATTAGCTTATATCACTTTTCCTAATCGATTGTGTTTTCTTTATTATCAGTTCCTACTTAATTTTGTGCTTTTATATTATCAGTATTTTTACAACATGAACCTATTTCTCTGAATATTTTCATAATTTTCCCAACTCTTCAATGAAATATGCCTCCTAATACTGTCAACATCCAATATTAACAACAAAACCTCTCCTGTATCTCTGGAGGGATGTAAGATTCATGTATAAGGCTCCAATGTGCTAAGTGAACTTTATTCCATTTGCTTTATGTAACTTCTGTGACAATTTTAATTTTTTTTCCTATAAGGCCATCCAAGTGGATCAAATTTGCATGAGGCACTGAAAGCACATCAAGAATTTCAAGCCACATGCCTTGTGGCAAGAATCTAAGATGTTTGGCAGGGTTTGGCCAATAGGTCAACGGGTAGAAGAGCAATTGCTCTGTTAGCAGACAGGTAGAGTTTAGGGTGTTATGGGACATACCAAATAGCTCAAGGTATCTTGTGCTATTTTGGCAGTTAGGCCAAGGCTGCAGTGGCTTATAGTATTTTGACCACTCTTGGTTGACAGACTTCTTTCTAAGGAAGCATGAATTGCTGCTATGAAAATAGGGGTTTTGAATCAAAACAGGTATTGTTATTTTCTTTTTTCACTGTCTTTCCTGTTGCAAAAGCATCTTCTTCCATGAAGAATCAGAGCAGTAAGTACAGTGAAAACACCATACTATTATGTCCTGTTGCTCTTCTCTTTCTTCAGATCAATAGTCTGTTTCGTAATTTAGTGATCTAGTTGCAATGTCTATGTATGTTCCTTCCTGACAACAAAGCAAACATCTATACCTTTTGCAGCAAAAATTCATCATTCACCTTCCTAGTGCTACTGGTAATTGTTATGCTGCTCCATTTGCAAGTAGTTAACTTTTTTTACTTTTAAGTATAGTATTTTCTTCTGTGTTTGGTAATTTAAGATTTATTCTGCTAAATCCTCACTCCCAATGTATCTCCTTCATTTACAAAATATATCCTCTCTAGGCAGGTCCAATATTCATTGCTTTCACTTGTGCAAAAGATTCCAATTTTTTATGCTTTATTGAAGGAAAATGCTTATCTGTAAAAAGTTATTAATATAATTATTAATGTTTTTCTTCATTCTTACACAACTAAGTAGATTTAGGCATGCTGAGACCTAGTCCTGAAACTTTTTTTCTTTCAGTCTGTAGGTTTGCTTCTTTTGTTTTATAAGACCAATAAAGTTCAAACCATTTTGTGTTTTCATTTTAACTTTGATTTTAGTGGTATACTGTATTCCTGTCAGAAAACAATATAATTTGCTGGCCTTGTTTTCCAGAAACACTAAACAAATAAAATTAATCAAGGCAAATGTTAAGTTAGGAATATTGCATTTCTTTTTTTTTTTTGTTAGAGCTAGGGAAACTTATCTGAAAAAGAATGTATTTTATATAAAGGACTTTACAAGCTTATGACCATGATGGTTACCAGAGCACGCAAATAAGAAAACAGTTTTGTTTGTTTTGGTTTATACTTTAAAAAACAAGAATTTGGAGATTGAGTGGTGTGTCTGAAAGGGACAGGCCTTAGTTGATGCTGAAATTAATGTCTGGCAATTTGTTTGAGCTTGGATGACAGGAGTCCTGATGCTAGCAATCCTAGACCAGCCAGAAATCCAAGAGACTCAACAAAAAAAGGTAAAAGAAAAAAAACTACTTAGAGTCCTTGAGGTATTGCTGAGCAAAACCCCAAGCATTCAAAAAAGTTCACAGAAAATTTGTGCTTGAGTTAGAAACTGATTCAGATCACTGCTTGCATTTTCTGAATCCTGTTATCACAGAAGATTATGAAATTCCTGAGACTGACAAAATGACATTTGGGAGTGAGCTTTTTGCGTCCTCTAATTAGTCCTTTCACTGACACTTGGGTTTTTTCCAGATCATCTGGCCTTGTACAATCTAAGTTACTGTCTTGTGAACTTCCTCAGCTGTATTTAAATCTTGCTGTCTGACTTAGCTGGGCTTGATTAAAAGCTCACTGAAGTTAATGAAGAGTTCCATCACATTAAGTGGTTTTTAGGGTACTGTTTAAACTGGAAACATACCCAGCTGTGACCGTTGCCTAACACATTCCTAATCAGAATGCATTCCCACTGCAGAACTTCTGGCAGTAGTAAATGAATGAATTTATTTCCCTGATTTTTTGTTGGTTTTTTGGGGTTTTTTTTGAGAGGGCTTTATTTCCGTTTCAGTTCTCCCAGTTCTTGGTGGTACAATGACTCCTAAGCATGTTCTTGAACTCAGTGCCAAAGCCTCAGGGTCATCCTATTCTTGTTTTGTCCAAAACCTTGATTATAAAGCACTGAGCCTTTGATTGAGACTGCCAACTTTCACTCATTATAATTTTTTTTTGTTTTCTTTTCTTTCGGTCCTCACAGATTCATCCCCAGGAACTTACAATAAGAAAAAATGTTTGGGAAAATATGCTACCTTTGCCATAAAATGAAAAATCCTGTCTGACTCTCAGAAAGAGCTTGGGTATTGTACCATCTTTCCCTCTTGTCTGCTTCTCAGCCTGCTGGTCTTTAGTCTACTGTGTCAGTTCTGGAAAATTCTAGTACTGATTTTTAACAAGAAGAGCAAGGTATGTCCAGCTTTGAAAGGAGCGACAAGGGAATCCTAAAATAACTTGTTCCGTTTGTTGTTTCACCTTGGCTAAAAGATTCTCCTGGCCTGAAGCTATAGTGGAAGAGCAATAAATTAATATGTTGACGTATTCTGATCGAGAACAATAGTAACAAAATAAATGATCACCTTCTCCTGAATCAGGGACCAGCGAAGCCTAAGAGGGAGGTAGCACATGAGTGTTCCAGTAATGGTAACAGTAAGTTCAGCTGCTGGGTGATGCAGTCTCTTAAAAAGTCACATTCTGTTTCCTCCAACTTTTTCATATTCTGTGACCAGGAATGCATCTGTCAAATTAACAAAATGGGGTCACTCATATTGTGTGACAGAGAAAATTATGTTTTTGTCAGAAGTGGGAGGTCCATGAATATTCATTTGTCAAAATATGTTATGCCTCATGAGCTTGTTAATGATAGTATGAGGAAGCAAATTAATGTTTGTTTTCTTTGAGTTTACTGTAGACAAGTGACTGCAAAGTAAATTCCCTCTACAGACATTTAAATTCTTTGGAAATACATGTATTATTGTGAATTAAAAAAAAATAAATTAGGATTTAAATTATGACTTTTCAAACAATATCTTTTTACCTACACATATTTAACTTTATCTAATTCAAATTGATTTGTTTTAGTTTTCTAAATAAAAGTAGTATTTAGTATTCCAGATTATGCCCACTGAATTAAGAAGTTTACTATAGCACACAGCACTTTTTACACCTGGATCAACCATCTCTGACTTCTCTACTTTTCTACTTCTCCCAGTCATGTAATATGAAAATCCTCCGACATTTTCATGGACATTACATGATGTACCAGTGTGTCTGTGTTCATATCCAAATAAAAGTTTTTCTCACCTTCTTTTTGGTCTGTGACTTTATTATATCCTGAATCATTATTTATCATTCCTGTCTTAAATACGTGGTCAGAATTATCATGAACAAAGGAAAAGAACAATGTGAAATTCTGTAATCATTGAACTTACTATGATCAGTTTCAGGGCTAAAATTCAGGCCAATATTTTAGATTGATTCCTTCTGTGATAATGAACATTCTTGACTCTTTGTTTGTTTGCTTGTTTGTTTGTTCTATATGCATAGGGAGAGGATGGAGAGATAGGCATCTGCTTTGATAGATCCCTTGCCTGGCCCAGTACCATTTGCATTACATGAATTGCTGGATTGTGGAATTTTGTCCACCCTAGGGCCCTGGGAAAAGGAGAGCATCATACAAACTTCGCTTCGACTAGGGAACAAAGACTGGATAACAGAAAAACAAATATCTCAAAGAGAACGAGAAAGGAAGGAAATCATGTGTCTGCAGAAGGGATTAGCATTTCCATTGTGCTCATCAAAGTCAAGAGAAGTACAAAAGAAGGATTTAGAGTGCTCCAACTGTTTCATCCCCTGTGCAAATTAGCATAAACAGCAGGGAAAAGAGAGTTAAACAGAAAATGTGAGATAGCTACAACTGTTTTTGCTAACAAAGTCTTGTTTAGATTTAATTATTTCTGCATAAACAGTGAATGTAAGCAATAAAAAGAAGCTTTTTAATGAGTCACTGAAATAACTATCCTTTATATACAGATCTACTCAAATGTCTTATTTGTCATGTTTGCCTGATTTTTTTTGTTCTTGATGCAGATTCCTTTTCAATTCACATACTCTTAAAGTCTATTATTCTTTTCCTCTATGATTACTTTAACTGTCACCTCTTAATTCCATGGTTGATGCAGTCGGATAGCATATGAATTTTCCCCTGTCCTTCAAACACATATTGTTGCTTTTTTAGTACTGCCTGTCCAGCTGTTTGGTTTTAGGTTTGAGGGTTTCTTGGTTGGTTTTTTTGGTTGGTAAGGGTTTTTTAACTCTTTCAGAAAAAAAATAACATCCCAATTTAAAATTTGTTAGATGTATGCTAGATCCATCTAATATTGCTTACTAACAGTAAAATCTCAGAATATTTTCATGCAGTCTGGTCTACCAGACTCTGATGAGCTTCTAAATGAGATTCAGAGTATTGTTTTCTTGTATATGGAAAGACCATATCTATATAGTCTCTGATCCATCATTGCATTATATTTCTTCAATTATTATTGCATTCCAATACCTGGAATTTCTTAGTTCTTAAGAAAAAGCATTAGTTTCAACAGAGACCATGCATATTTACAGTAGAATCAAAGAATCCATAGTTATAGCAACAGGAATGGATGGCTCCCACTTTTCTTTCAGAAAGGGTGATATAGAACTTTCAATATCTGCTTCTGAAATTACTAAACTTTGTTGCAAACTGTGAGCAAGATCCAAAACTTATTACTTTTAAACATCTTAAGTTGGGCTTGATGTAAAATTCAAATATCCTCCTTAAATACATTGCTAATTTTACATCTCTAGCATTTGTTTGTAGAATAAGCCTACGAGTAAAATCCATCATAGCATGCTATTCACTCTTTCTGTATGTTATAAATTTTAAAGCAGATTAAAAGCTTGTCAGATTGTTACTATATATTGTATATGAATAAACCATATTGTTAGTCTAGAAAAGCACTTTGGAAATCAGAGAAGTCCAATTATTTAAACTCTGCTAAAACAGGTCTGAAATACCCTTTATAATAAATCATGTTCCTTGCACTACTTTTTATTGGATTAAAAAGTACCAAGGGGATATATTTTTTTGAAGGTTATTTAGTAATTTTGGTTTTGAAACCACTGGGAGATAATACTGAAATATAATCTAAATTGGTGTTGGTGCCTAAGATAAAAATTTTCCCTGGTCCAGACAAACATGCATATGGGAGAAGGAAAGATGATTTTTTTTTAAGATTTTGCTGGAGAAATCTTAATAGGTCAACATTTTCTACCTTGTTACTACTCCTTTCATACTTTTGAAACGAGTGAGGTTACAACACACCTGGGTTGGTCTGTTGGGTACGTGCGTGCACACAGGTCTTTGCAGGTTCTACCAGAGCTCATTAATGAAGGCTGTACCCAGTGAGGCCAAAGGCAGGAGTCAGAGCTTCAGGATCACATACTTTAATTCAATTCCACTCACATTAGACAGACTGTCATTCTTCTAAAACCAAATTTACAATTTGCTGTTTAAGAGGTATAATTTACATCAGTTTTGAGAGGGAGCAGGGAAAGAAATAGTTGTTCTTTCTTTAATCATGGTTGAATATAAGATTGCACTGCTGAATGTGCAAGCATGTGGTGTTGCAAAATGTTTTTTATTAGCATACACAGCTATTGTTTGCTGCTCCAGCTCAGCCTGCAGTCTGGTGGTGTTAGACCCTCTCAGGAAAATGTAGTTCCTGGCCCCAGAGATGGAAAATTTCAGCATGCTTTTGCTCAGCTAAACAAGTAAAGTTCAGAGCCAGGTTGTCATATTTATCACTAAAAGAAGAATGATATTTTGCTTGGGATTGAAAAATAAAACAGAAACAAAGTTTAATAAGACAAGGATTTGGAATTCAGTAGAGGACAAGCTTTGTGCTTAATGAGAAAAAATCTCATTTTTTCAAATGAGATTGTGAACACTATTCACAAGAGTGAACACTAATCTTATTTCATGGCTAGAGAACATAAGAGATTTTTTGTAACATAGTGTCCTCTATATCCTGAGAAAATTTGAAATTGATGTAATCAATTAAAGTTGTTTTTATCATTAGCATAAATATTTCCAGTTTCCTACGAAGTTTGAATATGAAATTTTATGTGTGCTCTTAGGTTTGTATTTTGTATTACATATATTGCAGTGATTTATACCCTCTATATGTGTTTCCAGAACCTTGAAAAAATGTTTGTAAAGAAGTTGGCGTGACCATTTGCATTTGACTGCCTTCAACTAATCCTACATTTGCAACATAAAGGTGTTCTCTTGCTTTTATTGAATCTGTTACAAAATGCGTGGCTATTAACTTGTAGTATCTTAAATTTTATAAGAGTACAACCCACTAGCAAGTAATTCTCACACACAGTGATCCAAAAAAGTTATAATTCCTCCAGACTGTAGAATACAATCTGGGAATTATTAGTACACTGTATAAACCAATCATTTTAAGACTTTGCTCAGTCACCAGTGTGTCAGACATGCACTTAGTATTCATGTTTTCAAAATACCAGTTGCACCTTTCAGAGCCATAAATGCATTGTCTTCTTTTGATTGTTTCTCCTAGCAGGAGCCAAGGTAGTGGCTCTGAGGGCTTTGATCTCAAGAGAAGCTCTATTTGCTTTAATTTACATTGCTCTGATCTAATATATTGGAAATATATTAATTCTCTTAATCTCTTATGGAATCAATGATGGAGTATGGGTCCTGTTAGATGATCCAACCCTGACTATAATACAGAATTTCAGGTTCTATCCAGCTGTGGGATGCTTCAGCTTACACAGCTGAAGGTACAGAAGGAATGCACGGGAGGTGGGTGCTGTGGAACACAGGGCAGAAGTGAACGAGCTGGTTGCACAGAGTGAGACAGGCATAGCTGGTCTGGGCCAAGGCTAACCACAGCCTGACTCCAGGACCTCTGGCACTGTTAATAAGAGACACATCACCCTTCAGCCAATAGTTCTGTTTATTTGGTTTGAATTTCTGCTTTAAGCTGTTTCTTTTCTGAGTAGATATGGGAACATGTCCTTTGAGACAATAATGTAGAAAGAATGTGAGAGTGTTGGTTTTTCTCATAGGCTTTAAGGAAAACTATCAATTAGCTTAAGCTCTTAGAATGACTATGGACTTATTTATTACTGGTAAAATAATGTGACTGTGAACACAAATTAAAGATGTTTTTAATGAGACCCTCATTTATACAAATTAAATGTTTGGAAAACATCTTTAAAAATTTTGGAGAAAATATCTATACAGCGAGCAGTTCAGCAAAAGTACAGGTGGCTATGACCATGACAATGAAGGAAACTATATTTCTTAATGAGCAGCATGTGAATTTCTCTGCTATTTTACAAGTCAGGCAGTCATATTTTTAAAATGTAGGTATCCAAGAAAAATACTGGAGTTAATACTCCGTGTTTATGTGTGTGGTTGAACCAAAAGTGTTTCTCTTTCTTACACACACACACACATGCAGAGATCCTGGTAGCTTCACAAGACAGTGTGATCAAAAGGCCTTTAAACTTTTGATTAGTGGCATTGTCTTGTAGAAGATTTCTTTGTTGTGTTTCATTGTCTGCACATTGCTTAAAATCAGTATTTGCTCAGCTGCATCAAGTTACCACGTGGTCTCTGCTCTGCAAACTCTGCCATCTCTCTGTTGCTGTTAATGCAAAAGAGATCAGACCAGGGTGATGAATGCCTTTTACCCAGCACGGTCAGTACTGTAAAATACAGGTAAAATGGTTCACTGAGAGAAATTTCACTAGTAGATATCATCCTAAAGAGACAAACAAAGCAGAACCTGAGCACCTGATCAAAGCAAGTGTCAGGAAAATACACAGGGAAAGGATGATACACAGAAGGGAAAAGGAAAACGTTAGGTTTCCACATAACTGCAAATGTAGTGTGTTTCAGTGCTATTTCAAGGTTGCTTATGTCCTGTTTCCACACAAAGCTGTGCTGATGAATGTGTGAAGGATTCATTCATGGGGAAGTTTCAGCTTGTGCAAGTTTCCTGAAGTCTGGAAACCCAGATAAATACAGATTCATCCAGATTCATTCCCTTTAGACTAAGGGAATAACTCCAACTCTGTGCAGAGAAAAATTCTACATCCGGGCAGATGGGAAACAGTGTTAAATTTCATTGTATAAATGGTGCTTTCTTTTTGTTTCTGTCCTTTAATGAGCAGTGCAGTGATTATAGTGTTGTTTGCCCAGATGTCTACAGTTATTTTGCCAATTCCTTTGGTAGTCAGTTGGTCCACTGTAGGTAACTGGGGAAAAAATTATCTGCTGGCACCATGGCAAAAGGCCTTCTGTCTGACATACATAAATTCAGGTAGAAACTGTAAAGTTTCCTATCTGTAAGAGCAGTAGAGGAATTGTCCTATGATGGTTAAAAGCCTTTGGCAGTTTTAGTATAAAATCACAGAAATGCATTAATTAGATCATATGATAACAAGTAATGGAGACTTTTGCTCCAAATGAAAAAGTTATACATGAAGATCAGAAGGGGTTTTTAGCATCTGGGGAAAGGGAGTAAGTGGGAATATTCAGTTATAGCCTGACAGTCAAAATTGCAGGCAAGACAATTGAGTAGTATTTGAAAATGGGTGTTTATAATATATGAAGTATATCTGAATGACCATATTCGAAGAGAGAGGGAAAGAAAAAAGTATTACTGGAGATAAGAAGGAAGATTTTTTAAAACAGAGCTTTATAAAAATACTGACAAGAACCATGTATAGAAAAACAGTTCAGGTATATGAAACAGCATAGCATGTAGTGAAAAAATTCAGACCACAGAACTGCTGTATCCAGAAGAATGGGTGAGATATTAGTACCAGTAAAAAAGATACATAGATGGATTTGTGTAGAATTACAGAAGAAAAAGAGTAAGCTCCATTTTCCCCATTTAAAATTCCAGTTTCTTTAATATAGTTGTCAGCAGGATACTGGGGAATCCCTACCACAGAGGTTAAAAATCAAGTATTGTGAGCCAATAAACTTGTCCAAGGAAAATGAGCAAAGGGAGGTCAGAAAAGAGTGGAAGAGATTGAGGGAAGGACTAAGAGCTACTGAAGAATGATCTGGGAAGCAAGAGGATACCCAGCTACTGATGTTGCTGTTCAACCCATAAATAAGATGCAGAACCACCACTTTTTCACATAATCATTTCCTGGAAGGAAAAATGTTTCAGTTTATCTCTGTTATGGAAAAAAGTTAAGTGTTCATCTTGTTTGTAATTTGTAATATTCATAGATTTTCTTTGCCTCAGTAAATTCTGAGGGACACAGCTGCAGCTGGTGAAAAGCATCAGATTTTCCTGTCAGAGTGCAAATTAATGAAAGTTGAGCCCTGAACATTTTATAGTAGTTTAACGGTAGCTAATACATAAGCATGATAGGCCAAAACTAATTAAAGAACAGTGCAATGTGACTAGTAAAACTACATTACTGAAGTAAAGCCATCTCTTAGGCAAATCACTTTGAGTCTATGGTGAGCTTAGTCTGCTGGTAAAAGTCATTGCTTTCATTTACACCTCTGAAACCCCATTAACCAAGGCAGATTTTGCCCCACGTGCTACTTTAAATAGAATTCAAGGGCACTGAATAAGTCAGACATTTCTATCATTAAAAAGAATCCTGCTGAGGGGACCAGTCAGCTTTAGTTGCAAATCTATACTGCCAGTGTCTGTCGCTATATCAGCTGCTACAGAGAACAAATTTGTTCCTGAAGGACTTAATGCAAGAGCTTTTGAAATTATTTCATTTCATTATGTCTGGAATTTTATATCATTGAATAAAGACAATAAAGGGAGCAGAAGAGAACTCCATAATATATAGTCTGAGAAGAATAACCAAAGGCAACAAAAACTTTCCCTTTGGCAGTTAGGTTTTTTCCCTTTTACTCTCATGAAACATGAGATCTTTCATTATATAAAACAGTGCTTTCTCGTGAATTTTTCCTTTAGGTTTGCCAGTGAGACATGATGATTTAATTCTTTCCAGATATTTAGTTGATTTAATATAATTTCTTTCATGTGGAAAAAAAGGGGATAAATGGGCACAGATCCTAGGATATCTCTTCTTTTTCACAAATCCTTAGGGCACATTTCATGGAATCACAACAACTTTGGCACTCAATTCTTGAAATAATTGCACAGTATTTGATTATAAGGCTGTTTATTGAAGATCATATGGTGTTTGTCCTGTGTGCTTACCCTGTTTTTTTTCTTTGTTTGAATGGACTTAGATGTATGCTTGAATTAGAAATACTATTAAAACAAATATATTTGAATAAGAAGCCCTCTTGTCCAGATTCTCTAGACACAGCTGTAACTTTTTTAAACCCAGAAGCTTCCATGTATCTCATTCTCATTTAATTTCTCTTGGATTATTTCCAGAATAGCTTGAAGCATCGATTATGGTTAAAAGCTTGATTTTCCTCTAACTAAAACTAGTTTAATAAAAGTCTCCATTTTGTAGTATCTTTTATTCAGTCTTGTGCCTCTTCCTCTATCCTGTCTTTTACGTGCAGGCAGTATGTTTCTTTTGTATGCTACACATATTTAGCTGGAAAAAACCATACTGAAATGAGCATAAGTATCACTCAACTGGGAGCTATTGACACAAAGAACAACCTTGCCACTGTGGAATTCTGGCAAGAAGATGACTCACTGTGGAGGGAATGAATGATCCAAACCAACATTTTATTCCCTAATTAGATTTTGTATTGAAATAAAAATATGTTGTGTTAAGGTTGAGCCAAAAAGCAGTTCTGTGATTACAGGGATTTGGTAGGAGAGCTGTTGAGTATTTTCTTCTCAGCTTTCCCTTTCCTTTGAAATTCACTTTCAAAACTAATATAATTTTCTACTGTTCTATATGTGATTGAGGTAGAAAAGGGCTTAGGGAGACTCACAGTTTACCTTTTAGCCCTTCCTTTTTCCTTAGATTTTTAATAAGAACCCATAAGATCATCCTCCCTGTCTGGGAATGGCTGCTCCACTGACTTCATTGTTCCTAATGAGGGAGCAGCTGAATTTTGTTGCTATTGCTGTCATGGCCATTTCAAAACTGTGCTGCTGTTCTCACTCTCAGATTGTTGACCAGAATCCATTTGGGACCAATGTAACCCAATCTATCTGTATAATAAGAAATTCAATTTTGTGTTCCTGGAACTCCAGAGAATGCAAGATAAGATGTTTATCTCCTTTTTTTAAAAAAAAACAACCTGAAAAATGTTTATCTTGAAACGTAATCTGTTCTTCAGTGAAAAAAATAAAATATTTCAAGTTGGATTTCTGACATTGTAAAATATAAACTTAAATTTAAACATATCAATCAACATAAAGTGATCCAGTTTTTCAATCAGGAGTAAGATGACTTTACAAAGCCATCCTATTTAGATGGCCGAAGATTTTATATTTAGCAGTGTTTGGACAGTTCTTAGAATTTCTTTAAACATTTTTTCTGTAACCATCAAATATTGACTTTTCTCCTTCAGCATGACAATTTTTTTCCAGTGTTCCTAGACAAAAATAGAACTTTTTCATTGCATGATATGAAATGGAGACTAGCAAGAAGCAAAACTTTGCTTTGATCTTCTTGTACATCTGAGCCACGATTCAACACCTGAAAATATTTATGAGACCATAACACTTATTTAAAGCCCAACAAGCAAACATACCTCAGAAAATCAGGAGACCTTGGATCTTACATCAGCCAGTGTCTGATATGTCAGCTGACAAAACTAAGCATATAAGCTGATAAAACATATTAAGCCTGAGAAGCTGCCAGAGCTGATTTGCCAAGTGACATTGCCTTTTCATGTGGTTTCCAACTAATGAAATTGATGGCTGTGGTATATTACCATATTCCTTTTGAAATTAATTCTAAAAGGCATGAAAAAAACCAGCACACAGACTACAGCAATGCATGATCTGAAGAAAGCTTAGGGGTGTTATTCACACATCTGCACAGTTCCCTTGTGTTTGGACTGTGCATTAATCAGTGCTTTAGGCAGCATAACAAATACTGAACATTTACTCTTAGCTGTTGCTATCATGCCAGTTCCCAACAGAAGTAACTCTAGACTAGACTGGAGGATTTTAAGTCTCAGGCTACAAGCAGCTTTGTGGACTGATATTTTCCAAGATTTCCAACTCCCAGTTTTCCTCCCTAAAAACATATGAGCATCTTGTGTCTCCTTCTCCTTTCTTTTACTCCTGTGTAAAGGGATGCCCAGTAAAGAAGGACTTTCTCAAGCTAACTTCTATTCCAAAACCTTTTCCTTCTTCCTCTTTTATGTCCTCATTACAAGTTTTTCCTCTTCCCTTCCTAGTCATCTTTTTCATATCTTTTATTTTCTCTCTTCTAGTATTTGACTTCTTTTTTCTTCTTCCTGAATAAAGTATGGTTATATTGGTTACATGAAAAATGAAAGATAATGTTGGTTACTTATATAGATACCGGCCACAATAAGAGCCTTTTCCTGTATCTGGAAGTATTGAATAGAAGTGGTAACAACTAAGGCTGCTGCACATATTTTTGAAATCTCTAAGTTTCTCCCTAAAAAGGCAGTTTTTCTACAATTACAATACTGTGAAAAGGCACTTTTTAAAAAGGGGGAAGAGGCCATTTATAGGGCTAAAGTTAATATGCCTTTCTAAGTTAAGAATGTCATCCACATCTATTTTGACTGTGACTTGTTAACTGATTTCAGATTTATTAGTATCACATAATTTCCTTTTCATCACAGTTTGTATCTGCTCCTGGTTCTACAACTGACAAAATAACTCTGTGATTTTGTGATTCAGGGGAGGAAGTCTCATCTAATCCTGGTCCAGGGCCGTACAAGATACTTAATTTTATTTCAGCTTTTTTTACAGCTGTAGAAAGGATGAGGATTCAGAATATTTAACTCATCTTTAGACAAGTTAAAGAGCATCAGTCTGAGGGCTTAGTCTCTTGAAAGAATAGGAATTTATATTCCCAGCATGGAAGTTTACTGTAATCAACAGCTCCAGTGATTCCTAGTACGTCAGGCATTTTGTTGAATTTGAAGAGACTCTTAAAATTATTATAAGTGTCACTACATACACAGAAAGCAGGAAAATTTAGAAATATTAAATTTTTGCACTTCAATGGGAGGCAAGTGTTCCGTACAAAATGTGTATTCTCGCAGATCAGTGTGAAAAGATTTATCTAAAACTTCAAATTGCCTACTAATGACAAGATTTGCTTTATTTTCTTTTAAATAAGGCACATAAATTCCTCTGAAAATAGTTTCTAAAATAATGAAAACTTAATGCAAACTGTAAGAGTACTTAGTATATTCTCCCTGTAAACAATAAGAGCTTTCAAAGGAGAGGTGCTCTTTCTTGGTTTTTCTTAAAACAAATTAAATGTTTACATGAGCTTTAAGCAACACAGTGACTGCTAGGCGCTGCCCAAACTGGTATATTTTAAACAGCTTCTGGAGGTCTAGAAATGCTGCCTGATGACTGCTTAGACCCACTCACAATGATCAGTATAGAAAAAAATAATGTTTAAACCAACCCTGTTGACTGTTTACCTGTGTGATGGAAAACAGGAGCTAAATCCTTACATACTATCAGAAAACCCTGCAAGTGTTAATTCATCCAGTGCAATCAAAAGAGGCAGTTAGAGGGGATAAAAGTGTTTCCATTTCTGCATTCACAGCTTTCCACTGTTTCTTCTCTCTGAAGTCCCTTTGGGTTTATGCCTCAGCAGCAAACTGCCCAAGTTTCATGATAGGTTTCCAAAGAACCTGTGCAAGTACTTGTGCATACATTTGTTTGACAGTTTGCTCCAATTGCATCTTCATCTCCATCTGTCTTGCTCTGTATGATTTTTTGCTTTGCACGTTTGTGATGAAATAGAAATCACTGAGTTGTTGAACCCATTTGTGCATTGACTCCTTCCACATAATTCAGTACCTTCACAAGCTGAGCTGCTGGTTATTTGCATCAGCACCTCAGGTGCCAGACACCCAGGCTGTCATTCCCACACCAAGCCCAGATGCCCCATGACAGAAGCAGCCCACCAGCAATGGAACTTATCCCACTCCATGCCTTACAGTACTAACATTGGGAAAAAACCTAGTACGGAGCTAGTATTAAACCAGCAGGAATTAAGACCACATGAGCGTCAGTCAGGAAGTAAACAGAGGACGTCTAAATATGGGGAAAGCAGGCACCACAGAAAGCCTTGAATCCCTGGGAGTGCCTTTTTCCCTGAATAATAAAAGGGGGGCTGTAGTGAAGAGTTTTCAAAAGTAGGAAAATACAGGCACAAGTCTTATTAATGCTTTGAGGAAAATTGGAGGCATGGATAATAATAATAATAATAATGCAGCTGAAATAATTCTCAATATTCCTCAATACCTAATAAGTCTGCTACATTGATCCCAGACAGAATGCAGATGTAAATAAAGAACAAGGGAGAAAAAAGTAAAGCATGACAATTTTGGCTTGAGAACAGAAAATTCATTTTTCTGATTGTTTGTTTATTTGATGTTTAGTTCAATGTAAAAATATTTATATTTATTTGAGAAGGAATTAATTATTTTAATCTTCTTCATATAAAAATGAAAAATAAAGCTCACACCATGTTCATATATAGTATTTTAAATTTAATGTTAAAGAACTTGCACCAAACCAAAATAAACACATAAATAACTAGCTTTTTAAAAGATCCAAACCAATGGGACTTTCAGAGAAAACCCTCATGTACAGCTTTCTTTTCTCAGTTTGGTCAGTAATTCAGAGGCAGGGAGTTTGGGGGCCTTGTTCTTGGGAACTTTGTCAAAGACATTTTAAGTGTAACTCACTTCTATTCTGCTGCTAAGCAGAGTTGAGAAGGCTTGACATCAGTCCTCTTCATTGGAAGCAGTTACAGTCATTAAAAGAAACAAATCCTAGGATTCACAAAACAATGTGAAACTCTAGTCTGCTGCTAAAAACGGCCTTCTCAGAGAAAAAAAATCTACACTCCAATTCAATCTGCTTCTGATTCAGACAGCATCTTGAGCCTAGATCCTATAATACCAGGAAGCCTATACTCACTGCCAGGAGAGAGAACTGGTGATTATTTCAAGTCCTGTAACAAAGTAGAGTATCACAAGGAGATTACCGTCCTCAAAATAGGCTTCCTAGCGGTGGGAGCATGATTTCAGACAAATTCAAGGATTTCATTAACTGGTGAAGGGCATATCATGATACATGGACATCTTAGCAACAAGAATAATAAGTAAGAAGCATGAACACTATTTTTTCTTTTTCTTTCCTTTCCTCTGGCTGAAACTGTTTGCATTTTTTTTCCTGAATCCACTAACATTTTATGAAAATGGTGATAGATCATTTTAATGAATAAAAAATTATTGAAAACACCTAGCTGCATTGAGAACTGCTGAGCCCATACATCACTTTCATTGCCCCAGCCCCTAACTATGAATAACTTTTCTTTGTGGAAAATGGGATTCTAGTTTCTTCACAAATTTTCATACAAAAAACAACTGGGAGTGGGGAGAGAAAGCCTTGGAAAAGAGATTTCCGGATATACTCTCCCTACAAGACAGCACCAACCTGGGTCTGTCTGCACGCAGACACCAGAGGAGGTGTGAAAGCTGTGAACAGTGGGGCTGTTCTGCTGCCCTAGCTGGGTGCAGTCAGGGCAACTCTTTCCCTGGGGAATTCCTGATGGAGCTGAGCTACCAGGAAAGAGCAGAACATCACATCAGGACAGACATTGACACCACATGCATAAAGATGCATAAGTGAAAAAACACTGAAGAAAAAAAACTAAACAAGCTGATAGGCAGATAGTTTGTTCAAATGGATGTAGACTCATAGAGTGAATTAGATTGGAACAGATTTTTTAGGATCATATAGTTCCAAGAACTCTGTCATGAGCATGGAACCTTCCACTACACCAGGCTGCTCAGAGCCTCATCCAACCTGGCCTTGAACACTTCCAAGCTTAGAGCACCTACAACTTCTCTGAAGCCTTCTCTTCTCCAGGCTGAAGAGTCACAACCTATCTGTCTTCACAGGAGAGGTGTTCCAGCTTTCTGATCAACTTAGTGACCCTCCCCTGGGCTCATTCCACTGCTACAGAAATCAAAACAAAGCCAGTAAGAAGAATGTATAGGCTGTTGGCAACAGCACAGTGAGTATAAGAAAAAAACTGTATGGGCAAAAGTTTTGAATTCGTTAGTGTAGATTTGCTGGAACTAGCACTGCTAGATCAAGCACAGGGCGTAGAAACAATATCACTTCGACTAATAGGTGAGACAGTAAGTTAGCTAGGGTGGAGCATGATGTGAGTTATGGATATTGCTACATACACTTGACCTGAAGTAGTTATCACTATTCCTGGGTATCACTACAAAGACAGTGTGGTGCCCTGTAGAGCCTCTCATCATGTTTAAATGGGTAAGCAATTCTGGGTAAAAAATTGCAATTATGGAGGAGACTTTCAGTCAAGAGAAAGATTATCTTGCTGATTTTAAGAATGCCAAGGATTCTCAGCTTTGCTTGGCAGAAGAGGGATATTAGCTATTTAACAATCAACATAGAAACATAGATGTTACAGTAATCTGATTCCAGGTAGGTAATGAAAATACCTGCAATTTTATATCAGCAAATCGTTTTTGTAGTCTGGAAAGGTGAACAGCAACTACTTGTAGCAAACATTGGAAACCATTTGAGTGCATTAAGGGTGACTGAAAATCCCTCCAATGACACAGGATATGTGCTGGAGTTAGTAATGGCAAACATGCAAATTAGTTTTCTAGTTGTCTTCTGAAATTTTTGCCTCAGTGTTGCTGTTTCTTCATTCAGGTGTCATACTGGCTGCTGTGGTCACTATCGTCTATGCATGATTGTTATGGTGGTGTTTTTCCCTCAAAATGTTGAAGAATAGTGGTAGCACGCTGAATTCTTGAGAAAGAAACAGAAAGTGACAGAGAATAGTATGAAGCAGGGAGAATCATACATGTGGTGAAATTTTTAACTATGCTGGCAGCATCTGAAAAGGACTTTTATTCCTGCAGAGACAACTGTGTTGCAAAACCCCAGAGCCTTTTGATAGATTCAGCATTCCATCCTCCGGTCATGCTGGTAGACATGTCAGAAACATCTGTGTATTTTTCAGTTCTTCAGACTCTCACTGTGCTATAACACTTTTCTTTACAGGGCAGCTGTCTGTACCCTGGCCTGAGGTGATAGCACATCTGTGTTAACAACCCTAATTTCAGAATTACCTAATATGTAATATGGATTTCAGCAGAAAGCCCTAGATGTTTGTGGTTTGATTAGTGATCAACCATGGCTCCAGTATGCTTATGGCGACCCATTCTCAGCTTCTCATACTTGTAAATGTCTTTGTTTCTGTGCATGGTATTACATTCAAAACTGTTTGCAATGTGTTCTGAAAAGTAAAGGAAGCAAATGACTGTTCTATGATGCCAGCTGCACTTTCAGACAGGACAGCTGAGAGGTGCGTTCCTCCCTTCTTTCAGAGGAAAAGAACACAATTTTTTCTGAACCAGGAGATATCAGTGGGAAGTCGTAGAGAAGTCTTGGATTAGGAAGAATTAACATCAGACTTTCAAGCACAGAGATGCTTTTTTCATTGTATTAGCGGCTCTCAACATTGGGAAAAAAGACAATGTGTTTTACATATTCCTTTATACTCTTCTGGCACAATGAATGAACTGACTGTGCTGTGGCTAAAAGCCTACATTGTTTAGTACCACACAAACATGTAATTTAGGCCCGCTATTGTAGTCTGAAAGGAAATTTCACCAACTTTCCCAGGATATTTAAAATCTTACAACTGTTGCAAATGGCCATGTACATGCAGTAAAGAAGCCTAACCCCCAACCAGTATTGATTTATTTTGTGAAGGTCACTGCAGCAACTTAAGTTTTCTATTCTACTTCATAGAGCTGGTTCTGGGAGACAGCATCAAGATGGAACAAATTAGCCTAAGTGAGAATACTTAAGATTTTCTCTTTATTAAATAATTCCCAGATGTGGAGTCAGTGCATTGCATCACAGGTGTAGAATACAGAGAACTTGGCAGCAACAGCTCTTCAGCCCAATAGAAGTTTGTCCTAGGATTTATCACAATTTTTCACTTCACTCAGATTAACTGGGATTTGACAGAAACAAATCTTCAGCATCAATCTGCATGTATTCTAGAATTGTTGCATAGGATAGTAATGACTAATTGAAGGACCAATTTATAAATATTTCCACATTACACTGTGTTAGAAAAATAGTAGTACAGCTGGTGAAAATAACGGTTAAAAATTATTTCATCAGATCTTGTGCTCCTGATTCCATCACATTATGTCCCTATCCAGCAAATGGAGTACCGAGATGCTCTAGTATCCCTTTATGATTTTACACAAAAACCCTTGTCATATATAAGCTTAACATCTCTTTGGGGAAGGTTTAGTTTTTTCTTCAATGTATATATGGTACCTAGAAGGGTAGTAATTTTTTACTGGATCTTCAAGATGCTTTGCTGTATGATTAGAACTGTAAATAATATTAATAGATGCATATATGCTTGTGAATATTCACTTTGGAGTACATGTATTTGATCATTGTTTAAAGTAGAAATTAATTTCCAAGTACAAGAACATAATTATTGTTATAATTTAATTAGTAGTATTATCACATAATTCTTTTTCCAAAAATAAATTACTATGCTATTATTGGGTAAAGAATATAGCTAAACATGCATAAATATTGTAAAGACTTTTTAAATCTGTATTTTTTCATATAGGATGAACATACAGGTACAGAAAATACTTTTGTTAGAAGGGCAGGAGTTTCTCAGCAATGACATAAAAAGAACAGCAAAAATAAATGGTTTAGTGATCAGATTTTTGAATGGGTTATTCCTATGCTGGGTTTCTATACTAGGTTGTTTCCATAAGTACTCTGGAATAGAATGTGGCCTGATTTTCAGATAAAAAAGGATTCATTGTCAGAAATTACGGTTCTTAACACTTTTAAAAATCTACTTTTAAGAAAATACCTAATCTGTAAAGCAAAAGTTATACCACATGCACAGCTTTAAATGCTTGCTACTGAGGCCAGTCTTAAAATGCTAGTGGTAGATACAAGACACAATGAGCAACTAATTGCTTCTAGAAACACAAGAAGGCTAAAATAATGACTGAAGGATAGTCTGTTGTGCTGGCTAGCAGAAATAAGAATGTCATATTCTCTCAGTGAATAGTTGACTCTAATATTCAAGCCATTTATTGAAATGCCAATATTATAAAATAGAAAAAATCAACTAAATTTGATTAAATTAACCATATTTCATTAAAAGTTGCTTTCTGATATCTCCCTTGTTAGTGAATTCTTAATGTATTGTGTTCTGATAATCTGGACTTCTCTAAAATCCAATATTATTGTGTGCATGTATGTGAGTTAGCAGACAGCTGAATACTGCTCTGAGTTTATTATATTTGCTTAAATGATACAATTCCTATACAAGTGCTTTCTTAATTTAATAAATATTTGAGAGATGTACCTCCTAATTTCTGAACTTTCTCTTCATCACCATTGCATTAACTAGCCATTCAAATCTTTATGAAGTACCTAGTCCATGAAATATGTAATCATTACTATTCTTGGTTGTAGTCTCTGCAAACTAAAATTAATCAAATATTCAATGACGATCTCAAAGTTGCAGAAAGAAATTGTGTCAAAACTAGAAATGGAATCAAACAGCATAAAACTGGGACTTTGAGAGAACAAGATTATATCTCATGTTCTCTTGTCACTGGATTTGAGTTGGATCAGTTTATTCCAGTTCTGAAATTCACTGAATGAATCCCTACAATGATATATATTCAGTATACTGCTTTGGATGCTAAGCCTCATGTACTTTTCACCTTTAAAGTATTAGTCTTTAAAGGATGACAGTAATTTATGGGTTATTTGCATGTTAAGTGGTTTTTCACCACAAGTCACTATCTGAAATGTCAGTGGCAGTTCTGATAACTAGTAATCATGCAGCTCATGATTTTATTAGCATATGGATTTTGCCAAGTGTACCCAAATTCATTGTGTTAGTTACTATACAACAAAATAGGGACACATAACTTGTCTATAGAAACTTTGTTAGCAGGGTAGGCATTGTCACATCTGACAAGAAAGATGGAGTAGGCAAGAATTTTCTTCGGAATATTTGGGATCTCACACCAATGATTTTCAATATATTCACATTATGAATTTATAGGATAGAGTGTTAAGCATGTTTCAGATCCATACAAAATCCCTTCTGAAAGAACAGCCTTTTCAGTCATAGAAAAGATACAAGCAAAGAAAAAAAGTCGAATAAAGCTGTTATTTCTTGACTTATGAGTTAGAACAAGTTTCATTCCAGCAAAACTTGTATTTTAGCACTCTCACAGTACAAGAGTGACACTGCCATATCTTTATATGACAACAGCTTGAAGTAGTCGGAAACAAATCATGATGTCCAATGGGATTGGCGGTTGAATTTCATTTCCATCCAGACGAAGGTATCGGAGGCGAGGGATATTGCCATAATAACCATAATCTTCTTCTAGGGCAATGGAAACTGGGCATATTTGAGTACCATTGACACCTGAAAATGTAGATCAACATGTTGGGTTATTTCCATGGGAAAAGTTCTGGAAGGCAAAATTCAATTAGGACACAAATAAACTTCCACTGATGTTAGCATGGAAGACTGTTGCTTTTGTTACCATTTAGATACTTTGTTGATTGAAAACAAGCATCTTCTTATAATATGATCCGGATCAATGAATCACATATTTATTGTGCTGCAATTATGAAAAAAAAGACCATAAGATGCAAAATTTATCCTTGGAGAAAGAGGATACTAAATTAGACAACTATATAGTAAGCATTGAGAAATATCTCTTTACACTCTGATTGAGAAGACAAGATTACTTCTGAGGGGTTTTGAACATCTTATTTCAATGACAGTACATTAATTTTAGGCTGATAATATTCTATAATGAAGATTTTGCATTCAAAACAATAGCAATATTGAATCAGAGGAACGTTTTGTGTCATGTTTTTAATTGTTAACATCTGCACTTTCTGTTCTCTCACATTATTAAGTGGAGTTGGTTTTAATTGCAAGAATATAACTTGTGCAATAGGATATTTTTCTCCCTAATCTGAAAGATAACAAATCCTCAAAATTCTGTATACCTCACACATAATTTTTTTCTGTACAGATAAAATTTGAAACTATGACTTCAATCATTACCTGTATTCCTAAGTATTGAATAGCTTCGGCTTTTTGTCCCCTCTGGGTTGCCTCTGCACTGTCACTTGGCTAAAATGCTTTTTTATATTTTTTTACTTAAGTTGTTAAATAATCAGGCAGCTACTACTCTATTTCAGCCTCAAGATGGCCTCTAGAAAGCCACTTATGTGGTGTTTGTTGATCAAAGATGTCAAATTCCTTTGACCAAATTATTATAATTTTTGATTGATCAAAAAATGGTTTTTCATGGTTGAAGATCTTGGCCCCAGACTAACTGAAAAAAGTGAACAGAAAATGCCTATGTAACAGATCTTTTTAAACAAGTTTTTCCTAAAAAAGAGGGAAAAAGACTCACTTTATATTTAGTAATAATGTAATGTACAAATCTTCTGACTACAATCCCCAAAATCAGAGAAATGTTACAAAGTAAAAATAACAACATAACTTACTTTTTTTTTTCTCCACTCTGTTTTGAAAAACTGCCCAGATGTTTGCAACATCTTGGAAGTGGATAATATGTTTGTCATGGAAACTAGATAAATACATCCAGTTGGCCAAAGCCTGAAATGTTTGTTATATCCATGATATCAAAATGTGTTTATCTTGTGAAATTTGATTAATGTTGGCAAAGCCAATACCAAATAATATAAAAAAATTTTGATATTGGAAGAAACAATCTAGAACTTATTTTTATGTATGAATTTACAACACAGAAAGCTTAAGAATTTTCATTACGAAAACAGCTATTAAAAGTTTTAGGTGAATCAACACCATCTAGCAGAAAATATCTGCTTTGTTTGGTCAGCACTACTGTTCCTATTCATAGAGACAAGACGGCTTCAAGTGTATCCTAAATCTCAGTCTTCTCTGACCTAGAAACTATCTCACTGCACTCATTTTCACTGGTTTAATTATGCCAGCCTTGAAGTGAGGCAGCAGTTATCTAACCACAGGTCACCTAGGAAGAAGTTATTTCCTGGTGATGTGTGGTAGGAATTGATTTGGGTTTTATTGTTCTCTTCCCATAAACAGTAAATCCTACCCCAACGATCAGGGGAGTAAAAGCCTCTATTTTTCTCTCTTTCAATACTCTTCATAGATATATTACTGATTTTTTTTTTAAGTAGGAGGAATAGGTCTTTCCTTCCAGAGGTACAATTCACCATGCCTAAACTGATCCATGTAGAAGTTAAGTGTCAGCCTAAGTAAACCCTTTAGACTCTTCATAAATTCTAGAGAGAGATGAATACTTCCAAATGGGGACTGACAGCTCTTTAAGATGAGGTGAATTTCCCTATGCAAATGTGTATTCCTTTCCATTGAGTAGGAAATTAGATAAAAAATCTAGGATAGTTTATTCAAGATGAATTCCACCACTTGTCAACAGAATTGTTATGTCCTTTAATATTTAAACATGAAACCTAGAGCTGTTGTGAGGGAAAACTGCCAAAGAGGTTCTCATTAATGGCTAATACTGTATGTCTGCAGGAGAACTGGAGAAGATCCTGTGTTTTATCCAGTAAAACCCATAATTTAGAAACAAAATTCAGATACATGGCCCAAGGATTTCTCCCTTCCTCTATATGTGGAATAATATTATTTCACAGTATCTATCTTAGCCTCCAGGGGAGCTGGCTGTTTGCTCCCTTTCATCTGTCCTTTGATAGCACTGTAACTATATCATCTGCTTACCCATGCTCACTTGTTGCATCATCATTTCATACCTTCTCTTTGCTTATTTTAACCTTCTCCTTTCCACTATTTAACAACTCCCAAAAGCGTCAGAAGTGTATCTCCTAGGTAAATACGTGGGCATGTGTGTTCTAAAATGCCATGGAACACATGGGTTGCAAATCTGTTGGAGACATAATTAGTTTTGATTTTAAGTTGATTTTACTTCAAAAACTAGAATAGATTTTTTTTCTCTCTGTGTTGAGATCCTTAGGGAAGGGATTGCAGGTGAAATTCTAGTTCCACTGAGACAAATGATGAGGCTATCATTGGCTTACCTGGGCTTCAGAAGAAGGCATTATATCTTGATAAATGGTCTTTGGAGAAATAAGGCCGTGTACTTACATGAAGAATTGATATTACAAAGTAACATACAATAAAACATAGACAAATGGTATTTACATAGAAATGCTGATGTCTGAACTCTTGCAATGACAACAGTGTAACTATGATTCACCAGTAGAAAATAAGGAGTGATTTGCAGTTGTGAAGGAACACCTGAGAGTTAATATTATAAAATGGGCTTGTACTGCACATATAAAAGTAAACATTCAGGAGGGCTCTTTTGTGAAGAAACTAGATCAGAACTTTACAGATATTTTTCTTTCAAACCTTTTACATTGATTATCTTAAAATAATGACTGATCTGGGTTTAAGAAGACAAAACCAATCTGCAGAATTAATGTCAGCTCTTATTACTCTGGGCTGATGGAATTACATTCCTTGTTTACAGTCCTAAAGGCCCTTTAAGATATTATCTATTAGAGCAATGTCTCATGAAGATTATGTCATTATCCCTTACTTCTTAAAGAATTATGCTATGTGGTAAACTACCTTTACATAATACCCAATTTTCATTTAAGGTATGAGACTGCAACTATTTTATATTCAGTTATTAATTTTTTTTTTTTT
>VYXF01004666.1:687219-713646 GCA_013397295.1 Polioptila caerulea | reverse complement strand
TTTTTTTTTTTTTTTTTTGCTAAAGTCAGTTTTGTGCATAAGTTGACAATGATTTTTGAAAAGTGGTAAAGGCATTAAGGAATACAAGTGCTGTGGAAAACTAGCATGACTTGGCTTCACAGGTCATGTGTTATTGGAACATAAGACTTGATTTTGCACACACTACAAAAGTTAATTTTCATGGTTTTAAGCTTTGTGAAGCTTATTCAGGGAAGGAAGAGGACTAGACAGTTCTCTCCTAGACATAAAACTGTTCTTAAACTGGACAGCTTACATTCCATGATTTCAATTTTGTGTCCACTTGAAGTGACAGAATAAGGTCTGCACCTGAGGCCTTGCAAAGAAGCAATTAAAATAAATCTCTTAGTAACCAGGGGCAATTAAATATGTTCAGAAACAACATCTGTCATAAGCTTTAACTCTAATTAACAATTAGATTTCTTGCAGGCCACTTAAATATGTGCCAGTTATACAGATTTTTTTTTTAATTTATATGGTTTCACACTTTTATTTTGCCAAATACAGTGAATAGATGTAAATTATAAATAAGTATCTTCCCTTCATAGGTCTTTGTTTTTTGCAAAAGCCAAACCTTTATTTGTAAGTATATTTTTGAACTACAGTGGCACAAAATGTGGTAGGGGACCATGGATTCAATTAAATTACAATGGTGGGAAGATAAATATAGAAACTTGGCTTCCTTCTGTGCAGTGGTGAATAAAAAGTCATAATTTTTTATTTTGGCTTTTGGCATGAAATGAGGTACTTACTGAGTAGATAATGTAATTATATAGAGTATCTAATGTCCCTAAGCACCACATTATCTCTATACCTGGGTAGATTTGCAAATAGTCCTGGAAGTGTAGCTACTAAAACCAACAGGCTTCTGTTGCCTTGGGTACAAAACCTCCTCTCATTTACACAAAATGGAAAACTTTTGGGGACATAAATATTAGTAGAACAAATATACTGTAAAATCAGTAAAACACAAAACAATTTTGCTCAGAGAGGTGGTGGATGCCCCATCCTTTGCATATTTCAAGGTCAGGCTAGACAGGGGTCTGAGGAACCTCATCAAATGTCCCTGCTTATTGAAGGAGGTTGGAGAGTTTGTCTAGAGATCCCTTCCTTGACAAATTATCGAATGATTCTATGATTTTAATCACTTATCTCAAAGATATTTTTTATAGTTAAGTAAACATTTAAAATAGATATGGTTTTGAAGGGTCCCACACTGGTAATACACACTTACTTTTGATTTTGTTGTGATCAAGATGAAGGTGCTCAAGGTGGGCATTGATTGGTGGAATTTTAGTTAGTTGATTGTGAGACAGCTGTAGGTCTAGAATAGATGAAACGTTAAACCCATTTGAAGGGATGCCATCATCAGATAATTTATTGTAGTTCAGCCTAAGGAAAGTCACTTTGGGTATTGTACTGAAGTAGTTTTCTGGTATAACTTCGATGGAGTTGTTGTCCAAAAACAGCTGCAGTGTATTAGCTGGAATGCTTGAAGGCATTTTCTTGAGTGAATTTTTTGCTATGTTGAGCTGCATAAGGTTGTTGAGTCCTTGGAAGGTGTCACTTTGAAGAGCGCTGTCCAACAAACTGTTCTGGTGTAGGTCTAGCAGAGTAAGGTTTTCCAGGTGGCTGAAGACTCCTTCTGGAATTCTGGATATTTTGTTTCTAGCTAGTCTTAGCTGTTCCAGACCCACTGGTAATGGGGCAGGCACCTCTTGCAATTCGTTATCTTCCAGGAATAAGTAAAGCAGTCTTTTCAACTTGCTCAGTGCACCACTCTCAATTCCACTGTTTGTGATCTTATTCTTGTTCAGATTTATCCATCTCAGATGAGTGGCGTTCGCAAAAGGCTTCTCTGAAACTGTTTCAATTTCATTGTTTTGAAGATAGAGGTACCAAATTCTTGCTGGAATTGGAGGTATTTCTTTAAGTCCTTTGTTATCGCAGTATAATGCATTGGGAAAACTAGGAGGACAAAAGCACTCCCTTGGACACTCAGAAGTATAGTGAGACCAATGGTCAGGATCTAGATCATCATAAGCTTGTCTCACAGTTCGAGGCCACACAGAATTGACCAAGAATAAGAGTAAAAGGCTTGTATAGACTTTTAGAATCATGATGTTTGCCTTGGAAGGTGAAAAAAATAATTAGCTGTTTCTCAAAAAAACTCCCCAACAGCATAGTAGATTAACAAAACAGTTTTGCATATAAAATAATACTTCCTTTATAAACAGTCACATTCTTTAGGGTATTATTCATGGCCTGTTAAGGAAAAACTGAAAAGTAATATAAAAGGTATAAACAGTTCTTTGCTATATGTTGATAAAATATTTCCCTGATTCAGCTTAGACTCTACATTAGCTACCAGTTTAACTGATGTTCATGCAAGTATTGTTTCAAAGAGTATGAAAATATGGATCATTTTTAGACAATAAATCTGTGCCTCTTTTAAATTTTTGTAAGTTTTCCAGTACAGACCTATAATCTACATTGTATAATGGGTAATCATCAGAAAAATATCATTACCACGATGATATAAATACTATTGTACTCAGTGTTCCTCCTTTTAAAATTAATCATAACCTCTTTTCTGTTTTTGCTCTCTCTTGAATTATAATGGCATCTGGATCAGATTTTCCAGGGTCTTTTGTCTTCATTGAAAAGTGGAAGATTAAATAGTGTTTTAACAGCTGTTGGGCATGTTCTTAAAAGCTTAGAGAGAATGTGTTTGACTAATCCATTCCCCATCTCACTCACTCTCTCATATCCAAAGTTACAAATTTCCTTCCCTAAAGCAAACAGACAAAACAAATGCCTGTTCTAAATGACACAAAAAATAAGTCCTAACCAAATTATATCCTCAAAAAGTAAATCCTAACCAAACTATTCATGTATGTTTATGCATCTTTTAACTATTTTTCCTATTTAATTATTTGTTTTTTTAGCCTCTTCCAGGATTAAACTGTGAACATAATCATCACTGATAATTTACTCAGAAAGGAAATATTTTTATGGCACAAAAAATGTGCCTTAGAAACTCTGTTATTTTGCTTACTGACTCATGAACATTAACAAGCATTTTGCAATATAAAGGCAAAAGACTGATAGCTGACATTTTTGGTCAAAATTAGGAGGTTGGTTTTGGCAAAAATAGCATTTAAATAAAAAGTAAATTCTCTCACAGGATTAATGCATCAGTAAGGTTAAGAGCTCAGTTCAATTGTAGCATATGATATTTATTAATTTAATAGTTTTCAGTATTGTTATTCGCAGTAACAAGTGCAGTATCCCATAGCTTTTCCAGTCCCAGAAACTGCTATCTAGAAGCATTCCAAAGAAAGGGACAAATAAAGTATTTTTAAAGAATAACATTTCTATTTCACATAAAGAATTTGCAACCTTGTTACTCTGTAAATATTCATAACCTTAATTACACTTAAAAAAAAGAAATGTAAAGCAATTTACCTTGTTAGTCAAGTTCCTGGAGCTATCTGAAGACAGTTAGAAATCACTGTAAATTCACCGCTTTTGGCTGCTAACCCCTGTGTTTGTTTCCTGTCCTCCTAAGAATTAGCAGCACATAAAACTGGAAGTACATACTAGTATTCCCAGATGTATTTCCATGCACACCTTATTAGCTATTGCTTCTAGTTTGACATTGTTTCAGAGTTTGGGCTTACCTCAGCTTTCTTGGATCTTCTTCTCTTTCTATTGGTCCCTGTTGTTAGACTGTAATAGCTTGAGTCAGGCTACAAGCCGTGTTCTAGGAATACAGCCTCATATATACGCATCAGTGGTTACAGCTTTTAACCCCTGAAATAGCTAAGGCACCTCAGCACCTAGGCAGGGAAAGAAGGAAACCCCTGCCTTGATATCAAACAGCCACAGAGCTGCAGGCATTTGATTTTTTATGTTCTATCAGATGAGGGGTGCAAGCCTAGATGAAACAGGTAACCCAAAGTGTACATTTATTCAACGTTTTTGTTAGAAGATACTTTACATGTAAAGCTGACTTACATCATAACTCATTCTCATAATACCTGAATTGGCCACAAAGAATTAAAACCAGTGCCATCTATTTCTACGGAAATATTTTATTTGATTTTTATTAAATGCAGATGTTGTCATGCCATTTAAAGACAAAATTCTTGATTAGGAAAAGAATAGAGTAAAAGCATTTGCTAAGAATTTTTTAATAACATATTTTCAGTTCTTTAAAGATTAAATCTTACCTTTTCCTTTTTGTTCAGAAAGATATTTACATATATTTCCACAAAGTTATAATATTCCCCAGTGCCTCCTGCAATTTTCTTTTATCATTGATCTAAAGCAAACTCTTTGCAGCCAACTTGCTCTCCAAAGATAGACACATATTTCTCTCATTAAGTATTTTGGAAGATTTTTGTTTTCCTTTTTAGTCCAAACTTAAAGTAACAACTTCATATCAAAAAACATTCATGTTCAAAGCCAGAACAATGACATGTTCAATGATATTTTAAGGCAAAAGCTAATGAAAAATATTGAAAACATAAAATATATCCTGGTACTTTTAATGAGTTATATTAGTTTTAAAACTTAGTTGCATAATTGTTGTAATTCACTTTCTTCTGTTTGATTTTAACCATAAAACCTATAACAACCTATTTCATAATTTTTAGTCCCTTTCTTCTTAAACTCAGAATGTCTCAAAAGAAGTTTAGAAGCAGAAAGACCAAAAGTAGTTAGAAAAGGAAAGTAAACCTTAAATACATGGCAACTTTCACTGATTTCAGTAAGGCTATCTTAAACATGTCATAATTTTTTTTCATGAGTACATGTTTGTACCGCCATGTTTCTTGTTTATGAAAAAATACATCCTTACCATCAGTAATTTTTGCATTGTTTATGTGCTTAAAAATAAAGTAAGTGCTGAAGTGTTTCACTCTGTTAAAACTCCAGGCCCTTCAACACCTCTTAAAGATTATCAGGGATTTCTTACAAAGAAGGTGTAAAACTGATTCCTTCATGCATACTAAGTAGAATATTTTACAAATTTAAATTAAATTAAATTTACTTACATCTATGCTTTAAAAAGTTCTAGTTTTAAGCAGATATACTAATTGTAGGACAAAAGCCATAACCCCCCCACCTATTTTCATTATGAGTGTCATTTTAAACACTTAGAACATAAAATAAAGCCTTGGACCTCCTGCAGCAGAGCTGGTACTCCACATTAGTGACAGGGATGCTTGTCAGCTGGAGTCAGTCCAAGGGAGATGGGGAGGGGCAGAGGCATGACAGTGTGAAATTTAAAATAGTAGTATGTCCAGTTGTGAGCCATTTAAGGAGGCTTCACCAAAAAAAATGCATCTATGATTCTTCCAAATCGTAAACCACAAGCAGCTCAGTAAAAAACTGGTTTGCTTTTGTGCAAAATCTTCACGAAGTGTGTAGAGAGAATATGGAGGCACTGAGGTCTCTTTGTCACTAAAAAATGAGCCATGAATGTTGTACTGATGGGTCTAAAATTGCAAGTCCTGATGATAGATATCTGCTCTGACACACTTAAATGCATTTTTCCAGATGTTTACATTTAGCAACAACTAAAAATATTGATTTTTCTAATGCTTCATGGTTGTCTGAATTTACCTGCTATTTTTATCTGCTAATCATGTCCAGATATTCATTAGGTTATCACAGAAGTCCCCAGCAAAGGGACTTGTTGGTTATCTTGTGGCAGGCAGTGGTACTAGTTGTATGAAATACTGTTCAGCAAGGGGTCACAATCTGGTCTTTGTGGATTTAGAGGCCAGTTATTTAATCCTTATCAAACATGCATGTTTCCATCCAATTCAAAGTAGTTCTTCATAGAAGAAGAAAATAACAAAATACATTCTCTAAGACTTTCTCAATAATTTGAATTTCCATTTCTCCTGATGCAAACAAAGCAGAAAAAGAAGTCAAGAAATGTCCTCAAAATCAGGAAGCAAGAGTGTGACAACTATAATATGTTTTTTTACATGATCTCAAAAATTTTTGAAATATCTCTGCAGAGACAAATGATTGCCTGGGTGTCTAACCAGACTGCAAAAAGCATGCTTTCCATGAAACTTTCAAGATTATGCCCACATCATGCATTTGTTCTGTTCAGTCCTCCATCATCTGGCATAAATATTTCTTATTTAAAGATTGCACTTTATGGTGATAAAGTTTTACAGACTAATAAAAGACCATGGCCAAGATTTTCAAAAATTAGTAATGGTTTGGGAGACTTTTTGTGTTGCATATCCAACCTGAGACTCTTTCCAGAATCTTATTTTCAGTAAAAGACAGCTAAGAATTTTGTGTTAATGAGGTCATTTTTAACTTGAGAAGCTGAGTGATCAAACATCAGTAAAACACAAAGTGCTCCTGAGACCATGGACAATCTCCCAAAAAGTAACAGTATAAAACAGTGTATTTGCGCAGCAATAAAAGGAAGTGGAAAAAAATACAGTAAAAATACTGTAGATACCCACCCTGAATTTTGGACATAATTTTGGAGAGATACTGTTGGGATTGTTCTAGTATGAGAAAGATATCTGAAGCTATTACAAGATTTTTACTCCATGAGTCTCCTTTCAATCCACATTGTTACTCAATAGAATTTGTATATACTTTTTAAACGTATAAAAAAGCATGGAGCATCAACAACTGCAGGGGGTAGTAACACCTCCTTGAGAAGAGTAATGTACATGCTTGAAACTGAAACAGCTCACACCCTGGAGAAAGACTAGAAGAGTAAAAAAGAGAGACTAGAAAGACCCATTGGGAGGAGAAATGGACAACTGGGAGTGCTGTTTGGAGCTGTTGCTCTGTTTTAACATCAGAGGTGCTGACAGTGAAAAAATGCATTGCTTTCTTTCAGTAATGGCTGCCATATGTCTCAGATTGAATTTGAAGCAAGGTCTGTTAAGCATCAAGCATGTGTATAGTTCATCACCAGCAAACCCAGGAGTATACTGCAAGCAGAGCCTGTTCCTTAGCCCTGTGGATTGCCCCATTTAGCAAAGGCTGCAATCCAGAGTGCCTAAATTTGGGAAGTACTATTCTAAAAACTATATGCCTTGTTCCACAGGACAATCAGTTCATCTGAAAGAGGCCCTTGAATTATCTTCATAGTTACTAGGGAAAAGGTAGTGCTTCAAAAGCTGAAGACAGTTAGCTCAGTTTGTGTATTCTTCATCCTATACTCCAATGACAGCTTCAGACATCTTCACGGGGGTGCTGAATTTTACTCAGGTCTGCTCTTTCACTTCTGATGAGAGCCATGTAGTGATATCTCTCCTTTTGCATTGCTGCTCTGAGTTTTGCCCAGAGTCAAAAAGACAAAACTCTTTCCAAACAGTTCCCTGACCATTAGACACTGATATATCTCAATTAATAATATCTGCTGCCCCTTTTAAAAATTAACCACAAAAGGTCAGCAAGATCAAAGGGTCTAAAAGAAAGCAGATGACTGAGCCCTTCAGGATAGCCCAAGGGCTGCTGCAGACAGATCAAAGGACCAGGCCAGATGTTCCAGACCCTGCTCCTATGGATGTTTTTACTTTACATCATTCCAAGTGAACAAAAGAAATTAAAGCAAAACAGACTCAGGGAGCAGGAATGCTGCACCACTTCTAGAAGTCTAGAATTACCTGCTTAGACCTCTCAGTGTAAGAAATTGAATTTCTTATTTAAATAGGCATTCTTTGTGTTTATCCAGGCAGCTGAAGTGTTGGGAGTTTAGGTGGGGAGCTTTCAGTTTAGATCAGAATACATTGCTTAAAGAAACCCTGGGAAACAGTTTGGCTGGGTTAATTTGTTAAATGGAGGTGTCACCTGACCTCTTGTTTATACAGGGCTTAGGAAGAAAAGATCCTATTCTAACTGTCCAGAAACAAAACTCTAGCAGTTTACTTTCAGCACAGCTTCACTCTCTTATCAGTGGGAACTGAGTAGCTTAACTGAAAGAGATCATTGCAGAGCAATGCATTTCAGAAAAAACAACTATGGAAAAGGGCTCAGCTTTTATGGGAACTATATTGGTCTTCTGAATGTGTTTCACTAAATAATTTTTTAGCATTCTTTTCCCTTTCTCTCTGTTTTGAACTCTTTACCACAGTGACACCAAAAAGGTTCCATGACACAATGCCAAAATCTGGTATTTGTCTTGGCTTGCTAAGTTTACTTTACCTACTCTGTAAATGTTGCTGTCAATCTCTTACTTTACTTTGTTTTCAAGCTTTCAACAATTTCAACACTGAAACAAATCTATCCTACCCTGGGACTTGATTTTTAAACTGTTAAATGTATCTCAAATTAAAATATCCAATATGAATTTACAAATTACATACATATATTGAATTGCTGGGACCACATGTAGCTATTTAGATGATTTATATTTTCCAGACAGGTAATGGTAAAGGAAAATATGTATTAGTGATCTGATGCCCATTCTGTAAACCTGCAGTTTTAAACCGTAGAACATCAAGGATTAAATATTCTGACATGACATAAAGATAGTGAAAACAAACTATTTTTACTATCCTTTAATTATATCCTTATCCTTATTTTATGTTAATGTCTGTTTTCTTATTTTCTTCTGTTGTTAAAGAAGTCAAAAAATATTTTAATTCATCTTCATTTTAGATCCCCTCAGTAAGACAGTGGATTTCAAGAAATTTGAACGCATACAAAGTTCTATCCTCTAAAACGAATTACAAGGGTTGCATAAAAGAGAACTCTCACAACTTAATTAAAAAAAACATTTTATTCCTCTTATAGTAATGATCTGCTACAGTGATTTTGCCACATGAGAAACTCAAGGTTCAGGGGCTTTTTTAATATTTAGAAGAAAAGCCAAATGGCATAAGCTATATGAAAACTCAGCTCTTATTTTCCATTAATTGTAGTAATTTTTGTTCTAATTTTTAATGCAGATACTCTTGGGAAATACTGAAATTAAACATGAGACTATGTGATTTTTATTTCCTTAAATTGGGATATCAGCCATCTCTTTCAATAACTGGCATTTCCCAAAGCACTTGAGTTTTTCTCCAGAGTCCCAACTGCAAGCTCAAATCTCACTCACCATAACTACCCCTGTCACTGATTGCCCTTTCAGATGGAACATGTTGAAGCTAAGACTTTATAGTGTAGATGAAATTCATCAACACCCAGCACTTCGATGCAAACTGACACCACATATTTCTTTGAAGACGGATCTGGAACCCAGCTCTAGGGAGAATTCATCACCCATCCCTGTCCAAGTACTATGCAGTGCTCCAGAGCCCTAAGTAATGACCTAAATAACCCTAAATAATCAAAGGGGTGTTCTTCAACACTACCTCCCCTTTTCTTAGATGATTTCATGCTCTTCATGGTGGCAGCTGGGAATTCCAGCAGTAAATGCCTAGCTCCCTTCTGCATTTTCTGTATAACACATACCTCAGCTCAAGGCTGTGATTTTCATTAGGAGTAACACACCTTTCCTTCTTTTGAATTGAGGGTGGGAATAATAATACTGCAGGGGATGGTTCTTCTTACTCAAACTTAGGAACCTGAATTAAAAAAATCTCTTTTTTTTCCCCACAGATAATCACAAATTCTTTTTCAAATCAATGCAGCATTGCAGGTAATTTTGAGAGCTTACTGACCTTACTGTTTATTCTTTTGACAGCAAAATGGCTGTAATGATGAAATCTAAAAGTGACGTTCGGGAAACATTTGTTCATGTAGTTTGGAAACCTGCATACTTACTGCATAGTAAGACGGATGGTAAAATCACATGATGTGATACTGGAAAGATGATGGAAATAGAAATTTTGAAAGACTTGATTATCTTCAAGACAGCTTGTTATTAAATTGGTTTATAAGGTATGAAATTTATAAAGACTTCTCGTACTTCTGTCTGAAATATTATGCATGTTTTATTGAAAGCATTATTATCAAGAGAAATACATTTTCACAAGTATTATTTAAGAGGTTCCAAAGTCCCTTCATAGTTATTTGAATATGTGCTCTAGTAAGGTTGACCAAATACCATGACACTCTTGTATGCATTGCCCCACACTGGGATTCACAGAATAAAGACAGAACTGTGGTTTTTTTTGCACAATGCAGCAGCTTTCCTCTTCTTCAGAAGTCAGATGCATTTGACTAAATCCCTTTGTTCCTACACTGTCATATGGACTGTAAAATATGTTTCTCCTCTCATGCATTTATCTCATTTCTTCACTTCCTTCTTAATTAGACTTTATTTGCTGCTTTTCTTTAACAATTTCCGAATAAAAAGGTATGCTATACCACAGAGGTAACACGTAAGAGGGATTATACTTTAAACAAAATTCTAATAATCAAAACTTGTTTAAAATATTGTGTTATTTGATCTCTAGATTAAGAATTCAAATTATGAAAATTAAGATAATTCAATTCTAAAAGCAGGTAGATGGGGTTACATCCACAAAGCATTATGTTTATAACACCAAAGAGTAACAATATGTACGTTTTAGTCCACAATCACAATCCTATCTCAGAACAGAGGTATAGTACAGTGTGACAAAATGTGCTCCAGCCTCTAAAGCTGCTATTCTTTACATAATGGAGCGATAATTTGCCCTGGTACTTGAATCTGACCTTTCTACATTCAAGGTGAGTGTCCTAAAGTGTAGTCAGCACTCCTTTTCTTTCTCTGTACGAACTGAAGTTGAACTTTTCAAACTAAGTAGATAAGAGTTATTTCTGTGTGAAAGCCTTAAGGCCTACCAATTAAGTTATTTTTCTTACAGTTAGAAAGCCTTTTAACCAATATCTGGATCTGAAAAACATTCATGACCAAAATGTCCTCCATGAGCACTCTCTCCATTAGGATGGTGGCATGTTTGCTGGTACTGTCCCACGTGGGAGAGTCAGAAGGGATGGATCTCTGATTTCACTGCCACTACTCAGTAAATCACAAGTGTTAAAATGGGAGCAGATTTGCACAAGCCAGCAAAGGTATTGTAGAAAGATTCTTCCTATGGAATCTATATCCAAATGTCAGCTGAGTTAAGATTTTGTGACTATCATAGGAGTTGGAATTATGGACTGGAACCTGAAACAAGAAATTTTCTACTTGAATTTCATGCGAAATTCTTCAGCTGTAGAACTAGTTATTAAAATTGATATTGTTCCCCATGGGTTACTAGTATTCTTAGAATGACAGATTCACAGAAATTATAAATAAGTTTGAAGAAACATCTGAAGGTTGTTTAGTTCAATCTCCTTCTAAAACTAAACTATGGCTAACTTCAAAGACCAATATGTCCCTCATGGCACTGCCCATGCAAGTTATGAAAATTTCTGAGGATGGAGAGTTCACAGCCTCCTTGGGCAACCTGTGACAGTGCTTTATGAACTCATTGTGAAGAATTATTTTATATGTCCAGCTCAAATTTCTCCTTCTAGGGCTTTTTCTTTGCCACCATTCCCTTTCACCAAGCATCCCAAAACGAGGCACTTTTTCTGTATCACTCTTTTAGGCAATGTCAGACTGCAATAAGACATGGACTGAGACATGGTATATTCAGGGAGGCTAAGAGGCATACCTTGGCATTACCTGGAAAGAAGAAGGTTGAGGGAAGTTCCCTTAGCTTCTAATCTATCATGAGTTTGACTGTTCTCAATCTCACTGTTCACACTCTTTCATTTTGCATAAAAGTAACTGGTTTGCTCAAACAAGGTGAAAGGAATAATACATTTCTGTTGTGTTGTTAGAGTACAGCGGTAAGGCGACAAATCTCATTATCGGTTTGTGCTCTAGAAGTCTTAGTGTTTTGTACATTTTTCAATGAAGGAACAGTTGGGTTAAAATCTTTGGAAATGGTTAAATACCATTTCCCATACATTACACTTTTCTTTGGGGAGTTTTGCATGCATTTTCTTCTTCTTTTTCTAAGTTACAATGCCTAGGTGCTATTCCACAGCGATTCCCGCTTTGATGTGTTCAGAAAGTCCAGATTTAGACTTCTTTCTGCAATGAAACTTCTAGCCAACTTTTAACAAATTTTACTGTCAATCTTTCCTGTGTATGGGTAAAAAGCAGCAACATTATGAATTCCAAAATAAAAAAAAAAATAAGGAGGGAAATATTTCTATTGTTTTCTGAATCTCTCCTTTTGTTTTAGTCCCAGGTTTCTTTGTGAATTGTGTTTCGATTTTGAACATCTGGAACTGGCAACGTGCCAACTAAATGGATTGGTAAGAATTGGTTTGGGGCTTTTTTCTGAGGTGATAGTTTCTGCTTTTGCTATAGAAACTAGCAGTTTGTGTTTGAGCGTTTAATAGTCTAGTAGTTGAAAAGAAAATAGTACCCATGGGATGATCTGTACTTGCAAGCAGGCCACTTACAGCTCTCAGTTACCAACACATTTAGTGTGTTCCAAGATACTGACAATATTTGGACTATTTATTCCTGGGTGGAATATACTAGCATGTCTTTACCACGTGTAGCTGAATTTTACTCACCACCTGTGTTTTCTGAGAGATTTCACTGTTCTTTTGACAATACCAAAACATGAATTTGCACATTTTCTTAGTGCCATGATTCCTGTACAGCAAACTTCATAAGGCATTGATTTATTGATCAACACAAATGTAGTGGCATATGTTAAATTATGTGTATAAACATATTGAAACATCAAAGTAGAGAAAACAGTTTATTTAATCTTACAATAAATTTTAATAATAATAGAATAGCTTAGATTTTGTCTTAACCTGTTTGGTTTCTTTTCATTTTATAAAAGAAAGAAACATAGTTATCAATGATATGGACAAAAGAACACTATTTGATATGTTTTATTCTGGTTAAAAATAGCATGCAAGTAACTGAATAAAAATATTTGTATATATGATTTATTTTAAAATAACAATTATAGCAGAAATGAATAAAAATGTTACCATGAAAGTTAAATGAAAGTATGACAAAAAGAAGAGTAAACAATTATTTAACCTGAATAATTTTTCCTTGTTATCTTTCATGTATTTCATTAATTTAACAATGTCATAGGCTCTGAACACATATTTTCACAAATTTTAAATTGTTTGTATATTGATAAATCATTTTTTCCTTTGAAATGGGTATCAATATATAAAAGGCATGATAATTTAGAAAGTTGTACAGGAATCTTGCATTGACACAGGCCAGCCCATACTGCTCACTATAACCCACCATGAATCCCACCTGACTTCCCTGTGAGTCTGGAACCTGTTGGCATGTATTGCATGCATGGATATAGATTTTTATGGAGCTGAATCTTTTTCATCAACTGATATAGCCAGATAAAGGCATATTTTACATCAGATTTGGTAATTCTTGTACTTTCTAAAGAGAACCATTTGCAAAAATATGCACGTGTTCCCCTAAATTTGCCAACTCCATGCTAAATATTAAGAAACAGAATGGGTAATATACAGATTGACACTTGCTTTAAGGCATATCCTAATTTTAAAGCACTATCATGGTGTGTTATTCCTGTAGTTACTGCCCCTGGAAGGGAACTGGAAGATCACAGGCATCTCACTCCAGGGAAATCTCAGCGGCCACACGAAGGCAGTTGTACATCTCCTGTGGCAGGTCAGCCCGAGTGAGATTGTTTCCATCCAGGCGCAAATGCGTGATCTTGGAATAGGTCATCGGTCCAACTACCTTGCAGAAGCTGCTCAATGGGAACTCTGAAGCAGAGAGAACACAAATAAGAGGAAAATATGAACAATTAGGACAAGTAGACAAACCCATTGTTTTTCTGCCTTTTTTGATTTCAGTTGGAAATTGTGACCTTAATTCATTATACTATTTTCAATATTTTGCATTTACACTGATGTAAATCCCTGTAAATTTTTTGGAAATTGAGGGACTTGTAATGGGAGAGGTGGTCTCTGTTAGTTGTGAGTGGTTCAGAATTTCAAAACTGAGTTTTTCAAATGTCATTTTCTTCTAGTACAAATTTGACTTTTAGACATCAGATTTTATATGGAGGTCTAATCTGGCATTTAGATAAAATAGCAAATCACACTTTTAAGAAAAACTAGAGATGAAGAGGGAGGAATCAATCAGTTTGTGTACATTACAATGGAAGGGTAAACTGTTATATAAGATATTAAAGGAAGTAAAAAGTTTCTGGAGAAATTGAAACCATGTTACAGCTTTACTCGAAAGAACAGGTAGTCCAGTGTGTGTCTGAGTATTTTGCATATATTTTATATGTGCCATTTTTATTTACCTGTTTCAGAAAGAAATTTGGGTCTAGGACTGGAGAGGAGTTTTACATTTAATTTTCACTCTCGAATCTTTCTGCACCAGGATTAGAAGATGAGTATGTATGAAAAAAATACTTATAAAATATTTATATTTATTGTAATTTATATATCGTGTTATACACAACTCTCGATTCAATTAAGGTATTATTTAGTTCACGTAACACAAGATAGATCATGAACAGAAATCTGTCTTGTATCCTATGATCTGTATTAACTGTAAGCTAGAAATTACATGAATCACTGAAGTTCTCTGCTCAGTATGCAAAGCACACACATACCCATATCATAGACCTCTTTCAAGCAGAGAAGATCTATCCTCAGGAGAGAATGTATGTTAATGAATCTGATGTCCCCTGCATACCACTTTGTGTAATTTTGCAAAGACGATCTTCATTCCCACCTGTGTTTCCTGAGTCAGACAGAGGATTAGTCTATTGAAAAGCTCCATAACTAATGAAGAAGCAGTCTGAGATACTTGTTCTTCTTCAGAACACTGACATCAGATGAATTCACACAGAAAATACTTTAAAAGGTTAAAGGAATTTCTTCAATGAACCCATGCATTTCATAATTTCTGAGACATCAAGTTAATATTATCAAAATCAAATGTCATTAGATTTATCTTTTATAGGTCACCTTATGTATCTTTTCTACATGGCTACTTAACTCACCTAAGGAAGTATGATCAAATTGTAGTACTAAAGGAAGTGGAGAAAGCACCTTTCATATCTTCTCATTAACTTTTGGATAAACATTCTTCTATTTGGATTCTTCCAGGACTTGCATTGCAATAATTTTCTATCACTAATGAAACATAGCTTTTGTAAACTGAGTATAAATGTACAGGCAACTCTTTAGAGCATAAGAGCTTAGGTAATGTTTTGGACAGAGATATGATGTTGAAAGTGGGTAAAGACTCACATACCTTCCACAAAAAAAGTTGTTTTGTGTAGGGTTTAAGGAAATATAAAAGTCAGATCTTGATCACCAATTTGATTAAAGTGAACCAAGGAAATTTCCTAGATTTTGTGTTGAGTGCAGTCTTCTTTTGGTGAGAGATGAATGGCATCCTTTGGGCAGTCCATGTAGCCCATATAGTAAAATTTAAAGACTTCAGACCAATTCTGATGCTCTTCTGATTCAGAATGTACCAGCAGAAGCAAACTAATGATTCTTGTTAATTAAGATCATATGATCTGAGAGATGTTTATAGGATTATATCTGTGTGGAATTTTGCTGAATGAAAACAAAAATTCCTGAGATTTTACTCATTTTCTTGAGCTATAGGCTATACTATTGACTATTTAGTTGCAGTTTTCTACAGATAACTTGGGTTTAATTTTTGAAGTTTAAAATATACGTGAATTCTAATATCGATTTTTTCCATATTCTTGTCATTCAAGAATGACATGGTAAATATATTTTTGCTAACAAAAACACGTAAAAACATTATTAATTTAAATTTTAAGGGTTTTTTTTTCCATATTGGTACTTTTGAGCATAAATACTAACATTTGGTTGCAAAAGAAGATATGCTCATACAAGCTGGATAGACGATTAACTACTCAAAGGACATAAATTTCATACATGTAAACCACAAAATTTAACCGTGTTTATGGGACTAAAGCCACTTGGGAAGTGGATGGAAATCTTGTCCTCACTGAAGTTAAACGAACTCAGTCATGGACCTCAGTTGGATTTTGTTTCAATATTTGATCTGCATCATTTGAATGTATCAATTTTTTATACTCTTCATATAATTTTCAGTTGTTAAAAACATATTTTTAAATGTTTCATTTTATTTGCAGTCTTTACTAGAAGAAAATAAGACCAGTGGTTCTTGTGAGTGCACTTGATGAGCTGTTACCTGTATGATCTGTATGGGGAACTGCAATCAGTACTCAGATTGGAGTACGGCGGCATAAAATATCTCAGTAGTTTACTTCCTCTTTTTTGGCACTTATTAATGTTGCAGGTGAAAAAATGTCTTCCTGAATATATGAAATTCAGGTTCAGAGACAGTGTACTTGGAATTTTTCCCACATATTTTCCCAACACAGAATTCCTGCATGAGCCAGGCACTGAGAGATAGAAGTATTGGATGAAAATTGAATTTTCATCTAACAGTACAGTAGGCAATCCTAACAGGATCTGAAGTCCCATAGTCATTATTGTTGGTCTGTTTTCCCCTAATCACATGTGAAACATTTCTAATATGGCAGGCCATATTAGAAAACTCCTTTGGGAATTGATGGAGTGAGCCAGATAAAAGACCATAAAGCACCTCAACAATTCAATATATAGTCTCATAGCTGTCCTCTGGAATATTTTCTTATTTCCCCTTTCATACTCCATTTACATGGAGTAACCCCATTACTTCCTAGGGTTTCATGTGGAAGCAACAATTTTCTCCTTAATCCCTTTCAGGTACAGATGAAATATAGAGAAGGCCGTCTTTGGACCCTCTTCTTGCTTCACTGAACCTCCTTGATTCTTGCTTTTTTTTCCGTCCTGTAGAGTTTCTTTTTGCCTTGAGGAGTCTGTAACACAAGACTCTGTGTCTGTCTGTGTGTGTTTGTGTACGTGCATATGTGTGTATATAATAATAATGGAAGCTTAAAGACATTTCAATTTAGACACTACAGTTTAGGTTTGAGGTATGGAGAAAGCAAAGGCTTTTCTATATCATCCATGTTCCTAGTCTAGCTTGGAAATCCAACGAGCATCAAGCAGAGTAGATAAAACTGTAGATTTGACACCTACAATCAATATAATGGATGTGTTTCAATTTATTAGTTAGAAATCAGAGGAATAACTCTGAATTTATTTTCTTAACAGTTTGCTATCTGCTTCACCCACTGATACTCAGTTCTTGATGTATACAAGTTGGTAAACAGAAGGGAGGGTTTTGTGGTTTACTTTATATCAACAAGCAACATGATATAAATCCTGCTGAAGAACCACAGTTATATTCAGCATATCTCCCACTCCATTAGGGACTACCAGTGACAGAGGTGCAGCTGGAGAACTTCTGACATGGTGGTGAGGCCTCTTCAGCTCTGCAACACCTCCATGTCAACCCAGGAATGGGACAGCCTTGTAAAAGCCCTGTCTCAGCAGAAACCTTCATGGTCTCATGCAAGATGTGGCATTTCTTGACTGCAGAAGGAACATTTTTCAAATCACAAATGAATGGATATAAACTTGCCACCTGATATATGATGTAGCAAACAGGAATGAAAACAATGAACAGGCGTAGCTCTTTGGATTTCAAGATAGGTTTGGAGGGATACTGTGTAAGGCAAGGGAGGAAAGAGACAATTGCAGTTACTTTGATGTATCTTTTCACCTGCATCTTGTGCCAGCTACCTTATGAATTTATTGTCTTCCCCCTTTCTCCTACCTCCAGCATTTTGACTACTAGCTCCTGAAATGTTACCATAGACAGATCCTCAGCTGACATCCCTCTCTTTTAGTTGAATTAAGAATTCTTAACCTCTTTTACACTGATCAAACTTTTCAGATTTTTTCTGAATTGTATAGGAAAACATTGGCTTCTATGTAGTTACTCCAGTTTATACAAGATGAGAATTTGAGGAAAAAGATCCACGTCAGCAAGAACACAAAAATTACTCATTTTAAGGATATGTTGAGTAAATATCTGGTAAATATCTGTCTTTTAACATCAATGTGGACAACTTCCAGGTAAATGTCAGCGTGCTGACAGTCTAACCAGTACTATTATTTCAGACTGGTTCATCTATTATTTCAGATACTTGCATTGACCATCAGTATTTATTCTGTGATAAACATTAATGAATATGTGCAAATTTAACTTACTGTTAATTTTGTTGACTTGGAGGTAGAAGTTTTCCAGGTTCTCACTGACAGTTGGAATGCTCTTCAGCTGATTAAAGGAGAGATCCAGCTCAACTAGTGATGTGATGTTGAAGACATTACCTGGTATTCCAGAATCTGTTAATTTATTGTGGGATAAACGTAAATATTGCAGGGCTTTAAAACCTTGGAAGTACTCATCAGGAACATTGGAAATCTGGTTATTATCAAAATACAGCATGAGCAAGGAGTGAGGCAGTCCTGTCGGTAGCTTTGTAAGTTGATTGAAGCTTAAGTCAAGATATAAAAGTGAATTCAGGCCTTTAAAAGCCCCAGAAATAGAATCTGCTTTCAGCTGGTTGTTCTGGAGGTGAATGACAGTCAGATTCATCAGCCCCTCAAGTGCACCAGGACTGACTTTTGTGATCTTGTTGTGACTTAATTGAAGGTCATCTAGAGTTTTGGGAAGTGGTCCAACAGCTTCAGTCAAATTGTTGTAGTTAATGTGAAGTTTCTTCAGATTCTTTAGCTTAGAGAAGACTCTTCCTTTAATTTTTGAATTTTCCAAATGGTTGTGATCTAGGATTAACCACTGTAGGTCTGTTACATTATCAAATGCATTCTCTTCAATTCCCTCAATCATATTGTTTCGAAGATAAAGGTATTTTATTCCACTTGGTACAATTGGAATGGTTTTCAGCTTAAGATTATCACAATACATGGCAGTAGGGTAGCTTAAAGGACAATTACATTCTGGGGCACAGACTGCTGCAGATGGCCCAAAAGGATCATAACCATAATCGTCTCCAGGACCGTAGTCATATTGGCAAAAAATGCCACTAATTAACAGCAGAAAGACAGGTAGGGAGTTTAAAGTCATCTTTCTTATATGTCTTGTTCCTGCATGGTGAAAGGGAATAAACAAGATATAACTTAAATATTTTTATCTCTTTCAGCAATATTTAAAATTTTAACCACATAAAGATTATAATTAAAAATTAATTAATGTTCTAATTTAAATTTTTAATTAAGAGAAAAAGTAGTAGGTTGTTAGTATTACATTGTTATTACTATATTACTGCCCCTGTATAGACTATCTTGTATAATCTTCCTTTGTAATGCAAAATTGCTGGCCATTTTCCTGTTTTAAGTAAAACTTTCTTTATATCTTTCTGCATTCATTGATTAAGTCACAAGAAAGATGATGAAGTACAAGGTTATTGAACTTGCCACAAGTTTTCAGTTTTGCTGAAGGCCGTGTTCAGAGGCAGTTTGGCCGTTTAAATTCTATCAAGCATTCTTAATATGATGAATTGTCTCATATCTAAACATGTGACTATTTGACTTAAGTTTGAAAGAGAAAGAGAAGTTAAAACTGAGAGTAATGCACTCATGCATTGTGTGTTGTTAAGATGTGTGTAACTTGAAAGAGCTTTTTCTCATGGATTATGTTCTGTAAAGCATGGTCCACTAAGTTTCATAGTCACCTAAAGAACAAATGAATAGAAATATAAAGCATATTATCTTTAACATGCCAGACAACCAGTATTGCATAAGTGTGCAGAGGATCTGAAATGACTGAATCTGACAGTGGATCTGAAAGGACTGAATTTCAGATAATGAAAATGTTCTTCAAATTCTCTATACAACAGAGGTGTTGGTTACATTTTAGGCCCACTCTAAATCAATTGAACAATAAAACACTGGCTCCACATAATTAGTCTTTCAGCTCACATACAGCTAAAGGACATTTGGTGTCTTTGGGGATGCTTGTAATTCTGTATCAGTGAGATCACTTAGCCTTTTAAGGCCATAGCTTTCTCATCAGATACTACAGAAGAAGCCAATTAATCTCAGAAGACTAGTATCTTGTTAATATCTCTTACTGGCTAGATGGATGTTCTGCTGGAAAAGTAGGTCTAGAATCAATAAAGTCAGTGAGCTTACTTTGATTTTCACCAGTAAAAGACAAGGCTCCAAGTACTCAACTACTGCTCAGAGAATGAGAGAATTAACAAAATCCTTAAACCTTTTTTTTTCTCAAGGAATTTCAGAAAGTATGTGAAGCCTGTAAACAGACTACAAGACATTGATCTCAGATCTGGGCAATCCTCCAGCAGAGTAAGTTAATCTTTCAATTGGAATTGTTACACAGAGGACTTAATGTTAAAGTGCAGGGCCATAGCTACAAAAATTTCCCTAATTCTAAATGTCTTTGTTTCTATTGACTTCTTAAAAGCCACACCATATTCTAGTGAGATAACAATCTAATTTAAAGCACCTCTAGGCAGGGCCTATTCACCTCATGTAGCACAGCACAAAGAATTTTTGAAAAATGTTCTTATGTTACCTCCACTCAATAACCCATAAACTCCCACTGCTAGGTATTAAGCTGCCATCCCCTGAAAAAGGAATTTGATTGCATATCATCTCCATAGTGTTGGTCCCATCACATTTGCCTAATTACAAACCCTAGGATAATCATCCCAATATAAGTTGTTAGTGTAATTTTCTTTGCCTGTTTTTCATTACTACATGAGAATATACAACGTGAACATGAGCTCAACCTTTAGTCCCCTGCTGGTATAAATAAGTACAGTTCGTCTGAAAGCAAACAGTGCAGTAACACAATTCATCTCAAAAACTGGTCCTATTTAGGTGCTAAACATTAAAGAAAGAGAATCAAGTGCTTCTGTATTCAAAGTATAAAAAGAGTGTAATGAACTCCTTGGAATACACTCTTTGGCCTCACTGTGACATTTTTTTACACACATCCTTAATTTTATAGTTTTAAAATAACAGACATTTTAAATTCAAATCCTATTTTTCTTCTAGTTTCAAATTATATTTGTAATTCTAAGTTTCATCATTGATATCATAGTCTTACAGTTCTTTAAAGAGAATAAAAAGTTTTACTGCTCTGCAGAACCCTAGAAGTAACTAAAATTTTAGACAGCAAGTGTTTTGGATTAATTTATCAAAAATGTTTTATGTGACAATTCTGTAGTTCAAGGTCATATGGGCATGTGCGTGATATAAAATAGCAAAGTAAATAGGAAATTTATTTAACTTGTTTTATTCATGCATTTCTCATTCAGGTATCTGAATGTTTCATTGTCAAAAGTGTAAAAGGTTAATAGATTGTTTTTTGCACTGAACTACATGAATCCAAAAGATAAAACCAGAATATATTCTTAGATGCTTATCTTACAACATAAACATGCTTTAACTAATTGCCTGTGCCTGTTCTAAGCAGTTGTGCTGCAAAATACCTGTAAAAATATTTGTGAAGTTGCTCAGGCAACTTTCTAAAACATGCTAAATGGTAAATCCATGATTTTGGGAAAATGCTTGCTACATTAGGGTAGAAATACTAACCAACTATGTTGGACTTCATCTATATTTCCTTAATTATTAAGTTACTGTGAAACAAAATAATTATAAAATTATCATTCAATCAACCTTTTGTAGCTTAACTTCTTGCACAGTTTGCAAAAGACTATATTTTTTAAAAGTTTCACCAGTATATTTAAAATGTGCTTTAAAATTAATTAGAAATTTTAAAATACCTACTGTTTCTCTCTCATTCTATTATGTGATTAATTATTTAAATATCAGGATGCACTGTCTTTTTGTAGAATGAAACAAAATGATTTAGCAAGTGGGTTTTACGGAGCTCCCACTAATATTATGAATGAAAAAGTAAACAGTGAGTATTCTTACAAACTTCCTTGTACTGTATGTCAAATCTTATTCTGATGTGGAACAAAACAGACTGTAAAAAATTTCAACATTTATGTATAAAATATGTGAAGTTGTTTTAAGGAAACTGAGAAAGTGAATCGATTAAGCAACTGTTGATTTGTGCTCAATTTACAAATTGGCAAACTTATTCTGTCATGTTTTCATGTTCCCATTCCAGCTACATTTAAACAGCTGAACATTACATTTAAAGCATGCAACAGCACTTACCTTACTGCCTTCAAGCTGCTTTCCTTAATTCCCAGAGCAGATGCAATAAGAGACTGTGTCGACCAATATATGCTCTAAACAGTGTCAGGAGGTAAAAGTCTGCCAGATCCTCTGTGTTACAAGAGGGGAAAAAAAAAGCCCTAGTCACGCTGCTCTCTGAAGCTGCTATGTCATCATGGTGATCTTGTGGTGTGGCATGTACAAAAATGCAGCTCTCTAATGAAGTGCAGGTGGATACCATATTTTGTATAAGGACAACCCATCTGTTCCTCCTGTGGGATCAGAGAATGTTGTTTCACAAACCTGAGAAAGTTAAAAAGCCATAGGTTTATAGAAGAATTTTTTGTATTTTAGAAGGAAAACATGTTAGATTGTAAAACAAATTGCAATCAGGCTTTTGTTTTCCAGCTTATTTTATACTGCTAGACATGAGCTAACACACAGCACTCAGACCTCAATGCTGCTGTTCTTCTTCAGCCAAGTGACTCATTAATTTTTCTGCTTTTTTCTTTAACTATCTTATGACCACAGTAAAATATCCTTAATAAAAACTTTAGCCTAAGAATCAGATTCAAAATTTATATTTGAATCATACCCTTTTCCACATTACATACTGAGTTCAAAGATTACATACTTCTGAAAATCATTGGAATTGATTTGGTCTGGAGATTTTCTTTGGTGGTTGAATGCATGTTTGTTTAATAAAAACACATCCCAGGAATGGGTTTTGAGCAGTTACTGTAAACTCACTTCATACATTCGTTCATTTTACACTTACAGCTTTATCCTGCTTTTCAGAATCTGGAACTACTCAGCTTTATGTGTCTGTTTCTTATTCCATGGATGTAGTTCAAGAATGCATCTTAAGGCTTGGATGAGATGTTACTTTCACCAGGCAATGTTGAAAAATAATACATTAAGAAAGTAACAGTTTAAAGTGGATCTTAATGCTTCCATAAGAACTTTACCTTATCTCTAAATGGAGGATATCTTCCTTTTTATGAGAAGCATCTTTTCTGTATGGATTTGGGTAGGGACAAATGTCAAATGTGCACATAGAAACATGCAGAAGCCATTTTAAAGTGTCTTGTGTGTTTAATTGCATTTGCCTGTAATTGCTGGGATAGAGATTCAGGGATTTTGTCCATTTTCAACTTATTATCTTTATGAAAAGTCGTGGTACAGAATGTGTCTGGGCTGGAGAATCTTATCAGTTTCCTGAAGAGGAGCCTGGATGTGAGCTTCTCCCAAAATTTGTGGCTGATGCACCTCAGCCTCCACAGCAGTGAAGGTTACTGGGAGCAGGGAAAAGACAGTGCCCTTCACGAAGAACAGGAAAGACAACAAACACTTACAGATCTCTGCTTCTGCAATGCCCCAATTAGCAAACAAATTTGCTCAACATAGAGTGCTGTAGCAGTGCAGCCCACAGGGAGTGAATGTTATGCTTTTGGTGTTCTGACAGCATGCCTGTCTCCCTGGTGTGGGGGAACCATATACACACTGGGAAACAAGTTGGTGACAGATAGTTACTACTATAAATAACTACTTGAATGGTGCCAAGCAATGAATGCTAAGTAGTGGATTACAATAGTGAATTGATCTAAGTGAAAAACTGCATGGTATCAGGACTAGAAATGTAGAAGTGGACAAAGATGCTGTTGTTCTACATATGGACAAATGGAGACCAGATGGAGTTTCTCATGCACAGAATGATATTTATCTGAAAACTACTTCATTAGCTTTAATTGGCCTCAACTGTAATTTGACTACAAATGTAGCAACAAGCAGCAGCACTCAGCAAGAGATCATCATTAGAATAAAAAAATTATTTTTCATACAGAAAGGGATAACCTTTAAGGTAATTTCAAGATTTGCTCTATGGAAGAATGAATATCAAGGTGAGCAATAATATTTGTAAAGAGAATTTTAAAAATCATAGGAAAGGCACTAATTGTGCTTCCTCTGACTATAGATTTGTTTTGAAGGACAAACCAAATATTATGGTAAATTAATATATATTTTGAACTCTCACTAATATATATTGTTTGGCATTTGCAGTACAAATAGAATTAAACACTGACTGCAAGTACAGGATAACCCAGGCTTAATATGCTTTTGGCACGGTTGTATTCATGAGTCAGTTTTTCTGTATATCAAGTATGCAACCTTTTTCTCATTCTGATAGCAGAAATACAAAACATGCATATCTTTATTGCTTACAAATCTTTTTAAGCAAAGTGATGATATTTTGAAATTAACATATGGTAAAATCTTGGGTCACATAAAGTTCAGCTGAGACTTGTTCATTCATATAGTTCCTGTCTTGCTGACTGTTTTAAATTAGCTATAGAAATTTCACAATCAACATGAAGAATCATGCCTTCCATGGTTAAGATATAAACCAATAGATTTTCCTCCCTTTTTAATAAGATTTTTACCATCTCTCCAGTCTTTTACTTAATACTGTTCCTTTGTCATAATTTTTATGCTTTTCCTAATCTTGCTTTCCTGACTCATGAAGCTCTCACCTCATAAACCTCTGTTTGGGAGTGCAGGTACTACAACCCAGCAAATGAAGGTATTGCTTCTTCTGTAAGAGAGGGTGGGACTTGGTTGAGTGATTTCTTTTATTCTTGCCCTGTTTTGTGTTCTTTGCAGGGGTTCTTTTGGTAGCTCTAAGAAGTCATTAAACAGCATGTGAATGAAGTCTAGCTAATTTCCAAAGAATACACAAACTAATATGCAAATTCACCTATGTCGTCCAACTTGTAAACTGGCTATGAATATGCTTCACACTGATGATGTCAGGGCATATTAATATTTCACCTTTACAGCTACTGCGCTCCAGTTTTCTTAAAGATTTATTTCCTTTTATTCCTTATTTAATCATCTTTCTTTGATGGGAAATATGAATGAAACTTATTATAATCCAGTTTTCTTTGCCTTGTGATGTATGAATAGAAATACTTCTTTTTTGGTGATCCAAAGCTCCTTTCTGGTTTTTGTTTTTTTTTTTAAATTCATTTTTTCATGGCTGAAGATGACCAGGTCTAAGAGCTTGTAATGAAAGAATCTGAAAGCAAGACTCACTGCAAGTGTACAAGTTTGCACTAGCTGAGATCTAGCCATCAAATATTTTCAAGTCATGGTGTCACCATCTTGTTTCTACACTCATCAGTGATATCCTCACTGTTTTTTCTCTCATGTAAAACTGCCTTCTTTATAGCTTCTATGCACTTCTGCGTAAATGGAAGTGCCTCCCAATCTATTTGCATTTAATACTATTTTCCCCAAAAGACTCGGGTTACCAAAGCTTAATAGAAATTATATAAACCAACTGCTGCTTTGTTTTCATCTTAAACCTGTGCACACATCTGATAAACTAAAGAGACTTAGGTGCCCAGTATCAGGAGTAGGGTATTTTTGCCAAGGGAACATAAAGCCCCAGAAAAATTCCTCATGGAACTTTTCACACTGCCACATAAAATGACCAGTGAGGTTTTTCCTCTGATCAATCAGTTTTTAAACTAAATATTACTCTCAAGATGAAATGAAGGTTAACTCATTTTATTTGGCTGCCTGCATCAGGGGTAAGAAACCTCCTTTAAGGGAAAAGGCTGTTCCATGGCAGCCATGCAGCAAGCCACTTAATTATAGAGAGGTAGCACATTGTTTTCTATGTCTCTAAACAGTGAATAAATAGCCTGTTAGCATTTATATAGTGAATAGCAAAAAAATTATATTGGCCCAAATCTCCAGGAACAATTAATTATTTCTGTAAGGTTCTGCAGCATTTTGAAAATATTACTGACGACTCATATTTAATGAGTTCCACTAAAAACAGTTCAGTTCCAGATTCTGGAGGCTGTAGGTGTTTATTTTTTCATCTGTAAACTTCCATTCTTCCTAATTGAAATTTTATATTTTCAGCCTCTACACTGGACTTACATGTTAAATGGAAAGTGTTAGAACACATACTACAAGTGTTGCAAAATTTGTGGTGATCCAAATTCTTCTTTTCCTTTCTCCTAAAAAGGAAATACCAGCTTAGAAAACTTACAAAAATGGTAATAATGTTACAACCTATTAGCAGACCGCAACAGATATTTTAGTTGAGCATGAATCTTTGTTTTTGTCCTTCCGAAAGACTGATCACTGTTTTGCTTCAAACTTGACAGTGTCTATATTCTAGTTCTGTTATCCTCCTCTCTGTTGCTTTTTGCTTTTCAAACTGTTTTTGATTTGATTCAAATAGTCAACAGCAAAATTTCTTTGAGTTGATCCAAAGTCCAATCA
>VYXF01004666.1:664961-679471 GCA_013397295.1 Polioptila caerulea | reverse complement strand
CTTTTTTTTTTTTTTTTTTTTTTTAATGTACCTTCAGAATTGATGCCCATCTGTATTTTTTCAGCACCTCCAAGTGAAAATATTCGAGCTGCTCATAGGAGTAAGTGTTTGAAGATGCAAGGCCTACAATTACTGCTGCTTTTCAAAAACTTCTTCACTGTGTCTCATGCTGCAGAGATACACATTGGTATAGAAACACAACCATCACTGCTTCTCATCACACAATTATAATTTTGTTCTAAATTTTCTGCGGTAGTCTAAAAAGATGTGTGAAATATATAAATAAATATATATTTAGAACAATAAAATTTCTCATAGTTTTTTTCATTCTTCCTCCTGCAGATTTAAGTCTAAATCAAGCAGGCAGTAACAGAACATTAACATTCTTCTGGTCTGCTGACTTAAGACACCCATAGAGGTAATCTCCAAAGCTTTCAAGCAGCATAATATACACACTGAGAAAGAAAACTGCTTGACAAAGCAGTTATGAAGAAACCACTTCTTCATAGCTCAGAAAGGAAAGTGTGGTGTTTAACAGGCAGGGTAAACAGACTTCTGTAGTGCCTGTATCCAGACTGATCCTCTTATGCACTTATGGCACACTAACAGCCCTGAACTTCCAGAGCAGGAAGCAGGGCAGGAGGCCAAAGGCTGGTTTGTGTCACTTAAAATGCAGCCATTGATGAGTCTAGCTGTTTGAGTGTTTGTATTGAGTGTAATCCAAACAACTAAACAGTTTTTTTGCCTTTTCAGGACATCCACAGAAACTTTGTTATTTTGCAGATGGAGCTGCTGGAGCATTGTTAAGATAATGTTTTATGCTAAAAAGTATCAACTATTTTTAATTTCCTTATTTCATTTTGAAGATAATGCAGTTAATATTGAACATCTATCTCACAATCCATATTTCCCTTTCAGTACTCTGCAACTTTTCACTAACATGACTCTTTAATTTCTTTTCCTTTTTATTGGATGAACTACTTTCAGCTAAATTAGGGCAAGTCTTCTGAATAAAAACCAAGAAACACAGATGTAGGCAAGTCTCTGAAGCAAAACTGACTTCAGAACAATGTGTGCATACAGAGAGAAGGAGCAAAAACACATCCTTGTTCAAAGCAAACATATTTGATTGTGGGTGTGCAAAAAGACTGTTGATTTCACAGCTCTGCACTTCTGATTTAATAGAAAACCAAAACAGCAGAGTGTGTGAATTTGAGTACTCTCTTCTCATAAAGCCTCATAAACCTTTTTCCTTTTGCTTTTCTCTAGTTAACAGTAACTTTTTTACTGTCCCTCAGTGACACTAGATGGCACTTCAGAGTAGTTGTGGGATCAGAAAGTCCATAATCTTTTTCAGTTATTTTGTATGTGATTTTAGAAATACATTAAGTTAATGCTTGCTTTAAACAAACACAATTTTTCATCTTTCTCCTATTTTTTACATATGAGTGTGAGGTAGAAAATGTTATCTGTTTTCAAAAATAGCTAATATAAGCAGAAATAGATTATAACAGAGTGGTTCACTAGAAGCTTAAAAAAACCCAAAAACCACCAAAACCAACCAAACCAACCCTTCCCCTCCCCCTCCCAAAAAAAGCCCCCCAAAACTCCACAAACCTAATTATGGGCCAAACAGCTGTTGCCAGATCTTGTGCTTAGAGTATTTTAGAAACAGTTTGTAGAGGCAACTTAAAAAAACATATGGTCTTGGAAATGAGAGCAACACACTGATGCCAAAGACTTAAGAGCTTATCCTTTCCTGGAAATGAAATTAGATTTATTGTCATTTATACATCAGCAATTGAGTATATGATAACTGTCCATTACTTGGCACACTGTAGGAGAAACCAGATTAAAAGATGGCCACACCCTTGCTGGTAGTAAGGAATAAGATGCTTTAGGCTGTACCAGGAAACAAGGGTATTATTCTTTATGTGTTTGAGTCCAACAGTTGTGACCATTTACTGTCTTTATACTTCATTAAGAAATTGAGGATGCAATGCAGGGCCAAAAGGCTTTCTACTTTTGTTCTCTTATTCCTTTCCACCCAATTGTTTATTCATTGTTTGTGTTTGGTTTTTTTTCCTTGTTTTGTTTTTTAGTGGAAGAACCATCTGTTCTGTATTTAAATGAAAAGCAGTTTTAAAAGTATTTAGCTTCCTGCTGCTTTGAAGTCTCAGCAAATGCTGTGCGTGGATAGAATCCCATCAGTCAAACACTGTTGGTGTGGCTGCACAACTCATGGAAAACCAACAGCATGTTTACCTTTCAAATTTGTCATGATCTTGCTTAGGTCCCTTGTTATAGGATTCGCTTATTCTGTTTCATTGAGAAAGACTGGGAATCAGGAAAGTCCTACTATCTTGGCAGCCCTTGGTTGTTAGAAGGGAACGGATTTTATGGTGAATAACTTATGCTTTAGCAGCAAGCAGCAAGTTTGATAGGGGACATATCATGGATATTACACAGGAGGACCAGACTCAGATATTTTCTTCTGGACTTAAAGTTTGTTCTAATTTGAAAGAAAAGCCTTAGTATGTGAGGTGTTAAAACTATGGATGGAGAAATGGAAAGTTTGTATTTTTATATGATGCTTTATGTGATTGTTATTATTTTTTGTGTGAATCTCTTTCTGTTACCATGTATGTACAAACTCTGTTGAGTTTCTCAGGCTAAGACAATGCCTTTGTTCTCACTTGAAATGCCAGTGCTTAGTTTTCTGCATGAAGTCTTTGTCTGCACAATAGCTGATATCCAACCAAGAACCAAAAGGAAAAAGAACACAACTGTTGATTTTCTGGATGGTTTTCCCTCTTGTGACAGAAAGATATCATATATTGTTTGTTTAATTTAAAAATAACTCTGAAAATGTGAAACTCAGAAGAAAAAGAGATAGAAAGCAGAGAAATAAAGAAGAAATACATGAAGAGGGCTCAGAAGAGTGCAAGAGTGCAAACATGCTTTATCTGTGTAGTGGGTATAGAGCGTCATATTTGTTTTCAATTATTTACTACAGAATAAGTGACAGCTATAAGAGTCTATATTTGTTTGCTTCCAAAAAAATACTTGTGAGAGTTAGGCATGAAAAGGATCCTTAAGGCAAAAGAATTTCATACAACTTATTCTTGCTTTAGCGATCACCATGCCAGAGATGTTCAATTTTCAAGACTTAAGTTCTGACACACTGATGTTATTCTATCATAACCAAAGAAGAATGACAAACACTTTGGAGTTTGCCTGTATTACATTATTCTTTAATATAAATGACATATAAGTTTTACAAATTAAAGAGATTGACCTTGGAGTATTAAGAGTCTGCAGAAAATTCTTTTCAGGTGTTTTTATTGAGTATACGTTTAGCTTTGAAGATTGACAGTAGAAATGTGCAGCCTTCCTTTCATGTGCTTGCTACCTGCTCGTATGTGTTGAAAAATCCCAATTTAGAGGGCTCCAAATCACTCTAAATAGATATATCTGCAAAAGATGTCCCAACAATGTCCACAATTGCAGCTATTTCACTTCATATATTTCTATACTTAGGGCTTTGCTTCAATAGTCTAAGTTCCACAAAATTGTCAGACAGAGGAGCTTGCACATCTCTACTTCACTAATAATTCCTTTTTACAAAAACCAAAACCAGTAAAGGATGCTGACAAATGTACAATGTAGAACAAGTGAAAAGTGAACTGCTATGTTTTTTTGTTTAGATAAATACATGGATTGATAACAATTACCAAACCCTTATACTACACTTTGTAAGGCAGTGGAGTCATAAAAACTGCTCTTGTGACTAAGGTGAGAAGGATTTGTGCTAGAGAAATTTAGTCATCGAGCTCCAAATATAGGTTATAAGTTTTTTTACTGCAGACTACTCAATATTTTATTCATTAGGATGAAGTTAGGCTAATTCTGAATAGCATTGCTCTAGAAGAATGGCAAACTTTAAAGAACTATGTGTACAATACAATTTTATTTTCTTTTATTTTTCCAAAAATAATGACATTAGCAACAACTTTATTTTCCTCTGCTAAATAGATACATTCAGAATTATCTTAGAGTTATAGTGGATATTTTTAAACCTCCAGGGCTTGAAATAAATTTAAAGGAGGTAACTCTTACCTTCTCAAGTCTCAAGATGATTTGAAAGTCTTTTTTTTCCCTCTGCTATTTTTCTCTGTGTGTGGCTATAAAAATAACCTCAACCACTACCTTTTTTTTTTTCCCCTAATATATCATAACTTGAAAAATATTTACTCCGAATTTCATATACAGTGGAATCTGAAAACCTGTAGCATTTAGCAAATTGAAAAATGCCACAGAAAGCATGCTGGAAAAGAAGGCTGAAATAAGTCAGTTTAAAGCACATTTGGCAATTCCTATTGATGGTATGCTTGCTCTTGTACATCTGTAATATCTCATACATTCTACATCAATAGATCATCTCCACTTTCTGGCATTTGGCATTAATTGTTAGCAACGGTTTTTTGAACAGGCCTATAACGACAGACACTTTATCTGGAACAGAATTGAGCCCCATCTTTAGACATCTATTTGTAATTTCCAATCTGTACTGCAGAGCGTTCATGGATACACCGGAAAGCAGAGGGCTGAATTTCCCAGTACTGCACGGGGTTGCTGAAGAGGCTCACCCCGGAATAGCTGGCCTTTTTGGTGTTGTAGCCAAGAGGGCAAAAGTCGTTGATACCAATGGAAGCAATTTTGTTGTTGTGAAGATAGACCACCTGAAAAACATACAGGTACTGAAGTGAGAAATCAAGTTACAACAAATAAGATAGATTATTTCATATTAAATGCTTCATATGAGATTTGGCAACATTTTACAAATCTGTTTTCTTTCCAAACAAATCCTTGACTCTGATTACCTTTTGAAATACCTAGCATACACCCAATTGACATAAATTCTACAGAAAGTGCACAAACTCTACAAGGCAATCTAATAATGTTGCAGTCAGCTGGTGGTACTGTAACCAAAAGAGGAGGCAAAGATGTGAAATTTTTAATACAGCACTGTGGCCCAGGAGCATGCACTGTATATAGGGAATGTATTTGATGCTAATTGGTTTCTCTCCAGCTCTAATATTTTCATTCTCATGAGTGCAACTATATAGGACTCAGAGCCAAAGTAACCACTAATGACGATTTAACATAGCTGATGAATATTATTTTGCTCCAGATTCACCATTTGTGGAGAATTTTTCCAAGCTACATGCAGGGAGTAATGTACATTTGGGAGTCTTCATTCTTTGGGAGATTTCTTTCTTGTAAAATCTTAGTCCAGGTGAAGACAAATTTAAATTGCTCCCAAGAAACAATATTTCTAAATATCTGGCCAAAAGGACCTCAAAAATACTGGTGATGTGAAATGTCTGTTTGGTCTGTTTGCCCTCCTGATGGGACTGTTTTGTGAGATAACAAAGGAAAGGTTATTGGGAAACCTTTAGGGAATTTGCAAAACTTCACTTTAGTAGAAATGAAAAAAAAAATTAGAAATTATTTTTTGAGTAAAGAGAGACCAAAGTACACGAATAATTCCATATTTGTTGTGGCCCCTCAGACACACAGAGACAATGAATGTACACCTCCAGATCTATGCACCTCCAGATCTATACACCTCCATAACCATTTCCACAAAAATATCAGAATAAGAGTCTTCCTGTTGTATTAAACCTTGATAATTCCTTGATAATCCAAATGTTTATGAAACTTGCATCAGGTTAAAAGTACTGTGCACATTTATGTGTCAAGACTGAATAATCACACAAGTACCATTAGGAATCTTTCAACTACTGCTCTCTGAGACACTATTATAAACTTTACCTGTATATATTTGTGATCACCCAGTCCACTGGGTACTCTGACGAGTTCATTGTTGTTCAAGTGGAGCTCCCTCAGATGAGGTACATTGTTAAGTGAGCCATTCTCAACTGAAGAAATACTGTTGAAACTGAGACCCAGTCTGAAAAAGTTAAAAAAACAAACCAAAAAAAGTGTTAAACTTGCCCACATAACTATTTTTCTTGGGCTGATTGCTTCTCTACACTGCTGTTGCAGAATAGACCAGGTTAATTTTCAGATTTATATGTGAGCTAGGTAGAGCTAGGTTAAATAAAAAAAAAATAAAATAAGTTTGACGCATTATGTTAACAATCATAATCATAATTATATCATTCAAGTTTTGCTTATGATACTGCATACTTTGATGAGCTCTATGACTAATCCTAGTGTAGATTTATACTGTGCACCTCCATAGGTACCAATATTTCTTTAAAAGCTGAAACACTAAATAAATGATACTGGTAACTTTAGGTACACCATATCAAACTTTTAGTCAAACTACATAACCCATGGTCCCAGTTTTAAGCTTAAAACTTCACCACATCCTTCTAAAGTACTTGAGTAGTTAGAGCTATGTTACATGCTGGAAACAGGACCTCAGTCATACTTCATGAACCCTTTAGCAGGATACAGAAGTGGGACTTACACATTTCTCCTAAGTTCCAATCCAGAGTTTTCATCACAAAATCATCCTTTCTGTTTTATACATCCACATACTAGGTTTATAGCACAATTTAAGTTCAATTTGGACTATCTGTTTCTATCTGTATATTTCTGTGTTGATAGAATTTTGGTTTGCGATTATTAAAATACAGAAATTTTTCAAGAAATTCCCATAATTTAAAATACTCTGTCTTGCAGTAAAGAAATCAGTGACAATACTTCAGGAGTTGTCATCATCAGGAGTATTGTAATTTTAGAAAATTGTTCCTATAAAGACTAAACTTAGCTCATCTATTTTGCTCTGTTTTACTTTAAGTATATATTTTTTTAATATTAAGGGGGGAAATGCTCAGACTTATTAATAGCTTAATTGATAAGATAATTTAATGTAGGTAATAAGAAACTCCATGTTAAAATAATTTGCTATAGAGGACTACTTTTAAAGAAAGCCTTCTTCATAGTTATCTAATAACATGTAATTCTTTGTGGCTTGTAGCAGCTTCAAAAGACAGGGTCTGAAGCTAGAATAAAATCACAGAACTGAAAATTCTTGTTTGATCTTCCTGTCTGAAAGATATCCTTGTATTAATTAGTATTTCTTATAAGGCAAATACTCTTATACTAATTTAAATATGGCAATGTTTTCAAACTATTAAATGACAAAGGAGAGTTTAATGAGAACTCCCACTTAGATCAACATGAATTTATCTATTCACAGTATACCACCTCCTAGGTAAAATTTGATAATGAAGAATTTTCATTAAAAATTATTAGAACAAACTTTCTTTTGAATAGAATATACTGAGATTTAGGAAAGTTTGGGGAATTAGATCCTACAGAGCAGTTCAGTCTGAAGTTCTACAGAATGCTTACAAAGGACTTCAGTGATGAGTACTCATAGAGAATGTCTTTGAAAGGATTGAAAAGAAGAACTCTCCACATTTTGTCAGAGGGCTGTAAATTATTGTTTGACACATATCTAAGTATGTGCTCACTACATATGCAGGTCTACAAGCAGATGTGCCAAGCCTGAGAGACCAGTATGAAAAAAAAACAGTTCTAATACTTATATTAGTCTGTTGAAGAAAAATAGTCCCTTTGCACAGTCTTTTAGGGAAAGAATTAAATTATAGAAGTCTGTAGTGAAGTGGACCTAAATCCCAGGAGGAGTGAAATTATATGTAATTACATCTCCTCTAAATGTCTTTCAAAAACTCTTAGTCACTTGGGGCTATGCTTAAAGATGAAGTAAGTCAATATTATTGTGTAAAACAGAGGGTGATTAGGAGTGTTTGGAAAAAATATGGTCTTCATCACCCTTCCCATAGGAAAAAAAGGGAAGAATTTGAAGAATCACTCTTGCTCCATAGATTGATATATTATTTCCTTTTTTATTAATGAGTAAGTAACTTTTTCCCAGTGTTTCAGTAGATCTCATTCCAGTGTTCTAAATCATTGAACAGCATCATCAAAAACATATCTCAAAATTGAACAAATTCTCAAATACTTTTTCACCATTTTTCTCCAACGTCCTTGCTGAATCATTTCCACTATATTTTTGAAAGAAAATTCATGATGCTCAACACCACTATTATCATTATGGGCTTAGAATCATAGAATAATTAAGATTGGAAAAGACCTGTAAGACCACCAAGTCCAAATGTTAATTTGGCCTCACCACGTTCATCTCTAGACCATATCCCCAAGTGCCACATTCGAATGTCTTTTGAAAACTTCAAGGGATGATGATTCCACCAATTCCCTGGGCAGTGTGTTGAAGTGGCTGACTACCCTTTCAGTAAAGAAATTTTTCCTAATAGCCAATCATACATAGCCAATCACACACCCTTTGTTTGGTTCAAATTTCATTGTATGGAGCTAGATTATTTTAGTAAGCTTTATTAGAATATACACATTAGTAATATCAGATCTGTGCTTTAGGGCAGCTATCTGTGCTTTAGGGCAGCTATTAGACTATCAAGCTTGAGTTGGCATGAACAAGGTTGCCTGACCCTGTCCTAGCACCTCTGAATATTTAGATATGTAAATAAAACCTGGGGGTTTTTATGCTGAGCTGGAGCTCTTCCATAGCTCCCTACTTCCCTCATCTGTTTGTTTTCTTTTGTGCAATGTGCTCCTTGTTCACTAATCTGTGCTTTTTCTTACCTATCACCCTTGCAAAAGAGCATCTCTGACTATGCTTAGGTTACCTGCTTAAGCACAGGGCAGGGAGGGTTTAAAACTCTAAAACATATTCCCACATCACAGTCAGCAGAATATTTTGTTGCTTCATACAGTACAGCCACAATAGAAGCAGCCCAAGTTTTGATATTTTTAGGAGTCCATTGGCACTTGCTATTTAAAACTTTATGTCTTAAGGCAGACTTCCAACAATGTTATTATCCATGTGATGCTGCCTGTGGTGTTTTCCAAGCGTGAATGAGAAAAACAGAAAAACTGTGTCATCTGCAGGACAGCTCACATGCCACACCACTTCCACCTCCAGTAATGTAAAATACACTCTACCTGAGTAGTTATCATCTTGTTTTGGTTTTGGAAGTTTTCTTCATATTTCCTCTGAAGAATGTTATATTCTATACTAAGCCCTTGCAACAAAAAATAACTGCTTCATAGTCCTCTACTCCATAATTATAGTATTTCTATTTCTTCATTAAAATCTAGGACATATTTTCTTTTTTGGGTCTGTGATAAAATATTAATATAAAAGGTAAGATGAAATGTCTTAATTTATAAGCTCGGGAAAGCTGTTCTAAGCTTTATATCTTGGAATTTTCAGATTTAAAATAAGTATTAGCTTACTATGTACTTCATTACTTTGAACTGTTGTCCAAACTACTATAAATAGTGGTAAACTTAACTCCTATTACTCAGTAATCTTTCTCTGATTTCTGTTTTCTACACTCATCATGACAAGCAGAATGCTTTAGATGAAAATCCATTTATTAGATCCAGTAATCTGGTTAAAAGTCTGATTATCAGTTTTTAAAAAAACTATTTTCATGGTAAATTTTTAAAGTATTATATTATAAAAATTACTTGTAGTTAAGGCCCATTTTAGCCTGCTACATGTTTTTTGATGTGAATGAATTCACAAATCATTCTGTATATGGGCTTTTTGGGAATTGTCCTTTAATTTTCCTACTGTCAGAGAAACTTATTCAACAACATAGTCACAGAGCAGCAGAATAAAGTCACTCTGACAGTAAAAATTCTTCAATTAATTTTTTTTTTCCTTTATCATATTCCTGGACTCATTGCAGACTTTCTTGAGAAACAAACCACTGTTGAAAGAAGTTTTGGTTCCCATGCACCTTTTTTCCTGAGTTTCCAGGCAAATTTCATGAGCATTGCTGTATTCGAAGAAAATTGCATAAACCAAAAATGGACATGCAATGAAAGAAACATGATATAATTTTAAAAGTCTAATTGTTCTTTTTGGGGGTTTTGTTTGTTTAGGTTTTTATGTTTGGTTTTTTATTTGGGGTTTAATTTGTTTGTTTGTTCGTTTTTGTAAATCAAATAAACAGCTATCCTCAGCATATAGCATTCATCATTGAAAATATATAAAAAGTTTTGTCAGGAAAATAAAGTGTTTGGTCTCTTCAATCAGTACACAAATCCTTAGAAGCCTTTCCCACTAAGTTATGATTATTTCAATTATTCTAATACTCATGAAGCCCACACTGATGTTTGATAATAGTGTGTGTGGTGATTGCAATTTCAACTAATATTTTAGTGAAAAGAAGAAATTAATTCTTACTTTGCCAAGTTGGTAAGTCCAGAGAGACTTTCAGCATCAATTTTGCTGATTTTGTTGCCATCAAGGTGAAGTTCAGTAAGGGATGGAGGAAGGCCTGAAAGAGAGAACACCATCAAATTACTTAAACTGTATTCTTATATTTTTAAAAAAATACTTGTACTATGCCAAGGCTCTTTTACAGTTGACAAAAGATTTTTTTCTAAACGTGCCCATGAACAATTCACTAAATGAAATGAAGAACTTTCACAATCAGGGAAACTGATTATGAAACAGCTAGTAACAATTTTTTAGCATGAAATAAGACCAAGCTTCTAGAGTCATTATAAAGCAGTTAAATTTTGCAAAAATAACTAAATTAAATTCTTCTCATTTATTACTTCTAGCCTCCATGATTATGTCATTGGGATGTAGAAAGAACTGTCATTTTAGCCAGACTATCCACATACATAAATGTGCAAACATGTGGCACCTAGATATTTAACAAGAAACAGCAGTAGAAAATGTAACTGTAAGTATGAGGCAAAATAATTTTAAAGTTATTTTATTTAGGGTGCATACTACTTTATAAATTCTGTTTATCAGGAATAAAAGAGGAAACCTATTTTACCTATCTGAGGTCCCTCAAAAGAACGTCCAAAACAGGAAATATGGGAAGAAAAAAAATAACAACCAATATTATCTTTCAAAAAGTTTTCAGCCATTTCAAAACAATCTGTTGACTGAAGTATGAATAAATTGAATGTAATTTCCTCTGTATTGGAACCAGTCTTGTTTGTTTGTTTTGTTTTTAATAAATTACAATGAAATTGTTCTTATTTTGTAGGAATTTACAATTCTTTGAAAATACAATACTTTGAAAAATAGCAAAGGTTTTTGTTTTGTTATAGGGACAGTATTTTCGGCTTCAAACCCACAGACTTGCGGAGGGCTGATTTTATGCTTGTACAACTTCAGTTAATTCTACATGAATTTGCAATTGTGTAATGTTAATCAGGCTCAATAACCAGACTTGGAGGCTGAAAACATCATACCACTTTTATATTTCAGCTATGAGAGAAGAAAAGCAAAATAACATAAAATGACACTTTACAGTACACCTCTCAGGGACCTTCTTGTAACCAAGAGCCAAAATTTTCCAAACTAATAAAAGTCATCTGGTCTAAAAACAGATATATTAAGAATAGACTCAAAAAACTTGCATAATATTTTTTTCTCAACTGAGTAGAAATAGCCACATTTATCTGTGCAAATCTATGAAATACTAATTGATATTTCTTACCCTTCGGGATGCTTGTAATGTTGGTGTCTGCGATACGGATGTAGGAGAGCCTCTTCATCCCCTGAAAAGCTCCATTTTCAATGCCTGAACTCTTGATTGGATTGGTGCCTAGTTCTGCCAACAAAAAATGGTTGTGAGCTGTGCTGCAGTGTAGGTATATATATATATTTTTCAGGTCACAGCTAATTTGAAGGCACAATTTATTGGGGCATTTGTTGGCTTTCTACGCATAATCACGGATCAAACTAAAAACAACATCTTGAAAAAACACTCAACTGTGTTATAATTTCTCATGCTCATACCTAAGACAATAACTTGATTCAGTCCATTAAAGACAGCTTTCCTCAACTTGGAGATCTCATTCTCATGAGCCCGTATCTCCTGGAGAGACTTCGGCATGTTTTCTGGGAGTTCCTTCAGGTTGTTCTTGGACAGGTAAAGTCTTTCCAGTTTCTTCAGAGGAGTAAAAGCTAATGGGCTTATTTTGCTGATTTTGTTGTTGACAAGGATCAATGCCTGTGAAGTAATAACCAAGATGATCACAAGGGAAGTTATTTTGTGGTGAAACATTTAAAAATTTTTATTATTATTATTATTATTATTTATTATTCTCTAGTGCCTTTTGAGGTCTTCTGATGGGAAATTTGGTGGGCTGAAGAAAATGTAATGCAGTACTAAAAAAAAATTATAAACTTCTGAAACAGTGAAAGATATGTCCTATGAAAAAATACAAGTGTTACTTCCTTGCTGAGACTGCAATGCAGCTTCTGTTAGCATCCAAAATTTGTGTTCAAGACTAAGTACAATCACTCCATTTGAAAGTTGTGAAGAACAAAAGTCACAAAAAATATATAATTTTTGTTTGGGTATTTTTTTCCTGATTTTATTAATCCTAAGGATACTGTTATACCTTACCCATCATCACACAACCATTCTAACCAGTTTCTTCTGAACAGAGAGAACAGTATTCTATTACTCAATAGAGTGAAAGCACAGCCCAGCTTAACAAAAGTATGCATAACTTGACCTCGTTCCTCTTAGTCTTATAAAACTGCACTTACTAGATTTCTGATGAATAATAACTTTTTTTTTTTTTTTTTTTAGAGATATAAGCTTTCTTTTTGGTAAGCAAAACTTTATATGGAAGGGGAACAATCTGAAACATCGTGCTCCAAGTCCTGCAGTTGGGAATCATGGACCATGCTTACTTTGCCTCCCTGTCAGTGCCTAATCCAGTTGTCACAACTGTGATATCTAGACTCAGGGTAACTCCAAGATTATCTCTCTATACAGCCAGGGGAGAAAGGCCTCCTTGAAAGCACGGCTATAGGTGTTCTGTGCATGCCTCTGAAATCTTACAGAACTTCTAAATCTCATAGATTAATTAGCCATGACACAAAAAGGGAGAAGGTCTCATTGCTGTCAGGACATAACACAGTAATGGAGAGTATTTCAGATATAATAGATACTTGAATTATTCTTATTATTCCATCTCTTTGCTATCTGCTTATCAGATTTGCAGTGCTGCATGTTTGTGCAGTGGATTAGGTAGAAAGGGCCATATAAATATTGATATAATATCTACTTATATTTATTACTAGGGCATCTTTTTTCACCACCTCCATTATGTTAGTTTCAGAAACAGAAGACAAAAGTTGTTATAAATACTTTTAAATACTTTTAAAATGCACATTTAGAGCATTTTCATAAACTTTCAATATTTTCAGAATTACAGTTTAATCTGTTTATTGGAGGAAAATGTAGTATCCAATTTATCCTATAATGGGTTAAGTATTAAAACAATGACAAGACTATCACCCACTGTTGACAGCACCTCTCCATCATACGAACTTGAAAGAGAAGGGGGCAGATTAAAATGGTGATATGCTTTTCCCCTAATGGACTCCTCTTGCACATCACCCTGAGCAAAGCCAGCAGTGTGTACTGCACATGGTTTAATTGGGAACGCGTAAAGCTGAACATATCTGGTTTTAATTTTGTATGCTAGCTAGAAATAACTCATATGCAAGAGGAGGTAGAAGAGGTCACCCACAGTTCAGCAGAATATTTCCCTAATATAAGCGTATCCCAAAATAAATATGTTGGTCAGTGGAAGCCATGGCCCCAACTCTCTTTAGTTTGGGCCTGTAGTATAAATTCTGACATGAGAGCACATGGATACACATTGGGAGTGGTTTTCTGATTCATGATTGCCAGAATCATAATACAGATGTAGATTTTGCCCATAGTGAAATTCAGCTACTTGTAGAGTATTAGAACCTGGCAAATCCAGTTATTTAAAAGTAGTACAGCTGGAATTGTGTTGATTAGTCTCTTACATTGTTTTTATTTCAATAATCAAATGTGTTACTGCTAATTACATTGTTCTTTGTTTTGATTAATTTCACCATGTATTTCTTTTCCATAGATGTCTAAGTCAACGCTCAATGAGTTTAGGCTCATGTTATTGAAGCCTTAAGTTCTAGCTTTTATATTTTTCAGATTCTGCGCTGTTTTAGTGGGTAGTTCTGGGTTTCATATTAAGTGCTACTAGGCTCTCTTCACAGAGCAGGTAGACAGAACAATTCCTTTTCTAGCTTGGTACCAAGGAAAACCGATACAACTTTCAGGCCCAAGAACAAAAACAGCGGTGAAGTGAGAAGAAAAAATGAGAATGGATCTTCATAACCTGAAGCTGTAATTGGACAATCAACTCCAATAAGCTAATGAACTTATAAAAGTGTGAGACCTCATAATTGGGTGTCTATTTTGTGACCATTTTGGGGGTGCATCTTTGGTATAGCCCACCTGGGCTCTTGTGCAGCCCAGGTGTATCCATTGAGGCCTTTTAATAAATACCTACTTTAACCTTTTGCTCTGTCTAGTCTCTGTTCCAGGTCAGCCTCCAGAAGGCATCTTTATGAGTATTTG
>VYXF01004666.1:621886-664813 GCA_013397295.1 Polioptila caerulea | reverse complement strand
TTTTTTTTTTTTATTTCTTTTTTAACTTTTTTACCTTTTAAATAAAAAATTTTGGGAAACATTAATTGCAGCTGATGATTTGGTGTGAAATATTTTTTGATGGAAATAGGTAGGCATACATTCCACTAGGCACTGTAAATATTCTTTGAGTAGTTGATTTTTATATCTCTTCAGAGTGGAATGGGTACCCCTGATCAAAGCCAGAAGTTATCTAAGTACCTAGGATTAATCTTTTATGCTTTTCCAATGCTTTTTCCTGAATATGTTAATATTATCTTGGGGAATCACAGAGAATTTTTGTTTTATTCAAATACCCAAGGAGTCTCTCACTTAGAAATGATGGGGTTCTACCAAAGGTATGTTTAAAAACACTAATTTTGTGGTGGGAACATGTGTTTGGTGGTATAAGACAGGAAAGCACCACAAGTCAGCATTTACAACTTCTGTACCATAATATTATTTCCCAATTAGACCCCTCTCTGCAAGTCCCTGCTCCCAGTATGTCAAACCTGCATTATTTTTCTGTTATTGTGCAGCTGTAAAGAAGGAAAAATAAACCCACACACTGCAGTTCAGAAGAGACATTTTACTGTCTCCCACAGTAACAACAAATGATGAGGATAACATACCAGTATAGCACCTGGCCAGCCATAGCCCTGGTTTCCTTTCCCACTACACAATACCTCTATTATATCCCATACTTAAAGAACTAAGTTATTAGCCTTGCAGCAATGCTGTTTACTTTCCTCAGAATGCGTCCCGTATGGTTTGCATGTAACAAAAGCTAAACCAAAGCAAAATAAAATAAAATTAAAAACTCAGGGGATTTAGAGGTCAATGAAAACAGGAACTAGAAGACAAAAACCTAGGGAAAACATCTGCAGGCAGTGTTACAGAGGAATGAATCTTAGGCAAAAACAGGTCACGTGGACCAGCTATCCTGAATAAAGCCCAGGTGGTGTGATGGGACATTACATTCAGCGTGTTAAACGACATGAAATTTTTGTACAGGGTAAGAAGTACTTGAAGAGAAAAATAAGGGTCATCCTGAATGTGCTCAGAGTGCTGGAGCCCTTGGTCACAGATATCATTTGAAAGGCGGCAGGTATAAAATGATTTGGCAAAAATGATGGCCTAGAACAAAAGTCATCGGAACCGATGCTTTGATTTGAAAATCTACCTTCTTTCACTCTTTCACTCTTGGTGGAGGAAAAAGGATATTTCTTTTAGAATAAATATACTCCCTAAGCCCTTACTTCCTTCTCCCCCGAAAAATTGAAGCACATCACAAATTCACAATACAAAAGACTGAGCATAGAAATGTACAGTTTTCAACATGACCTGGTATGGGTACAAAAATATGTGGCCTTAAGTAAAAAAAAAGGCAAGAAAGAAAGAAAAAAATAAAGAGGCAAAAATTCATCAAGTTAATACATCGGTTTGTTAAGCTCATAAGTTTCATAGCAATTTCTCATGGATAAGAGAAAACTCAACTTCCATCCTCATTTTCCTGAGATAAAGCTTTTTTCCTTTGTCATAATATAGCATGTAAATTGCACAGTAAACATTGACTCAGTTACAATCTTGCACCACTTTATCATGACCAGCATGATAAGCAGTCTAAGTGGTGTTCAGAGAGAAAAAAAACTAAGCTTTGCTCCAAAGACAACTTTCCTTTTTAGTGTAACACCTCTGGTATTTCTGTAGTCAGGAGAAAAAATAAAAACGACTGTATGACAGGAATAGAAGCTGGCTGCATTGAAATCAGTGGGAGTCTGGTCATTTAGCTCCCTCTGACCTGGTTTCTACCTCCAATATTTATTCCCAACACAAAAAGGAGGATTCACAATTCAGGAAAATTTTGGAACCCTTGTTGGCAGGCTTTTGTTAAAATGCACCCTGACAAAAAGCAGAGGCAGTGTGTGGCAGTCAGATTAGAATTAGCATAGGGTTGTTCTTCTTGTGGTTACTAAAACTTCCAATTTTTGCCCTAAGGGTAGGGAGCAGGGAATTAAATTTTCTGGTGAAATTTCGTAATATGAGCATCTCAGGAGGCTGTTCTGAGGGGTTTCAATCCCAAATCATCTTAATTTAGTATCATTTAAAGAGAGAGCCTTGCTAAAACCAGAATTAAAATGGAAAATTACCAGCTAACTTTCATCAGCCATATCACATCCTGATACACTTGTTTTGCCAGCTGGGGATGGTACTCTTATCTAACATCAATTTTTTACTGATGTATGTATCCTTCAGGGTTTAAACTGAAAAGTCAATCCCTGGCCCAATGGAATTTCTTCAATTTCCTGGCTTATGTATTACAGTATTACCTGGTTTTTATTAAAGTTCTGCTAGGAACAGTTATATCTTAAGAACTTTAACCTCAGGAGCCAGGCATCCCAATAAAAATAATAATAAAATTCATTCCTTTTGTTTACCTTGTGTTGTCAGTATAAGTCATACTTATAACATGGACATAGAGTCAAGGTTTCCTTCTTTCAAATTATTAAGAATGTATGTACATTTATGGAAAAACTAAAAAAACGAACGACCCAAGAACAAAACAGAACAAACAAACAAACGAAACCCCCAAAAAACAGAACTTGACATTCTTCTCTAATCATCCAAATCTAGGATCAAGAGGACATAGCTAAGAAAAGCAAGGGGAAAGGGATGACATGGAAGGAATAGAAAAGAGATTAATGAATAGTGAAGGAAGGAGATGTCAAGGCACTGAAGAAACAGCCTGTCAGTACAAACAGAAGAAGCCTGTGGAAAGCAGTTTGATCATACCCACAGGACCTCATTGAATAATCTCACAAAGCAAAGGAGCCTGCTGAAGGCCTGGATTGCCTGGCCTCTGTGCTCTCACTGGTACCTCTCACGCAACATGACTTGCATAGATGATAAGGAAACAGGTGATTCTGCATTTTCCTTTTTCTTTCAACCCTGTCTTTGTCTACTACGACAAGAAATTTTGGTCATTCATTAAATTTATTACAATTGATCTGATTTTTTTGTTATATTCTATAAAAATTTCCTTTTTTTTCATTAGCCTAGTATGCTGACTCTCCAGAATTTTAAGGACCTCAAAAAATATTTGGTCCCTTTTTTTCCTCACATGAAAAAATCTTTACCCATTGTACAACAAAAATGTTTTCTGTGCATGAGGTCTGTTTTATAGTTGTTTCAGGGGAAAATCTCATTGTTTCTTAAGCACAGTGCAAAGGTGACTATGAGGAAATGAAAATTCTCTAAGGGAGTGCTGTACTTCAGAAAGATTAAACTTTTGTTCCCCCCTCTGAATATTTGTTAGAAACCTAAAGCTGCACCTCAGTCCTGCCACTGATGATACTAGGAACTGGGTTCAGAGGTAGAACTTGGACAGAGATATCTGTCTGTTTTACTTCACAGTGTGATGGCGATTACTGATTCTTGATTCTGTGATTTACAGAGAGTAATATTTTACTTAACTGCTTTTTATGCCTGGGAAAAGGAAACTGAAGCTGTAATGAGTCATCAGAAGACTGGATTATTTAATTAATATTCTTCGATCTCTCAGGGGTTTTTCTGTATTTCTGAAAGATCTTCTTAGGCTTTTCTTGAGATTTATTTGGTTTGGTTTGGGTGTTTTGGTTTTTTTTTTGTTCACCTTTTTTTTGTTTTGTTTTGTTTTTTAAAAAAAAGATGTCAAGAAATTTTCTATTGACATGTTATTTTTCTACTTGCTATTACTACGAAGATAGTTCCAATTTCTCGGTCTGCACATTTAGTGCTGATAATCCTCTAGTGTGGATATGGTCATAACTTTAAGTTCTAAGTTTAAATCTTTTATCTTGTAGGTCTTTTCCTTCAGTTTAAACAAAGCTGGGTTTAGCATTTTTGTATGTACAGCCATGGTTTTGAACAGTTCTGCTAGCTTCAATTAAGCAATGTTCCATTTGATTTCAGGCCAATAGTGCATTCATCTTCTTTCACCATACTAGCACTGTGCCAACTGAAAAATTCTTGTTGGAAAAGCATGCAGTCACTATTCTGTTTTTTGTGCTGCTCTTATAGTGATCTAACACAGAGAAGTTTCTTTCACCTCTTTTTCCAGGTGCCAGGCATTCTGCTGGTTTGCTTTGGCTTTGCCACACAGCCTGCAACTCCATGTGCTGTTTGTGTAGGCTCCTCCTTCACTCTGCATGAGGGCTTACTCATGTAGTATTTTGGATTCTTTATTGTGTCCATGGGGTCAAAGTACTGAACTCCATCCAGAAATCTCAGTCTGCCTGGAAAATTCTGACAGTTTTGTAGAAATAGAGACTTTTTTCCTGGCTTTTCCAATAGCTTTCCTGTCTGACTTTTTTGCCACAGGTCTAAGTCATAAGAAAGTTTTTTACATAATATCAGACAGTTTTCTGAAAACGTGAAACTCAGTCCTCAGCCCTTAAAAAAGAGTAATCAATTTTTCCCTTATTCTCTCAAGTCCTGTGCTAAAAAAGCAAAACCAAAACCACATAAATAAATCATCTTTTATTTTCAAATAGAGCAAAGTCTCACTGTTTTTATAGAACATTAATAGTTTAGCCACATTTTCCTAGATAATTTAAAACTATAAAAATATCAAGTGCACTATAACTGTTGACTCTGATTTTTCTTGGCAGAAATATATTATTTGCAGGTAAATATTTCTTTAGTTGCATCCTCTTTAAGTGCTTGCCTTATTTCCACAGCTGCAAATTTTAGCTGCTTTTGGGAAATCTACTCAGGAAAATTTTCAATACAAAGAATATTTTGGTAGGTTCTGATTTCTCTTTCATCTCCAGTGCTGTGTACTCCCATGATGTGTGGTATAAGCAGTTACATTTGTATCGAAAGAGAAGCCATGAGCAAGTTATATGTAAATCCTTTCTTTTCTTGCGACTTGTTTCTGGGCTTTAGTACCAGCTGAACCTTAGATTTAACCCAACTTGTTCATGAAAATCTCTTCTAAAACTAATACACTTGTGGTTGGTGACAGCTATAAGTATTAAGGAAGTATTTTAATGAATTATTCAAAAGTAACAAACTGAATAAACTGCTCATTTTTTCAAGACCTGTGAAAATTAGGGTTTAAAGAATTATTCCCTTAAATGATCATTTCATGCAAAAGGTTAACTCCAGTTTCTCCTTTTAGATTTTGGAACAATAATCTTATTTTAATAGAGTATAAGAAAGTTTAGTAATGTCTAAGAAATTTTTGAACATCACACTGTAAAGTGTGGTATTAACCCAAACCATGTTTCTCAGGAAATAAGATTAAAAAGCATATACATTTTATATATGTTTCTCATACACTCATATATCTTTAAAATACATGTCATAATAGAGCTCTGTCAACAACAATACTTTTGAGTTTTGCTTTCTAAAAGCAATACTCCCTCTGAAAAATATTTAATTGAAAATTGGGGAATGGGAATCATTCCCAGATATTACACAGGAATACTCCTGCTGAGAGCAGAGATGGTGCCTAGTTACATAAATACACTGCATGACTAAATTTTTATCTGGGGAGAAGATCATGGAATCGTGGAATGGTTTTGGTTGGAAGGAGACCTTGAGAGAATCATTATTTGCTCTTGAGTAAATGCATTAAATTGCAGTTCTGAAGGTTATTAGTTAAAATTTATGCTAATGTATGACTTCCAATGGTCCCTAAGCATGTACTGGGTACTTTTGTGAGTAAGCCAAACAAATAATTTCTTCCCTAAGGAGTAACTTATTTAATTCACTATTAAATTGTGGCTGTTGTAGAAAAAAGAAAAAGAAAAAACAAAAAAACCCAAAACAAAACAAAATTTTAAAAAACCCCTTAGAGTTAACTTCAGTGAGATAAAACACTTCACAACAGCATAACTCACAGCAGGATGTGCAATTGAGACCTGAACCAAGTGCCAAGTGGGTAGAAGCCACTGGGAGCAGTGACTTTTCATCTGCAATACCATGCTCTGAATTATTTAAGTCAGTGTCACGAGGAAGGATTGCCAAAAGATTAATTTCACTGAATTTTGTCTCTTTTAGCACCTCGTAGATAATCTTCACTGAAAACACAGGACTTCTTTCCAAGGTGGAAGAAAACCAAAACAAATGGGCAGGAATTACAGTGTCAAATCTGTCCTGTAGCCAAAGAAGGGAATTAAAAAAAAATAATTCTGGGGAAAAAGTTATCTTATTCTTAAACCTAGACTACTGAAATGGGATGTAGAAAAATGTGTTTTGTTGACTTTAGAGTTTATCTATGGAGCTAGATCAACTATGGACACCTATGCTAAAATTAGATGGCATGAACCTCATCATGACTCACTCATGCAGATCCCTTCACTATAGACAGTCTGGCATTCATATTTTTTTTAAATTGCCTTCTTGATGTTGCATTGAAACAAATATTTAAGAGGGACTTTGGAAGGAATTAAAAGAGGTAAAATTTATAGATTATTCTTCTGAGTGGTTGAATGCAGATTCTTTTTTGGAACAGTGACTCTTTGGGTGATAATATTGGCACCAGTAATGGATGAAAAGTGGGAGTTGGGTTCTTGTTTGTGAAAAGAATAGGATAGGATAGGATAGGATAGGATAGGATAGGATAGGATAGGATAGGATAGGATAGGATAGAATAGAATAGAATAGAATAGAATAGAATAGAATAGAATAGAATAGAATAGAATAGAATAGAATAGAATAGAATAGAATAGAATAGAATAGAATAGAATAGAATAGAATAGAAATAAGCTGTAAAGAGTCAGGCAAGAAAAGCCAAATAAGATATCGTTTAAAATAATAAAGGCTTAAATGTTGGAATACACAGAATAAATGAGTTGTTAAAAGGCTAGAAAACGAATATTTTCAGGCATATGCCTGAATTAGGATATTACTTTTAAAAGACAGTGAATAGCCTTTTACTGCTCTGTAAAAATATTTCAACACAATGTAGGCAAAATGTATGAGGCATGTATTTTAAAATGTTGATAAAAACTATAGACAGAGAGGACGACCTCAGACAGTGCAAAAAATTTAGAAACAGAGGAAGGTAGCTGTCTGATGGAAACTTGGAAACAAAGATGTGAACCAGAAAAAAAAATAGAGAAACCAGGAAGGAAAATATTTCAGCAAAGAGGAAACCAGACAGAAGTGTTAGAAGAGACTGGCAGGTAAAGAAGGATGAGGATGGAGCTTTGCTAGGAGAAAGTTATTGCAAAAAACACAATTTCATTAGGGGGCAGAAGAGCAATTTGGAGAGATTCTTGAATTTAAATTAGTACAGAATATCTGCTGACAGACGTGGCACATACAAATCTCTGTGAGCTCAGAGGTAGGAGGGGAAGGAGTACAGTAAGAAGTGAGTGTGAGGTGGCAGGGTTGAGATGGAAATAACCAAGTAACTGTGCAAAGAGACTGAGAACATAAATAAATATGGGAGAGAAGTTAGGATGGAGACCAGGGGACTGAATGGACAGGACACAGGTATGAAGAGCTGAAAGGAGGTGAGAAGCTTCTGTAGTTTGACAAGAAAGCTTGGAGGAGAGAAATTGAAATAGAAATAAATAGGCTGGGCTGGTGGAGGATGATCACAGATTATTTAATCAGTTTTCCTTAAAAAATGCACTAGCAGGCCAAAACCACATTTTCTCCCCATTTTTTGTTGGTAAATACCAGTTCATTTGTACACTTACATGAAGATTCTTCAGGTTCTTGAAATCTCCTTCTTTAATTTCAGTGATTTTGTTGTTCTGTAAGTCCAACAGGGTTGTGTCTGGGGGAAGGTCTTTTGGCACCTTTTCCAGACCTAGTGACAGTGAAAAGAACAATTAACTTTGAAAGAAACTTTAAATAAAGGACAGTGCCTTTCTCAGTAGCAGTTTTCTTTCAGTAAACACCACTTCTAGAACTAATTTCCTGAAGCAGCTTATGAAGACTTATTTGAAATTGTTTCTGTCTCCAGCCAGTGAAAGGAAGTTTTATTTTGTTAAGTTGAACCAACATTTATTTACTCACTTTTCAATTATGCCTTTTCTGAGAAAATATCTGAGGTATAGCTTGAAGCAAAGGATTTAGTTTAGGAAAATAATTTCTAACATGTTTTATTCCACTGAATTGTGTGAATAAAAAATCCTTTTGGAAAGAGATATAGTATTTATTATTTTTGCTGGATGTTAACTTTTGCGGACAGAGAACTTTCCCTGCTTTAAAAGGTATTAGGCTTTTTGAAAGAAGTACAATAGTTAATTATTATAATTTCCAGAAAAAGTAAACTTTGTTTGACAGTAACTGAGTAAATTGCAGTCAAGTCCACCTTAAAAAAACCCCAAACTACCAATCCAGCTCCCCCTTTTCTTTGAACTGAAACTGTGTCCAAGTTTTCTGGAGAACAAATCTCTTGGTTTCACTACAGCTGCCAAAAGAACATCAGACAGTTTAAATTAAAGACTCTCTTCGGGACTATTTTCTGAATAGCTGATATGTAAGTCTGATGAAGTCATGGAAATGAAATTATGTAGTGTTAAATAACACTTGCTTTACCCGGCTTTCCTTTCATACTATAACTTGGAATAAAACAAATCTTTTATAACCATTCTGATTTACCACAAAATTAAAATGTTCTTTCCTAACTAGCCTTTGTTTTTGGGGTTTTTTTTTGTTTTGTTTTTTTTTTAATAGAATGTGAAATGCTAAATGAATAGTTGAGGAAAAAAATTCTAGACTTATAAATTCTCTATATGGGCATGTATCAGAAGTGGACTTCTCTGGGTAAAATTGTCTATTTACCAGTAAAGGTTTTAACTAGCATTCCTGAAACCATATTTGAACTCTTCAGGGAAAGATCTCTCTTCAAATATTTCCAATGTCTCCCCAGAACAAAGGTGAACTGCAATATATTCTCCTCAGAGGAAAGATATATACCTATATTTGTTATCTTTTAAAACGTATATATTAATCCCAAGCATGGCATTGCAAACACAGAGAGATATGCTTCCCAGATATGGTTTGCCCACCATGGCTGTGGAGATTCCATCCCTGGAGATACTCCAAAGTTGTCTGGATACAACCCCAAGCAACCCCCTAAGCAGGGTAGTGGCCTAGATGATCTCAAGAGCTGATGCCCAATTCAACAAAACAGAAATTCAACAATTCTGTGATTCTGTGATATTTACTGCTCGTCAAAAATATGTTCTGACATACACAATGTAGTTTTCTCTGTCAAAATCCTATGTGTAGCAAAACTCCTTCTTTTCAATCCTTTCTTAGAATATATATGGGTATATGTAAAGTAACAGTGTGGTAAGATTAAAAAAAAAATTTAAATATTTGCATCAGATTTGTATTAAGACTGAGTGCAATAAAAATTTACTTGTCTGAGTTTTAATTACACCAGAATTCAAAAGTTTTAAAAAGCAGAATCATGCCGCCTGGGATGAATTAGTAAAAGCTTCATAAACTGACAACAGCCAAAACTCACATCTCATCCTGTTTACCTTACTGATGTTCAGTGCACAAATATTTGCTAGAGATTAAGATTCTTCATATTACTAAAATAACTTTTCCTCATTTTAGACATGGACTTTGTTCTTACTTCAACTGTTGTAAGACCCTTATTACTTCCAGAAGTGCAATACTAGAGGTCCAAGTATATAAGAACGTGATACTGTATAATTTGTATGCTGGTTGTCTTTGGACAGTTTCTGTCTTCAGTGAACAGGACTGATGTCAGCAACTAAAAAATTCTTTCCCAAAAAACATTGCTTTTTCAAGACCATAATTTTGTTATAACTTCTTACAGTCTAGCAACTTCTATAGCATTCTTCATATGTGAAAAAATAAAAAACCTTGAAGGGTTTAATTACTTATATTCAAAGTAGCATTAGTATGTTCAGGTTGTCAGCACATTTATATTAGTGGGCTAGTACCTCTAATAAGTGTTTGGGCAGACAATAGGGTGCAAGAGCTATACAGCCATGCTTTTTGTGATGCCCTTGGAATATACTTTGTAAGAGCACTTGGGGATCACTTGGCTTACCATTGAAGGGATCATTTTCCAGAGATTAAATTTCAAACACAACTTCCAGCTGTACTTTTCAGTTTCTAAAACCTTAAGTGTTATCTATGAATATGGTAGAACTGATAATTTCTCAGAGCAATAAAGTTAGACTTTCAATGTTTCGTATTATAAAGATAAGACAAATTTAATAATCAGAAATCCATTTCTGAAAATTATTTATAAAAGCATTTTCCTGTCTTGTACTAGAAACTAGAAGGATATACAGTACAATAATTAGCTCTGCATATAGTTGCCATCACTTGAAGAGTTGAACTTTTTTTATTACCTATTCCATGTATATTGTAATGCATTTCTTGAAGCTATTTTTAAAATGTTTTCAAAACCAGTTATAGACATTATATTTAATTTTCTTTCCCTGACTTGTGTGGATTTTGAAGAGCAAACCATAGATGAGTACAGGGTGCACACTAGCTGCTGAGAAGACCTTGCATTATCAGTGAAATAAATTTAATATATCCTCCAGCTGAAACCTACATCATCTAAAGCTCTCCAGTGGAGGAGGTGTTTATAAATGAGTGAATCTAGACACTGATTTTCAAAATCAGCATTTAAATAATTCAGGACTAAGCTGCATTTGAGGTGTAGACCAGATCTATCTACCTTGTCTGGTGCTTCAGCTTGCAGTTCAGGTCTCTGTATAAGTTGATGAAACTCCAGAGAGATACCTGTAGGAGGAACATTGGTGGGCTGCAAACTAGTCCCTGTGCTGAAGGCTACCAGCCCGGAGAGCAAAGCTTCAAACCTTCCTGGTCAACAGCAGCCAGTTCAGATGAATGGGGGAGCCTGAATTGATGTGACAGTGTGACAGAGTTAAAATTGAATGGAGAAAATTATAACCCCACTGTAGGCTCAAATGGCTCCTGGGATAGAGTTATCATGCCCCAGAAAGATTATTTGGTTCTTCTGTCTGGGAGAAAGAAGTTTAGAGGGAATTGGGGGTTGTCCTTACTACTCCTCTCTGAGAAACTCAAGTGATACCGATGTACTTCTGAAGCTGTGTTGTACAGTGTGATCAGTCATCCACTTACAAATGACTTCCAGTGAAATTCATGTAATGCCAGCCAAAAGGAATACTAGTTTTGGAAATTATCAATGGAGTGTCCTCTCAGTCATTTCAAGAACAGTATACACAGATATTCCAGCTCTTGGATGGGATGTTTTCATACATTAAAACTTACTTCTTGAAAAGTCGTATGAAAACATCTCATAGCAGTCTGCGTTTTTATGTGAATAATCAATGTTATAATCAGTGCTACATCAGTTCCCTGTAAATATTTCAGGCTTCTCATTCCTATAAAATTATAAAATTATTAAATTATACTGATTAAATATTTAGATTCTTCTGCCTTTACCACTATATGTTAAATTGAAAATAAATGTATCTTTTTTTAGTTTTGGTTGAATAAAACTAAGTCAGTTATTATTAAATTTGGTAAACACAGTTTTTAAAAATCAATTTATTTACAAATAAGAAGAAATGGTATAGTTCCATCCTTCAAAATTCTTGTTTACACTGAGATTAAGAGTTTAAAGATTCTGGAAATAAAAGAGATTTCGTTAACCAGTTCACATATCTTAGTCAAAATACCCTTTTGATTTGCACTAAAAAATTTCTTTGGGAGAAATCATTACTTACTTATAGAAGTTTGACAGCCATCAGTTCAGTTCCTGTAGCCCAGTTCAGATCTCTAATATCCCTTATGAATTTTTATAAGCAAAAATGTCCTACTGTTCTACATTATCAACCTGGAGCAAACAATTATTCCCACCAGAATACATTTATGTGTCTGTGTGCACATTAAAACACAGGAAGAACAGAATAAGCCATAGAACTACAACATGGCAAAAAAAAAAAAAAAAAAAAAGTGTGAGTAAGTTTGAGTATATCCTTTTTTAGGATAAGATGAACTTTTACAATTCATGAAAGAAGTTTTCCTAACTTTTTTGGACACTTCCCTGCTACACAACGTATTTTTGAGATAACATACACCATCAAAATGTATTCAGTAAAAGCCAGAATAACTGGATTGCTAAACAATTTCTTTCTCACACAAGAAAGGCTCATCCACCATCACCGGAGATGTTACATGGACTAGGAATTTCTGCTTAATGGGAGGTTGGAGAAGGTAACTTTGCAGAAATCAAGCTTGTCTTTGTGGGATCTCATCCTTGTGGGGTGTAGCCTTGTAATTTCTTAAGCAAATGGCAGCGTCTGGCTGTTTAGCTGCGATTGCCTCACTTCCTGGAGAGGACTGAAGGCTGGTGGGTCTGGAGATGTTATTAGACTGGAAATTAGGCAGAGAAGGGCCAAGACTGGTATAATTCATCCCTTATCTGGTCCCTGAGAGAGAATCAATCAGTGGCCAGCCATCTCCTGTGTAGCACTGCACCAGCCTAACTAGCACATGCTGCTCTTTAGCCAGCCAAACAGGTGTAGGAGATGTAGCAAGAATTTGGGAATAGTGTGAGGATGTTATGGGTTTTGGTGTACACAATAGACTTTGTTATTTCTGCAGCTGAGGGAATAACCTGCTCAGCTACAGGAGCTGTGATCAAGTGGCTGTGGAACTGTTTAACCCACAAAGAAGGGAGAATTTTGAACCCTTCTGGCTACGCAGAGGTTTCAGTCCACTGCTCTATCTTCTTCGCAGTGAAAGCCACAAGTTAGTCTGCATCATGGCATGGAGCCACATTTCTGCTGAAGCCATACGACTGTGCAGAAAAGGAATGCAAGATTTATGGGGCCAGTGAGGGAGACTAAGCAAGCAGAAGTCTGAGTCTGCAGCCCAGAAACGAGGACGCTTTCCTGAGAATTGCATCTTTCCCACACTGAGACCACAAAGTCTAAATAACAAATATGTGAACAGTGATAAACAATTTTTACAATTTTGTGGTTTGATTTTTCTGGTGTGTTTAAGGTATTTTGGGAGATTTTTCCTCCACCTATCCACTTAACAAGCAGCAGGGATGGGGCTTATTCTTCTGAATAAAGCTTTGCTTTCCCAGCTGGAGAGCAAGGGCCAAAAGGCAGAGAGACATCTGAACACTGTAGCTCAGATATATGTGTTATTACATTGCAACACTTACGATTATTATCACAGGGGCCATAAAATGGGGCTCGTTTCAAGACTTTCAGTTTCCGCAAACAGCTGCTGCCAGCTGAGGAATTTGGACTGAGCTCCATGTATTCCCAGCCATGATCACCAGTGGCTGCACTCCCAGTGGAGGCAGCCTCTCAAGCAGCTGCCTGAGCTGTCTCTGCACTGTGTTGTGTGCTCTCCTTTCTCCAAGCCCAGCTCTGCTGTATCCCAGTGGCGGGCAGCAGTCCTCCCAGGGGTGAATGAGTGGACTCTGGGGCAAATGAGGAGAAAGGCAAGTTTACAGGGCGAGGATACTTAGTCATGGAAAAATAGCTGGATCCAAGGACTGTTTTCTGGAAGGATAGCAAGGAACTGCTTTGAATGTTTTCACTTAGAAAAGTTTACTGATACTTTCCCAGGCTATGAGCTACAGTATTTACAGGAAATTTGTTCTCTATTGTGTGGGATTTGCAAATAGGAGTAATTTCATTATTTGCATCCATGAAATAAGAAACAATTGTCTTTTTCTACAGACAAATATCCATGGCCTCCTTCTTTCTCCCACTTTCAAACTAAAAGTTTCTTCTCTACTTTTTCCACTCTTGTTATGAAATCAGCAGCATTTTTTTTTTTTTTTTACTGATTAAAAAAACCCAAAACATTATGGAATGCATAAGATTCGTAAAATATATATTCTTGAAGGTGATTCACAACCATTTTTTAGACCTTTTTCCTCTTCGGCAGTCTGAAAGTCTCATAAGTTCCATTTTGGGCTTATTTTTATCACAGATTATTGTTTTTGTCTGACCCTTCCCATAGAAAAGAACAAGAAAACAAACTCCATTCCCTGCTGAGGTGGCCCCTCACAAGGGTAGACCTACCGACCTATTACTACACTGGATTTTTTTTTCCCCCAAACATTTATAACATTGCTTCCCAGAACAGAGTGAGGAACACAGAAAAATAGAAACAAATTCACACACACTGTGATCAAACACGTGGTTCTCCATTGTGATAGTGCTAATAATTATAAAGGCCCTAGCAAAGGTATAAAAGTGAATGTAGGGCTTTATCTGCTCTTTTCCACCTCCACCCACTCTGAGTAGTGAACACATATTTCAAAGCAGAACGGATATTGCAAGCCACAGCTGTTAAGAATTATTTTTCAGTGCTAGTCACATTTTTGTTTCAGATGGAGTTAGTCTCCAGGCTCCAAAAGTTAATACCTAAGAGTAATGATAGATTTTTGAAGCTGAAATTCAAGCAACTTCTACTTCTGACTTTTAATTACAATTATCTCAAATGTATCTGCCTTCTGAAGAACACTAGCATTTTAGATAGGCATAAAAATATTCTGAAATAATCTTTACACTTTAGGGATTAAAACATTAAGTAAAATAAAACCTAAGAATTATGCATTTTCTAGTTAACTCATGGATTCATCAGCTTTACATTTCCCACTGCCATGGCTGCAGACATAAAACATCCCATCAGAGAGCAGCAACTGACCCGTGTGATTCATGCAATCTGCCAGCACCATGTGTATAATGGCTTTATTCAAAGTGGATGCAATGCAGATGTACTGTGAGTTCTCACACAGTAAGGTGAAACATTTATTCCTTCAGTAGTCATAAAAGAACATTTCAGTGACTCAGAAAAGTGAGCATTATCTAACAAATTATATTTTGAATGACCCTTTGGAGTAATGCAATTTGATGTTTACCTCTGCTGCAGTTTAAGTTAGCAACAGGCAACAGATGACAATTTGAGGATAGTTCTCTCAATTTTTACTTTGGGATTTACCAGAACTGGCTCTAACATAATGTCATAAAGAATCATTTGGGAGAAGTCTTCTCTGGTTTCCAGCAAACTTACCCCTTCCTGTTCTGACCACATGGCCATTACACTGCCCTAGTTTATAACCTGAGGGCAGAGATGTGTTCCTGGTTATTTCAGGTACTTCTAAACATAACACAGCCATTTTTCATAAACACTTCAGAATTGTTGTCAACCTACTGTCACACAAATATAAAATGGAAGAAGCTGCTGGGGTCATGAGTGGACACAATGAATAACAATTAAACAAATTTTAGAAGAGAATTTCCTGACTGAATTGGGAAATCTACAGACCTGCTAGTTCCCTGTTTCTACTGCGGGATATTATATATACCCTTCTAACTCTTAGACATATTTGCTTTGTAACTTCTTTTATTTTGTCAGACATTTAGTGATAGAGTTTCCCCAGGTCTTCTGTAACTCTAACAGTCATCTCCAGCCCAGAAAACGTAAACTCTCCGCCACAGAGTGAAAGAATAAAGAAGCAAAAGTAAATTTTTTCTCCTAATCCTGAAAACATTAAGATTTTAATTCAATTATCTGCCTTTGTTCCTATATATCTTAGGTAGTGATACTCAGCAATGAGCTTGGTTATTGCACCACCACAAACACTTTTCTTCCATGTCACCCTAAAATATGAACTCATTGAGAAACTCTTTAGTTTCTGAGGTTCTGGGATGCCTTATTGCACATTTCTGTTGTGATAATGTTGTATTACAGACAATAGTTCCATTTGCACTTGTACATGTTTTAAAAGCTGTGACATTTCTATAAATAATTTGTCCATTTGAGTTTTTTGCCATTAAGTCCTTAAAGCTGCCATCAGGTGAGCAGAAGTGGTTTCTTACTTCTACTGCTATTTTAAAAATATAATTATTATGTTCCATTTCTTATTAAAATCAAAACTGTAAGCATCCTCTCCTTAACAGATTTTTGTAGAAACTAAAGTAGGTAGTCCCAGATAATAAACAAAAAGATGATATGAGATGCTCTCCTGGATGCCCCCTCATATAAGTATGCATGCAGAGAGTACATAAATTCTTTAAATACTGCTTTTCCCCTTTTTCATTTCCTATTGACTGCATACAAGGTTTGCAGTAGAGTTGCCTATATAGCAAATGTAACCTTACTAAAATCAGTGTCATTTGTAGAGAGCTGTTTCAATCTTGTAATTGACTCCATAAGTTGAAAACACAAATCCCATCTATTTTTTTTTCCCCATAACCCATGCAGGCATGGTCCTTGGTCTTGAGGTCCCTGTGTCTGTGTTTATTTTTCTCACCTCTATCTTTGCAGAGAAGCCCTTTAGCAGGTTCTACTCTTTTGTTCAGCCTGGAGGAGACTGAGGGGTCACCTCACTGCAATTTACAGCTTCCTCAGGAGGGGAAGAGAAGGGGCAAGCACTGATCTATGTGCTGACCAGAGACAGGACCCAAGAGAATGGCCTGAAGTTGTGTCAGGGGAGGCTTAAGTTGCTTATTACAAAAAAAGTTCTTCACACAGAAGGTGTCTGGGCACTGGTTCAGGCTTCTCAGGGAAGTGGTCACAGCACCAAGGCTGACAGGATTCAGGAATAACTTGGCAACACTCTCAGGCACATGGTGGGAATCTTGGGGTAGTTCTGTGCAGGGCCAGAAGCTGGACTTTGATGAATCCCTTCCCACTCATAATATTCTGTGATTCTGTGATTATTTATCTACTTTACTTTCATAGTGTAAAGGACGATAGTGCTCTGTGTGAGTGTGTTAAATACAATACAGCTTAAGAGACATATAACTCCAGCATTTTTCAATAATTTTTTGTCAGGGCAGACATAGAAAGCAGGATGAATAAATTTTTTGAAAATGACAAATAGTTTGAAGAATACAGTTTTTGAAGACTAAAGTATATTCAGAAAAAATACTTTATTTTCCTGTAACCTGATTACCATCTTTTAAACCACTTCCTTTTAATAAAAGATTCAGGGCATGTGTAAAGCAAGATATAGACCACTGAGTTCCAGTTTGATAAGGCTGGGACACTCCAATCTGGGTTTAAAACTGATGTTTTGAAAATATGCTTAAAACTAGATTTACAAAATACCATGGTAACTGGACTATATGAACAAAGTTTTTATGGAGAGCTGGATGCTAATACCTGAGGTTTCTTGCTGTTATCATTGGTGATTATCCACAGGACCCAAATTCCTAGATCTCCTCCCTGTGGCTATGAGTTCTCAGTGAACACTGGAAAGGAGATTTTGGACTCCTTATCTCTTCCTTGGCTGGGAGCCCTCCACAATTAAATACCAGAGGCTTTTTGTTGTGAAAACACAGGTATTTTTAAAATAGTTATGTCTTACAAAGTAACACTCCCTACAAAGGTATTAAGAGCATAATACATACACATAGCACTCACACTTGTTAGTCCATGACACCTAGTCATATAAGGAGTACTTATTCAGCATGTTTTAAACATTGTAATCACCTATAATCACTTATAATTGACTCATATTTTGCTAGCTATCTATTAGTTATTTATTAGTGCATTGGGAGATTTTAGAACTAAACCATTGTGACAGAACAAGACAGAGAACAGTCACTTTTTGTATCACTCAGACTTGGCAGTCTGGATTTCAATTCCTGCCACTAGGCTTTCATAAATGGCATTTCCAAGCTCGAAGCAAGCAAATAAAGCTAAAAAAACTAAGACAAAAAAAGAAAACATACAAAGCTGGTTACTGTTATGTTGGAGTAAGCAGTAAATAAGGAAGGGATGTACTTAGAGTGGATTAATTTCCATCCAGGCTCACGTTTCTCTGCTGAAACTGGAACATCACTAATTCAGGTGATCATGCAAGAATGCCTGTCTTTTACTGCCACACTGACAAAAGATAATGGCTTTTTGTTAATATAAAATAGTTGACATACAGGTCAATTTTTTTTTCTTGACAATTTCTGAAGAGTGTTTTCTAATTATTAGGTTCTTGATTTATTAATTTTTCTAATGTACTGAACACAGGGCTTTAATTCATGTTTTGAACTTCCAGGGCATCCCCAAAATTGTATCAAAGCAGAATATATACAAAAAATTTAATAATTCATGGCAAATTTATCAAAAAACAAAGATGGTAACACGTGTTTATTTTTTTTTTTGTCTTAATTTTAACACACATAACTTCATTAATCTGAAAGTAAGTTATATAACCTCCAGTGGTCATTGTCCTGTATTGGCAGGTTGGTTCCCTAAGAGTGATGTATCCTTTAAATCACTGACATCTAAGGTAGACAGGCATGGGAAGCCTAACTCACCCCATGTCTGTGAAAGGAAAGCAGACCACTCTTAGATTCTTACTTCCTGTGATAATTCGTATAGATCCTCCAGTCTGACCTCCAACACGTTAAGAATACTTCAATTCACCCAGTCAGCATGTGGAATGCCCATTGGCTTGTGCTTGCTGACAGCCTAAGTTATGTTGAGCTAAAGAATGTCAGTTTTAAGGCCAGGGTCATGTGTTGTAGATACTATACTCAGTATAAGTGACAATATACTTCCCCAGATTTCATGGCTCCTTTTTTAATGATAATAATTTTGGTAAATGATACGGTTCTATGAAGCCGGAGATTTTATGAGAGTATCAGTTTCTATTAAACATAAAAAGTGTAAAACTATAATCTTTATGTAGTAAGAAAAAAAAATAAAAAGCATAAAAAATGAAATAATTTGTCCTAAAAGCTCATCAGTGACAATGTAAAGTAAAAAAAATTTTTTATTAAAAAATTTAATTTGTTAATGTTTGGCCGTTTAAGGATTCATGCTTTCTTTTATTGCGTGTTTAGTAACCTATACGATTTTGAGCTGAACATTTAGTTTTAAAGACTGTGTTTCAAACCAAGGTATATTGCAAAGGAGATCATTTCCTTTAAAGTGAAAAATTAGGTTCTCACATGGAGAACCTCAGAAAACGGGTGTTCAGATATTTCTGGAAGATTGCATACAGTGAGAAAAATTATCTTTTGCCAACAAATAAATTGCCACGTTACAATGGTTCAAGTGTTGAAGAGCCATTAGTTGATATATTGAGACACCCTATTTGCTCAGATAAACTGCCTCATGTTACCAGATCCCCATGATAATACTTTACATATCTGTGAGCTTTTCATCTCCTGATCCCAAAGTGCTTTTCAAACACGTTCTCCAACATCCACTCTGAGCTAATGTACTCTTCTCTCTATAAGCTGGAGAAACCCTGCATTTCTCAGCTGTGAGCAAAATTTGAATTTTAGCTGTAATACCGCTCGAACTTTGCTGACATGTCTCTCTCACACACCTTTTGGAAACCACAAAACCTCCATGGATACTCCCAGCAAGAGAGATGGAGACCCCCACTATGTCCTGCAAGGACTCCAAGGAGGGCAATCTCATTGCATCCTGTATAGAGACACTGCTTGTTTACAAGGGGCTGCCAGACTTATCAGAGGGTGAAATAAAGCTCTGAGTGCACTTACGAAGAATTCTGCATCTGCTGCAGGGATGAGTAATCACACATGCATCCTCCGGCCTACCAGGGCCCTCTGGGATGAACTTTACTTGAGACTCCCTTTGGGAGGATGAGACTTTAAATGGAACTGTTAATCTTTGCTAGGGTTTTTGAGAGGCGTGTTTGCCTGGCCAACTGACTGCATATCTTCCCTGTACATATTACTTTAAAACAGGAAAAGTGGCCTCTGAACAGCTACATCGGTTACTCCTCACCTGTACTGTGAGGAAGATGTTTGTGATTTCTATGGAAAGCCTGGATATAGCACAGCAATGCCTCATACTGAAGCATTGTCAAAAAGTGAACCTGTGGCTCCCTTTTAACAACAGGAGGCAGTTTCATAAAAGGCAGCACTTTTATAAAGATAGCACAGTGGCCTTCCTTGATGAGATCCTTGAGCCTGTTCACAAAGGTAATACATCTCATGAAATATAGGCACATGGGGTTCTGCTTTTGACCCATCAGTAACCAAAACCTAGAGAGAATTTTTTTCCAGAATGTGAGAAGGCAGAATTCTCCTTCTGGTCAGAAGGAGATCTTGGCTGGGAGGCAAAATAAATTAATTTGTAGGTGTGTGCTTAGGAAGATGTGACTGAAGTTTAAGACTATAGGAATGCAAAAATTCAGCTGACATGAGTGTAATTGGACCACTGGGCAATTTTTTTTCACTGTTTTTATTGAACTTGGATTTTATTTTTTTATTACCATCCAGTGCTCATGAGAAAAGGGGCAAACCTGATCTCTGGACTCTGGATCCAATAGTTCTCCTGTGGTTTATTCATATAACCCTGGGTTTATATGTCTTTTTTTCCTTAAAAAGTAAGAATGTGCAAATAGAAAATTTGGTACAAAATTTGGCACAAAAGAAACAGGCTGAGGAAGAGAAGACCTCTCCATATGTAGCCCATGTTAGGGTTCTCCAGCTGCCTTGCTCTGGCATGCGCCCTGCACCCCTGGGCTCAAAACTGTAAACACTCCTTCCATGCCAGAGAGTGAATAGGGGAAAGGATTCTGATTCAGGTTCCAATTTCCTTTGTGAGAATTTATTTAGGAAGGTCTTAATATGTCCTTGTGAGGATCCTTGTTTTTGCTTGAAATTTTTCTTCAACTAGTACCCATGGGACTAGATGACTAAATTTGATGATTTTGGAGGATGGATGAAGCTAATTTGCTTGGGCTGCAAATGCCCAGAGCTGAAGGGAGGGGCAGGCCAGGAGCACAGGTTAATAGGGAAGCAGAACTATCACTGCTAGTTTCATGCCTTCCACATGCCAATTGCCCTCCTGATCCCTGAAACACGAGCACCCTGCATCCCACAGCTCAGGAGCACTCGAGGTCACCTCCACAGTTTGCAACAAAAGGCCAGCAAATGCCTCTTCTCAAATCAGTAGGTAAATATGACTTTGCCTGGGTCACACAGAAGCGAATTCAGAAGAGTAGAGGGCAGGTTTTCCTGTGAGAAAGTGACACAGAGCCCTCCTGTCCCTGCTTGCAGGGCAGCCAGCAGAGCTGTGTTCATGACCCTCCCAGCTGAGCCATGTCCCATCCAGGGCTGTCACATGCAACAGAGATGGGTGAAACTTAATGCCAAGGCTGGCACTAATTGATAATTACTTCCTTGAGCTCTGCCAGGAAAATATTATTTATTTATTTTTCAGGGCTGCATATTCTGAGCCCTGGAAGATCTCTTTTCCTTTGGACCCAAGGGCTGGATGTTATCAGCCAAGCTGATCCAAAAGTACAATCTTCATGGCATGATATGCAGCATGTGGTTTTAATGAAAGCTCAAAATATATCTCTTTCCTTACACTCTACTTGAATATATCTGGGAAACACTGACCTGGGCCCTTAATTGCTGTGTTTCTGAAACTCCTTGTCAGTATGGGACTCTACTAGCTCAGAAGTATCTTATGCAATGGTCTGTAAACCATGCGTGTGAAGGAGAAGTGCACGGTCACAGGAATAAGTACAGGAGCAAAGGGTCCCTGTGTAAATGTCTCGACATTTTTACCAAGTGAAATCTAATTATACTCTGCAGAATTGAAGTAGACTGAGAACAAGTTCTCAAAATAACTTAAATTCCATCAGCATTACTAAGTGTAACAACAATAAAACCTAAGACTTTCATGGTATGTGGGGCAATGTCCTCCCCAGTCCCTACTCCCCACTCCATGTTTGCTCTCTCTGGCACCTAAATGGTAAAAAAAAGGAAATATTTTTCAAGAGGGACAGTACTGTGGAAGCTTTATGAATGCATGGCTAGGTTAGCCCACACTGTTTTGTGCAGCTTGGCTTGCACTGTTCACTGGGTCTTTGCCAAACATATCTCTTGCGTAATTATGTGGCTCACTTTAATAAATTCACAGAAGTTTCTAGGGGTATAACTAAAGTTTCTCCTTCTTTCTGTAATTATACAACCCCCATCACAATGAGACACAGATCCGAATTGGTGGATTTGTGCCATGACTTAAAGGAATTACCAAAGCCAATGTTGTAACATTAGAAAATGGAAACACCATTTAAAGGGCTGGGAGAAGACTTAAAGAAAAAGAAGCTCTGTAAAATTATGAGAAGCTATTTGTCTGTTTCCTTATGAGCAAAACCAACTCTAATTGATTTTCTGCACTTTACACTAACTGAGATTGAATTATACCGGGTTAAGGTAAGATCAGTCTCACTGAAGTCAACTTCATTACCTGAGACTTTTGCATGGAAAAGTCAGATACAGTGATGGCAGATTTGGCTTCATATCCTGCTACTTGGACTTAGCACACAAGCCCTTCCGTTACATAAGGGAGTAAGGAAAGTTTGTGAGAAATGTTCCTATGGTTTCAGCTCATACAGTGTCTAGGAAAGATATTTAATAAGGAATTCTATAATGTGTTCCTTATTTTGGAGTGTTTCCAAGCTCTTTACTCCAAAGAGGTGGTTCCAGGATATAAGATTCAGTTGGTTATTTCATGCTCATGTATTTCTATGGAATTGGGATGATTTCTATGCTGAGGTACTAGACAGTATGATTAAAGTGTTGGACCTTGGACCACGCAATTTAGAATCTTTTAAAATGTTTCCATCCCCACATCTGACCTGACTGCCTTTATGTAATATTCGTCTGCAGGAATAGCTTTGAAAAGTTATTTTCTCTGCAAGAGAAATCTGTGACATTTCAAAGAACAAATTCAATGTACACATTAAAAACATACATTAAAACAAGATCAAACATTCTTCATGGTCACAACAAATGCCCATCTTGCCAGGGCTTTGTGGCCTACTTTATATAGTAAATTCAGGTTAACCGCAGCTGCAGCATATTTCTTTGGAAAAAGCCAATTAGGGAGAGATGGCACATAGCATCCTCAGGGGTTCGGCTGCTAGCTCGCAGCTAGAGTGCAAGCACTGAGCCCCTGAAGGTGCTCCTGGGCTTACCTAGGTCAGAGCACTGCACCACGCGAAGATGGCACTGGCAGCGGAAGGGGCACACCGGCCCAAATCCGGATATGACGGGATCGTCCGTCGGAGCCATGTCAGCTGACCCCTCATCCTCCAGCATAAAGTCAAAGAGGCCCTGCTGGTGGAACGGCTTGGCCAAGCATGCTGGCAGCAGGAGGACAAAGAGCAGAGCCAGCCACTTCATGGCTTAGTTCATTGGCTCCCAGCAGAACCTAGGAGTCAAAGCAGAGGATTAACAACAAAAGCAGTAGTTTCCCATAGCTGCACAGTTCCTCCTGAAGGAGGTCCAGCACATCCACCAATTGCATAATTGTTCCTTTCAATAAAAGAAAACTGAATTGTAAAAATAAGACAGTTATGTGATAGCAGTCTGGTAACTGCTTGTCAATAGGCCTTTTTTTTTTTTTTTTTAACAGAGCAGTTTGAAGGCAACTATAAACACATCTGCTTGTGTATTTAGATTCATATTTATTAGGAACAGGCAGCGCTGTCAATTTCTTGATGCAAATATGTCAAAGTAATAAGCCATATTTTCCATGTGCCTGTTTTCTGCCAATGGAACAGTCTATTTGATTTCATTAGCATTTATTTAATAGCAATGGGTTTGACCCTGGGGACAAACCTGAGGTTCCCAAACCCACTGTAATTAATGTCTTTCAGGTACTTCATGTCTTGAGAAATATTTTTAAGTGTCAGCTTGCTGTGTGTTTTAAATCATACCCTAGTAAAACTGACTGAGAAAGTGTAGGATTTAGAGGTAGGGTGGAAAGTGAGGGGAAGATCTTTAGTTGTTTAAATGCACTACACTTCTTTCCGAGTTCAAATAGCACAATAAAATAGAATACAGTGTTCTTGACTTTCTTTCTAAATTTTGACATCCACCCAGAGAATCCTCTGCTTTGCACTGCATAACCATTTGGATTGATGCTTGTGGTGTTGTGTGCACACTTTCTAATAGGATTTCAGGGCTTCATTCTACAGACTTTCATGCTCAGGAGCAACTTTACACAAGTATGTATTGCCATAGATATTTACAAGAAAAGCTGCTTAAATACATATTCTCAGGACTTAGGCCTAGATGCATTTCAACTCACTGTAGGTTGCGCTACCTGTCTTGCTGTGCACTAAGAAATTACACAACTGTTTGCAGGTTTTGTATCAAGGCTGTAAAGATCAGCTAATTTTCTGAATGTTATTTTCTTTTACTGTGCATTTTATATAATGAAGTTCATACTATACTAATTTTAATTGATTTTAAAAAAACACACAAAAAAAAAAGAAATCTGCCTTCAAATTGCCAAGTGACACAAAAGCAAACTTGTCATTTATATAGCAGCTTTTTCTTAAAACGGATGACATGATCCTAAATACAGTTGCTATTTTTTGTAATGAAATCAAAAATGTCCACTTGCTTCTTCAGGTTGATGTCTTAAAAACACTTTGTCTGGATACTAGCTGGGGTTATTTTTTTTCCTAGAAGAAGTTATCTAACCATTAGTGGTGTGGTAGAGCATTTTTCAGCTCTGTGTTCATTATTAGATGAAAAAAACTGGGAGAGGCAGAAGAGGAGGGCTGTTTCCCTCTATACTTTGACATATGGAACCTACCAGGTAGATGACAAGAATAAACAGATGATATCAGGTGAGAGTAGTTTACTGAAGCCTACCTTTCTAACATACTAAACCCAGGTACTATAAAAGGAATGGTTAGTGTTAAGAGAAAGGCAAAATATATAAAAAAAGCCAGGAGACTGGATTTAGGTACAATTCATATTGTGCCCGATTTCATTTTCCTGTATGAATTTCTACTACAGGTGCCAATAATACAGTTCTCCAGAGACCTTTAGGTCTGCTTCTTGAGAAGAATATTAAGTCACCTACTAAAATATGCTGGTGTCTTAAAATCATAGCCTACAATCCTGTGATCTACCTGACAGGAAGACACGTATTTAACAACTTCAAATACCCCAAAGTCTTCAAAGTGAAATCACATGGAGTAAAACACTTTTTATATTGTCCCTTCAAGAGACATATTTGTTTTCTTAGTTGGACATGAAAGTACTTCTGTTCCTGAAAGAGACACCTTACTTACTCCATGCACTGAGGGGGATCACAGACCCTAACATCAGCTAGAGAGTTCTTAGTATGCCATGTCAGCCAGTGCTGTGTAAACTCATGACATGTGGTAGGGGGAGGCTGTGTCCCCATGTGGATGATCCTCCTGTGCTTCCTCTTGCCCTGGCTCCCCACCAACACTGGGGCTGTGTCCCTTTCCCTGCAACACCCCTACCAGTGCAGGCAGAGTGCACAGGGACACCTCAGGATGTCACAGCACAGTGCTGTTAATGCATGGTTGAGAGATGTTACCAGGGTTTAATCTAAAACATGATTTTTGAAATAGCAATCATGATGTGCAAGTTATTGTAAAATAAGAAAGCAATTTATTAATAATCTGAGATGAGAAGAAAATTTGCTAAATCATCACCATTCATCACAATGAATCGCCTTGTGAAAATGACCAATAAAACATTACCCCAGTACAAATTTTTTTTCAGAATATGCATTAACAACAAACATTGGGAATTCTGCGCACTAATCCTTGAATGGTAGTGGCAGTCAGAACCTTTTAAAGACCTTCCTCGGCCATTTTTGTGTATTAATATGTTTTAAAAACATTTTTAGATATTTAAAACTTCTTTATTCCCTCTCAGGGTCACTGCTAAAGTACCAGCCATCCCAAGAATGCATAATCAAGATCTTATCCTGGAGTTTAATTACTACCATTCAGAAAAGCCAAAAAAAAAAAAAAATACAAAGGCATTTTGGAAGTGTGTTCACACTTTGCTTCTTATTCACATTAATATTGATGACTTTATTTATCTTAGTTAAACCCAGTAGCAGGCCTTTCCTTTAGTCTCTGTTTTGTAAAAACTGTAATAAAATCAGAAAAAGATGGCTATAAAAGAAAACTGTAGGACAATAAAAGATATTAAGTATATAATCTGAAGATACAGCAGAGAAAACAGCAAACACAAGCTACATATTAATCAAAATATAGGAACAGATATCTTCAGTCATATATGCATTCATTCTGGAGACACATGTGTCTGTTCCTATTGTTTGCATGTGTAATTGAACATAAACAAAAGCAAAAGATATACACAAAACTGCACTACCAAGAAATGTTTACACTTCGCTTACAAAAAAATTGTAGAGGGGACAAAAAAATCTGAATTCTGGGACACAATATTTATGTTTGCCGGACATAACTGTTTAAAATCCTTTAATTATGTGTTTACAATGAAGAAGAGTTTTCCGCAAACAGAGGAAACTATACCATAGGCTTGGCCACATTTCACTTTAAAATACCACTGAAAATATGCTTCATCAGTTCACGTCACCAACCGTATTGGTGGTCTTACTGCCAGTTTACCTTAATATTAAGGTTAAATTATTAGTTCACCGATGTCAGAAATCTTTCAAAATTGCACAAAGACAAGCTAAACAATAATTTCCAGATTCAAAAAAATCCCCTCCATTTTAAGTTTTGCCCATTTTGTGCAATAAAGTCTATGTATGCAAACATAGGAGTTGGAAGTTGTAGAGAATTAAAACTCTACAAACAGGAGTTTCAACTGCATGAATTTTCTTTTCTACTATTTCATTCATAAGAACCTTCTTTAAACATGATTCCCTTGTTTGTACCCTGTAACACAGCACTTTCTAACATTACAAAGGCACACATAGAGCCCGTTTAACTTACTACTACACCTTTTTTCTCTGAAATTGAAATTATATTCATCAGTGCCTGAAATATATATGAAGAAACACATGAGAAAGAAATCACAGAGTGCAGTTTAAAGCAGAAATGTAAGCATACACTCATTTTTTACACTCTCTTTATCACCGATTCTAAACACTGGATTGCAGAGAATACACTGCTGCAAAAGTTTACAGCAAAGAAAAAGAAAGGACTATAGCAGTGTTTATACAAATCAAAACAAGAGACAGAATAGTCAAATAAACAGTAGGAAATCTGCACAGTCTTTGTGAATGTATTCTCATGTTTCCAAGAAACAAAAGTGCTGCATAGAAAACTTAACATTACTAAGCATTTCATACGATTTTTAACTTTCTTTTCTTAAAATTCAAATAGTTCTTTCCATAGACTTGCCCGAAGTTTTATTAGTGCAGCATAGTTCAGAAGAATTACTAAAAACCTACCTTTTAATCCAGAGATTTGCAACAGGAGCTCTCAAAGCTGAGATGTAATTAAACTAAATATTCAACCCAGGCAGAAGGCTTTGCAGGTGTGGAAAGGAGGAGGGGGTAAATTCAGCTCAGTGACTGTCACTTGATGGAAAACCCTCCTGCTTCTATTCCATAGCACAGTTAAAAAATGTTTCTCTCAATGAACACAATCCAGGCTGACACCCACATTAGATCATATGGTAATGATATGTCTCCTGTACTGTAGCCAGAAACTTTATCAGCTCATTTGCTTTCTTTTCCTCCTTTTTCCTTTTCATTTGCTTTATTTCTCTTTTATCTGTTTACAATCCCAAACTACTTGTATATTATAAGACAGATTCTGAGCTGTAATTCATTCTGTTTACTTTATTTATGTCCCTACAACATATATTTAGGAAAGTTTTCTTGTTTTTAACTATGGGGGGTTTTATGACTCATTAAAGAAAAAAATGTTTAGCTCTCCCTCTTGTTTATAGTATTTGGAAATCAAGGAGATGATATAAAATGAATCTTTGAGTTAGGCAAAGTGGAGATTAGTATCAGAAGAAAAAGGTTAGCTTTTAGTAAAACTATTTAAATTAGCTTTTAGTAAAACTATTTAAACAGATATCAACCTGCCTTTGCTTATGCTATAATTATTGTCAAACTAAGTAGTGTATAGTTTAATATATTATTATCTTGTCTAATAATAGAGTTTGTATGCAGTTTTTAAAATGACAGCACGGTTTTGATATATATGAAGATCCTGTTTTCATTAGTAAAATGATTCTAACATTTGTGGTTAGAGCTGCTNATTTATATTAACTGAAAAACCAATGGCATAAAAAGTCTCTTAAGTTAGTAAAGAGTTTTTTCTTCACTGCCTTCTCACCAGGACAGCAAAACAGAGGGGAAAATAGCTTTAACTGTTTGGGTTTGGGGTTGGTGTTTTTTTGTGTTTTTAAAATTTTTTAGGTTTTTTTGTTTGTTTGTTCAGTTAGGAGTTTTTTTAAACGACAGAGGATATTTTTTTAAAACATGGAAGGAAAAATGCATCTGACTTAATGTTAAGATTTATATTTTATTTTAGTAATTTTTGGCTTTATGCAAATGTCAGTGGAAGCTAAAGTGCAGTTTCTTTATTCCTGCACAATTTTGAAAGTCTAGAAAACTAAAATGAGAGAAAATACAATAATTACTATTTATTTTGTAATCCAAACATATTGTGAACATGTATAGCTTCACTGTGTTGTTAACTGTCCTATCTAAATACTGTAGGCTTGTGTCTCTGTGTTTTGACTTGTATCCTTTTTATTTCTGCCCCTAGGCAAAGACCAGGTGCAAATCTGAAATTAAAGCCTGTAAAATGATGTTTAGAAACACAACGGACTCTTGAAATTTTAGCTGTCCTCCTCATTTAAATTCAAGAAGAGCTCTTATAATAGATCTTAAAATTGTTCTCCTTTGGTGGAAGAGAACATGTAGAATAATTGTCTGTTAGTTTTGGTCTCTGTAGAACAAAGGTGTAATCAGACATGTTACATTACAGATTCCTTATATAGCTCACTCTAAAAGTTAAGGATCAGTTATTCACCCCTAGTCCTTAAACTAACTTCTTTTCCCTGCCTCTCCACTGGATTTGAGACTGCTAATGGTTTTTGTTGTGACATTTTCCTATATATGATTAGTGGTGTTCCAAGCTTTCATGCTTACAACAAAGCCTTATCTTTGTCCAGAAGTGTCGCCATGAGGCTTGCTGAAATCTTGGCTGCATCTTAGTAATGTCAGTTATTTGAACCTTGGTCACCAGCTGCATCTGGTGTTTGAAAACATTTCAAAGCAAGATTTTGATGAGGAACAGGTCAGGGTAAACTTGTCAGTTTGCTTCACAAAACCCATTCATATCCTTTTCCAGAACAGCCTTAATACATTTGTTCTGATATCTGTTATGGGGTTGAAAGGTGCTGTAATTTAATGCCTCAGTAATTTCTTTGGAGGCAGAGCAGGGATGAACAGCCCTCTCTCCTTCTCCTTGTCTTAGGCATTAGGGAGATTCAAACAAAAATATGAAGATGAAGGTGGGAACAGGTAGAGCACAGGGTGCCTGCTGGATGAACAGGGGGCTCTGTTTTCTTTCATGAAGTCCATTCCAAGAAGCTCAGAGGGGAAGAGATGTTACCAGCTTTAGGAATGATGAAAACAGTTATGCTACCTGTTGATAGCCAAAAGTAGAAGAGCTTTGTATTAGCTGTCCAGCCCTTCCTGAAATGGAAAGTGGAATTAGATGGAATAGGACAACCGAATGGGAGAGGACTTACAACATTGAATATTGATGTAATACCCTATTAATTGTTTTGAATCAAGGAATCACAGGATCATTTGGGCTGGAGAAGATCTCCAAGGTCATTGAGACAATCCTTTGACTGATCACCACCTTGTCAATTAGACCATGGCCCTAAGTGCCACATCCAGTCTTTTCTTGAACAGCTCCAGGGATGGCGACTCCACCACCTCACTGGGCAGCCCATTCCAATGCCTTATCACCCTTTCCATCAAAAAATTCTTCCTAATGTCCAACCTGAACATCCCCTGATACAGCTTGAGGGTATTTGCTCTTATCCCATTGCTGGTTGCCAGGGAGAAAAGACTGACCCCCACCTGGCTACACCCTCCTTCCAGGCAGTTGAGAGCAGCAAGGTCTCCCCTGAGCTTCCTTTTCTCCAGGTTAAACCCCAGCTCCCACTGCTGCTCGTCTTTGGACTTACTCTCTAGACCCCTCAATGAAGAGCTTCATTGCTCTTCTCTGTACACACAATATTTACGTGCTTTAGTGGGAATGCAGATCCTTTCTGATACAAGTATTCCTTTAATTCCACTCTTTGCCCCCTGCTGTGCCGCTCAGAAGATAAACAACCATAAAAAAACCTAACAATAAAAGAAAAATATTAAGTCATTTTGTAATTTTATGGCCCTTGGCCATATACAGGGCCTACCATCAGTCAGCTATCCTTCTCAGTCTGACCTACTTTGACTATTGCTTAGTCAATAGAAAAAGTCGTAATTAGAACAGTCTTGGTTTCTATGTGATTTTATTACTCCGATTTAACAAACTTTTAGGGCTACATGCTGCTCCAGATACTGTCTCCCAGAAAGTTACAGGCAACTGCATGTTAATGTTATTTATATAACAATATTTTTTATTAAATTTTGATGGATAACATCTGCTTCATTTGCCCTTAGCTTATTTTGTAGACCTTTCAAAGGGCAGTGGTGGGAAAGAAGGCAGAAAGTCTGCCTGCTGGTGAGTGTTCTGCCTGGGTCTGGTGGAAATCTCTGCAGGAAAGAGATGAACACTGCCCTGTAAGGAGAAAGCATTTCCTGGGGAAATTGCTCCTGGAGCATGCAGCTCAGCTGGGAGAGAGGTATGTCCAGCAGGCACCCAGTGCTGCCAGAACAGGTTGAAGACTCCTCAGAGGAACTGACATAATCTATCCCTGGGTGTGGAAAGAAAGGCTTTTTTTAGGGAGTCTGGGGAAAAAATGGGTACCATTTATTGCAATGCACAAACCTACTGGAATGAAACGAGGAGGACAGGATCTGTTTTGTAAAAACATGGTGCCCCATGTCCCAGAGATATAGATTCTTACTAATTCTAAGTTTTCACTAGAGAAGAAGACATCTTCTTCGGCTGCCTTCTAATAAATCCCAGCTTTGGTTGTTGTGGTAAAGAAGGGCAGGCAAGTCTGTCTCAAAGTCCTTGTAAAACAGCTAGTTAAGTGCCAGTCCCCATCAGGTAAGTGCCAAGCCCCATAAGGAAGGGATGAAAACAGATTTCCTTCTTGACTGCCTCATGGGAAGCCTCTCCACCTCCTTGGTATCTCTCAACTGGGCTTTTATGAGCAGCTTCCAAGCATTTCATCTTCCATATTCACTGGGTACTACAGTCTCTTTTTTCTACACTAGGCATAATAATTTCTTCCAATTAAGTGTAGTAAACTGTTCTTCATAGTTACCAATGGAGTTCCTTTTCTAAAAATGTGAATAAATATGCACCTTGCTTAGTAAACATGGAACTAGGTAAATATTGACCTAGGCACAGCCTAATAAGATAGTTAAAGAGAAGAAATGTAATTTCTGGATATTCTGAGTATGAAAGTTTCCTTTAGTGCTCTGTGACTTCAGAAATTATCAGCCTTCACATTTCCACAGATCAAAAGGACTAATGTATCAGACTTTGGATGTATGCTACCAGTAACATTTTATTTATGCTTCTGTGAAAAGCAATACTTGTACAATTGTTTGAACAGAATGCAGTCAAACTTCAAAAGACAGAGCTCTCTCTTTGGAAGACTAGTCTCTTCTTTCACTGTCTTCCCATCTCTTCCTCTCCCATTTTGCAAGAGCATGTACTGTTACCTTTCATAGTTATCTCTCGCCTCTCTTCAGAAGGGAGTCTCAAATCTACAGGTCACTTTAGGAAGTTAATTCAAACTTTCCTCAGATGAAGTATCTGGTGTGATCATACCCTTCACTTTGGTCTCTTCTCTCTGGAAAGGCCTATCTGCTCCTGTGCTCAACACTGGCTTTCATTTCCACTGACTTTTCTATTCTCTCCTGAGTCAAATAATGTTGTCCAGGTCTATCTGGCAGCTGTAGAAGTTAACCACATGATTTAGTCTTACTGCTCACTATGATTTCAAATGCTCTGAACTTCTACTCTTGAGGAGGAAACATTTCCTGCCTAATCCTCATGTTTTGTAGTGTAAATGTAGATTTTGAGATTGATCTTACCTCTCTCCCTCAAAAAATGCAGGAAATAGGTAAAACTAGACTTCATATGAGTCCTACCAGTTCCTAGCCATACTACAAGCAAAGAATGAGGAAAAGTAAAAGCAATCGTGGACCAAAGATCCCAGAACTTCACTTTGACTTTAATTCTTCACCTTTAATTAAAGAAATTGAAAACATAGGCAAAAAAAGTTTGCTCTCACACGCATTGATAGACAGAATATCAGTACTCAGGTGCTCCATTTGCTGTACTTCAGTGACAGACAGCATTAATTTTTATTCCTGTTAGGTTTCTAGTTGAGCATTAGCAGTCTTCTGTCCTCCAGAAAATATCTTATATGAAAGAAAGAGTATGCTGACATCAGCAGAGGTTCCAGGAATCTACAAGTCCCTGAGAAAGACATTTCCCAGAAAAGAGTGACATTTTGGGAGTGTGATCTGCTGAAGAAGAAGCGATGATTGAAGGGAAGAGAGGATTAGTTTAGGCAAGAGGAGATTAATTTTCTTTCCAGTGAGAAATATTTTCATCAATTTTTGGCCTTTCTCTATATTTTGCAGTATCTTGAGTTGCAGTCCAACTATTTCTAAGGTTCAGATGAAAAATCCAAACCTTAATTCTCATTTTGATGGCACTTAGATCATGCTCTGGATAAGCTTCATCATCCCAGCTGAATTACACAATGCCTTAGAAAAGGATGACAGTAATACATGCAAATGTTGTAACTGTATTCCTTGCATGTACTCTTTTAGTTATGGGTTATGAACCAGCATCTGAAATGAGGCACATCCTGTGCAGCTCTGAACAGCCTATTCCCAGGTTATGAAAAACATATGAATACAAGGGTCACCCTGGATTTCCAATTGAGTCATCACAGAGAGTGAACTTGTTCAGGGGGAGCTAGTGACTGTTTTACAGAGGAAAGCCCGGGAAAAGGAGTGTAATAGAAAAAAATTACTTTTACATAAGGCTTTGTGCCTTTTTCTCTGCATTAAAATGCTCATTTTTTGCAATCTCTTGAGGAAAAAAATTCTAACTTCAGCTAAACATACAAAATGGTGACTTTGAAGATATAAGCAATGTCATCACAAAACTTACCAGTTTTGTATGGACTGTGTGTCATCATTACAGAGGAAAGAAGGGTGAAATGGAAGTTTATAAAAGGGTGCAGTAGAAGCTTTCAAATTGATTTTCACAATATAATGACTTAAAAATAAAAGTCTTGGGTACTTTTGGAAGAGTCTTTAAAATATTCCTTGTATATCCTTAAGCAATTGAAGAGTCATTCACGTTAGCTTGCCTTAACCACGTATGAGCTTTTCTTTGGCTACTACTTAAAGTACATATATATTTAACTTTTATTCTTGTAAACAGGCTCTTCAAAGGATTGTGCTGACTAAGAAATTGCATTGATGTTCCTCAACAGAAATTTTCCATAGCTAACCTGGATAAAACACAGTGAGCTTTTTTAAATGAAGCAGGGTTTAATTCTACATGGAAAAGCTTTAAATGTGATGGCAACTCCTTCAGCTATTGAATTACAGTGGAATGTTAATTGGTAATCAGAAAAAAAATGAACCCTATCCTTCTTCTAGAACTTTTTCTACATTATTCATTCTTTTAGTTCCTTCTTTTAAATTTGTTTCTCAATTGCCTTTGGGAAAATTGTGTTCCAAAAAGACCAGCTACATTTCATTTACAGGATAGCACACATTTGTTGTGTTACAGCTGAATAAAAATTAAACTACACTTATTATAAATATTCTTGTTTTGCATTTATTTGTCTCACTTTTGGCTTTTTGTTTGCTTTTTTTCTTTAAATCTGCATATGTAATAGATTATTTTATGAGCATGCTGGGACACAGTTCCAGAAGATATAAATCATACCATCTTATTGAAATTGAAACATCCTGTGTTTTATGCCATTTCAAAACTTAGCCACTAGTTTTCTTGACTCACCTTCATCTATCAAAATATATGAGGAACCCAAAACCATAGAGGTCTAAGTAAAGATTGTTAAAAGTGACTAACAGTTTTTCAAAACACCTCTGATAGATTTGATTTTCAAATTGCAGTTTCTGAAAAGAAGGTGTTGCTTAATGCACTGGAGGATGGACACAGAAAACAGCTAGGCATCCACACTAACAGCTTTTGAAAAGGTCAGTGTACTGTACCAGTTAGGAACTACCTACTCAATTTAAGGATCCACATATTGTGCTTTAATTATAAAAATGATGTAGGTTGTTTCAAAATGAATGTATCAGCTTTTTATTGCAAGATGGAAAGCTCGCCTCTGAAGGAGACACATGTGCCTGCAAGGAAAAATCTATTCAGAGTCTGTTCTTCACTTATAAAACCAAACCCACTCCAAACTGCATCTTGAGATTTGGATGGGTTAGAACAATTATTTATCATAATGTTGTTCACTGTGCTCCAGCACACTGTATCTCCTTCAAATAATTTGAATCAGCTCCACAAGAGGAATTCAGTCTTTCAGTCTTTCTATCTTTCAGTCACAATTAGAAAATTCACCTCTCTGAAGAGTTCACACTAACTCACTTACAGCCTGCAATGCCATTCATTCTATTGTCCATTTAAAGTGAGACAGAGTTGACAAAACAAACAATGGAATTAAGTCAGAGAAAATAAACAATTATTATACACATTATTAGAAGTGAGAAAAACAGGTCATAAAAATACATTCAATAATATGCTAGTAACTTATAAACTCTGTAGAATCTTTTAGGCCTCACAAAATCTTACTATTGTGGCTTTACTTTTTTTTAATTGGGTTTTTTTCCCCAGAAGTCCCACTATGGCTATAGGTTAGGTCATATTTTAGCCTGAAGGACACCTGATATTTAGTGTGAAATGCCTAACTAATAATCACCATCTATTTGTCATGGGCATATCCAGGATGGAAGCCTATACAGTTTAGAATTACTCCATTTCGCAACTCTCCTTTCCTGTGTCCCAAAGATGTTGCATTCCCCCAGCTTCCACAGAATAAACATCTGTATTATGGACCACAGCAGGCTGCCAGGGACAAGCTAGGGTTACTTAGGTTTAGGATTACTTCTATAGTCATTATTTTGTTTTATGACTTTTAGGTGCTAAATGTGAAGTGTCTGGTATATCTTCTCCACTGTTTTAGCTGTTCCCAGGACACACCGGAGATGGCACTGCCAGGCTGAGAGGATCTGGGACCTGATTTGCCTGTTGAGCCCAGGTACCCACCTACAATGAGAACAAAACTTTGCTCTGTGTGTAGATCTAAATTACACTCCTTGTCACCACAATACATAGCCTTGTTTCTGAATATGTTCTGACTCCCATCCATAACTGGTCAGCCATTTTATATGAATTCAGCATAGGATTATGGAGCTGGCACCATCTACTGAAGTTCTCCCTTTTTTCCTGCAAGTCCCCGCACAACCTCTCCATTTTTGTGTTAATTGAAAGTTTGGTGTTATTTTCCAAATCAAGCAGCTTCTTTGTATGGTTTCTTTTTCAAATAGTGAACTCGTAATTTGTTACAGTATGTTTCAGGTTAAAGGAGAACAATATTAATGATGCCAAAAAGGTATGAAATGTAATTGTCAAATACACTGGAGACAGTAAAACGGGTTTTGTAGTTTTTAAAAGTATTTGAATCTTGAAAGAGGGTTCAGCCTGTTTTAGATTACAATTTTTTATTACTTTTCTTAAAAGGTACATCTCAGTATATTTTATTTCTGAAAATCAAAGCCATAATATGACCTTCTCTTTGTAATAAAAGGTCAATGGCTGTGGATGATGAAAATTCACATTGTTGTATTTCAGGTCAGAACCTTTTAAAAATAATACTAGATATCATTCATCAATGAAAAAGAGAGTCAAATTACAGCTTTATGATGAAAGTTTGTACAATATTTATCAGTCTGGGAATTCCTGGACCTATTCTGAAAAATGTGGATTTTACCTTTTACATATTCTATTTTTTAACCAAGACAAAAGGGTATATTTTCATCTTGTCTGGTTAGGATGTGATGTGCATTTAGGGATATGCAAGTTTGTAGATTAGATGAGAAGAATTGTGTTTAGGTGGTGAGGATAGATAAGCCTTGTGTTGGGTGCTAAGTGGGACTATAAAAAATACTGTGCTGACCCTATGATTCCTGTGACTATAAACTCTTGACTTAGGGCAGCTGGCAATTTTATAGTAAATTAGTACAAAGTATGATTTAATTAAATATGGCATTTCTAGACATTCAGAGTACTTTACCTTTTTTTTTTTTCCTAGTTTCATTTTGTTTGTATAAAGCTGGTGAAGAGAAGTGACTGATATGACATGTACAACTGCTTTACCAATCTCTGACTTACAGTGTGCCCTTTGCCCAGACTTTCCAGGCTTAAGTGTAAAAGCTTGATTTTGGTTTAGATCTATAGCTTACTGAATTTTGGATTTTTGTGTCAGCTTTTCAGAAGTCTAAGACCATAAACTCTTGATTACATAAGACACAGAAAGCTGTGCATCCGTTTCTTCTTTCCATCTCTTTGCTCTTGGAGAACAATATATATATTCCATATAGGGAGTAACTGGACAAAAGGATATTTTCTATCACCATGAGAAATGGTTTTGCATCAACATGGATTTTGCTTTGGCAACTGTAGAATTGAACTATTTTATCAGAATATCATTTTGTTTGTCTTTATAATCATCCGTCTCTTTGAAGACAAAAAAAGACACAAAATCATCAGAGAGGAAATATAATTTTCCAAATTGTTTTTGAAAAAGTACAATAATATTTAATGGAATCAAAATTGAAGTTGTATAGTATTTTTAAAACAACCAACACAATCAAATGGAAAATCAATGAAAAATTATATTATTACTACAGGCTACTGTTCTACATCCTGTTCCATGTAAAACTTCTTTGGAAACAATTTCATTCAATACTTGGTTCTCTTGGATTCTTAGTAATTCCTGTACAAGCACCTTCATTTTATTCCTGTTTAACACAGTTACTCAGCTCTACTGATGTTTAGCAAGGCTTTCCCAATATCAAACGTGACTATCTGCTGCAAATTAAGCCAATTACACTTTGTTCTACTTTGTATGAGACATCTCATGAGTCTTCTTCATAACAACATTTTGTCTACTTGAAGTGTCATCACTTCCTTCTTGTTCCCAAACTGTTAATCATCTGTTCTGCTTGCTACACTTTTAATCCAAGTCTTCTGATTTTTCATTTATTCTTTTATTTATTACTTTTAAGGTCTCTTCCAATCCAAACCATTTATATTTCTCCCACAGATTCTCTTAATTAAATCTTAAAATGGGGTACTGGAGGACTGCTCCAAAGTCTCCACAGACACTTCAATAAACACTAGCAGAACTCAGCAAATCGATTCTGATCAGATTTGAGCCAAACTCCATTTTGTGTGTCTTGGAGGTAGAGGAAGTGATCAACAGCAAAAATATACCTATGGTGGGGAGGTTATTTCTAAACACTTCTGCATTTAACAGCAAATGAATGACACTGGACATCTATTTCAAGCGTCTGGAGTAACAGATCTTTCTGAGACTGCACAAGAAATAAGTCATGCGCAAAGATTACTGTTCTCCTTGAGGGATCGTGGTGTTGGATTTCTCCAGTTTCTCTGGTGTAAATATTGCAGAATAAAATTTAATATATGTCCAATTTATTATAACTGGGTTCACAACAGTCATTTAAATTGAACCGATTCAGTTCTTTTAGCCTTGAAGAGATTATTTGTAAATGTCTCATGGGAAGCCGTATTATTTCAGAGAAATCTTGTGGTTTGTTTAATTTGATCAAAAAAGATATTCCTATCTGTTAATGCATCTGGAGTTATAAATTATGGAGTAAATTTGCAATGTCACTGAGCCTGGGTTTTCCTTTTCATTAGTACAATGAAAACATGGATGCAGATTTTATGGCAATCCATTTCATGTGAACCAGTTACTGAGGGAACATATTAATGCTGAGACACACAATTATGTGATTTGTAGGCATGAAAGAATAGCCAGGCAGCCTTAAAAGTGTGACTCAACAGGACTGCAGAATCATATAAAGACAGTATGGGTTTTTTTCTTCCATTGAAGAGACTGTTTGCAATCCAGATATTCACTTGTGAAAGCCCTTCTTGGAGGTTGGATATGGAAAAGGCAATGTAGTTGTATTCATCATATTTTGTAGTAAATGTCACTAAATGTAAGGCAGTCCAGTAAGAAAAAATATGTATGCCTTGAAAAATTATGTTCCACATAATACGCATCTCTTTTGAAAAAAAAAATACATCACACGGAAAATTGAATGGGAATAAATTAAAATATTAAATAAATTAAAGGATGAAATCAGAAAATAAGACAGAAAAGGGGGAAGGAGAGTACTAGATGGGGAAAGACTAAAATTGTAGCTATATCTATTCCTTGCCAGACTGAATCACTTTGTTTTCGTCCCCTGAAACATATATTTTTCTGATATCTTCTCCCATTATTTAACATTTAATAATATGTGCACTTGAACATTCCCACAGGGGAATATTTATTTCTACTTTCTCTCACACTGACAAATTTCTCTGGCTGCTCCTAGAAAAAGTAACCCAAGGTAAATTCTATGCTCCAAGTTTCTCAACTAAAAAGTGGACTTTCTAAAAATGTCTAAATGACAGGTACCTGACAGAGCGGAATGAACACTGGAATAACATCATTAAGCGCTAGACTCCTTTCAAGCCTGCATGTGGCACAGAGGCCACTAAAGAGACCACCTGTCTGCTCTCTGCTGCTGGACAAGGCTTTCACTGGACATTTCAGCTGGTTGCCTCGTAGTAGTTTTTGTGTTTCTCAGAGTATGGTATGAACAGAAGGGTAAGAGGCTGCCAGAGGCATGTTGGAAAGCTTTTGTAGATTATGTAGGATGGACCCCGGGGGAAGCAGAAGTCTCACTGACATTCATAAATTAGCAAGCAATTCTGTTTACTAGAGAGGCATTGCATGATTTAAAAAAAATTTTTTTTAATTAGACTTTTCCCCCAAATATTTATTTCCCATATTTGACAACTTTTAGTTGGTTTATCTAATAAATAATCCTGCTTTTTGGAGCAAGTTATTCACTAAGCAATTTTTTTTTTCTCCAAACTCATCCAGCTTTGCAGATAATTTAAAAGAAAACATTTTTTTTCCACAAGCCACAGGAAGTTCCAAATGCTTATTTAAAAGAGGGCAATGAACGCTTCCCTAGCATTAGTATGATGCAAAAGTAAAATAAATACCATTTTCAGTCACATATTATTCAGACAGACACAAAACATTATATGAGAGGCCAGGAGAAAACTCCCTGCATTAATAGGCTGAGAAATTAAAATATTTTGGATGTTATTATTATAATCCATTTATTCATATAATTATAGTGCATTTGCTCAAGACTATTTTCATTATTCTCCAGATACACCTCTTTTGCCTTGTGGTAGAACATTGAAACACTTTTTTCCTCCCCAATAGTTTGGAAAGCAAGTTTTTTTGTGAGTGTGATATTCTGAGTAAGAAATATAGTAATACTGAGATTCTTTTGCCACTGTTTTTTATTAACAATAAATTACAATAGCAAAGACTTAGAAACATGATTCTCAAAATAAGTGGGATCAAAAATAATCATTTTCCTCCAAACCTAAACTCTTTAACCAAATTATTCTTCTTGTATTTTAAAGATTCTTTTCACAGACTTCTGTGTGAGTGCTTAAATTTAAAGGATCTAGCAAACTCCATCTTATTGCACACAATTGCACACAATTTTCTTTGTTTATTTCAGTTGATGTTGGATAGGATCATAAATAAATAGGTCAATTTTGCACATCAGTTCAGTTGTGTTTGCTCAGTGGGATGTGGGAAAATTCAGTACTTCTAAAATGAGACCACAGATCTGGATATAAGCATATATTTTGGGAACTGTATTAGAAAATTTAAGTTACTATGAAATCATGTACAAATAAAACATTACAGGAAGAGTGAGCAGATCTTTAATGTACTGGAAAAGTATTGGCTTGCATACACTTTTAATAAAGATTTATGGTTTTATTTCTGCAGAACATGTTTAGAAGGACCATTAATTTCACAAATATGGATTTAGCCCAAATTATTTTTCTCCCCTAATAATTAGGAAACTGTTTCATATCTCCCAACTCCAGTATCTAATACATTATCCTTCCTTAGCCTGATGTTCTTCATGTAGGGAATATATTTGAAATAGCATGTAATATACTGCTGTGTGTTCATGATAGTGAGCTTTATGTCATTACCATAGGCAGAGTACCAGGCACTTATGGTGAAAACACATTCAGTAAATTAGCCAGACAGAATGCACAGGCTTCCTGGCAGCATTACTCTTCGCTTATTGCTTTTCAGTGTACTCGGGGTACTTCTAAATATTAAGTAGGAAAATTTTTTATGCCAGAAAACATATTTCTGCCACCTAAAAATTGAAACTATAGAAAATTTAAGGCTTTCTTGGGTTTTGACTAGAAGTGTTTCTTATCAGGTACTTATCTAGTATAAGAAAAAAAAGGCTTGTCATTTCAGTTCTCTAGGAGCTATGGTACAAATTTTAATATTAAAATTATATATACATTAGTGACATTTGAAAGGCTGATTTTTATGTTCCATCCTTACTACCTTTTAGGAATATGGACTTTGCATTTAGCAGCACTCGTGGAAATACAGAGATACTGACAAACGTGGCAACTAGAAAACAGCAAAAATCACTGAACTTGAGTAACATTCTTGGCATATGACTTGTCTTTCAAAAATGGATCATTTCTGCCTTATTTGCTCACTCTCAGTGATTTTTAAAATACATTGATGGTTGTTGCAATTTCTGCAGGAGGTAACATTCAGATGTTGATTTGAACCAACTTCCATGTGCATACAAGTTCACTAAAAAAAAAATACAGAAAAAAAGGAAAATAAATTACAACATGCTTGAATATTTAAAAATATTTTGTCCTTATACACACTTAAATGTAGTGCTAACTCAGAACTCAGTCTTGGTTAAATAGCTTTTAATTCCCATAGGTGAGTGCAATTTCCAGCTCATGTTGTTTCACACAGAGATTTCTATAGACAGGTGCTGAATCTTAGGAACAACTTCATATTTTCTAAATAAGCTTACAGCTGTTTGAGATTTTAGATATGATTCATGGAGACAGGCAACCCTTAGGATCCCACAGATAAATTATTGCTTACATTAGTCTGGGTTAAAATTATACCTTATAAGATGGTCATAAATATTTGTCAATCCACTCACTGTAAATATTAGGTAACATACTGGTTTTGACATGCACATTCATATTTCTTGATCCACCTTGTAGATATGCCCAAGTGTGGACACAAAATGAAATTGAAATTATTAGCAGGGAGTAATTTTCTTCTTCTAAACACTAAAACATTACCCACATATTATTAGATATATTGTCAGAAATCTTAGCCCAGTACTGGTTTGTTCATTACTGAACAAACCTGCTGAACCATATTTGTTCAAATCTGAAAATCTGAGCATTTTTCTGGGGTTTGCTGATGATTTTCCAGCAGATGACTACACCATTGAATGGGTGGTTTCTCTTTATTTTACTTAAAAACCATTGAATCATTCTTCAGATTGCTGTGACCACATCAATGTAGGTTAAAAAAAAAATTGAAGGCTGAAATATATGGTGTGCCTGCTGACAAATGTTGCAGACATCTTTAGAACTGCAAATATGCCACTTTCATAAGCATTCTTTGGAAGTGTTTTGCTGCTAATTCTATGGGATCTTCATGAATATAATTTTTAAACAGACAAAAAAGGAAAGTGTTTGAGTTACTAAAAAGTGTTTCGGCTTGCTAACTAAAATCATGTTAACATTCTATAGGCTTCCTTAAAATTAATTAATAACCAGACAGCTGACAAGCTAAGACTAAAGAAAAAAATTGGGAATTATTAACAGAAAGCAAATTAAAGGCAATTTTATGCATCTCAGCTAAAGAGAGTCATAAAAGACAGTTACTTAAATATTAAATAGAATAAACCAATTTATGCATAAGAGAATATGAATACAAATACAACTGCAGTCGAGAAACTGTAAAATTAGAAAAAAAAATTGAATTTAAATTGAAGCCAGAACTATGGAGATGTCCTATTGTCCTTTTTTCCAGTGGGGGACTGTTTTTTCATATGTGCATATCAGCAAGGAACCTTGGCCTCTCCATGGGTATAAGGGTCAGCCCCATCTTGTCATTTTTAGGTCAGTTGCCAAAGAAAGTGAGCTTTTCATCATTAAAGACAAACGCTTCTGCTACCGATTAGTAATTCAGAGTTCTGTCACTAATTGCAAAATTTTATGATTATACCTCTTCCAATGTGTACACAGACAGTTTTCCATTGTTTTGTTTTTTGCTATGGGAAATGGGACAATTAAATTGCCAACTAAAATTGACAAAAAGAAAAGAGAAACTAGACATGAAAAAATTCAAATGAAAATAGGAAGAGGACTGAAAGTTACTTCAATTTCATATAATCAAAGTGGTTTGTCTTGGAAGAGACCTTTAACAGGATCTCGTTTCAGGTCCCCTGCCATGGGCAGGGACACCTTCCCCAGACTGGGTTGTTCAAAGTCGCATCTAACCTGGCCTTGAAGTCTTCCAGGAATGGGGCAGCCACAGCTCCTCTGGTTAACCTGTTTCATTGTCTCATAACCATCACAGCAAAAAATTTCTTCCTAATACCGAACCTAAAACTAGTCTTCAGTTTGTATGGCTTTCAGTTTGAAGCCATTCACCCTTGTCCTGTCACTCCATGCTCTTGTTATTAGCCCCTCTCCACCTTTCTTCTAGGCTTCCTTCAAGTACGGGAAGGCCACAATTAGGCCACCCTAAGCCTTCTCATCTCCAGGCTGAAAAAATCATAATTCTCTCA
>VYXF01004666.1:390878-611893 GCA_013397295.1 Polioptila caerulea | reverse complement strand
GAATGGGGATACAAGCATCATAATGTCACCCTAGGACACAGTGATATCTAAAAGCAGTGGTTCTGCTTGTGTCTTTGTACACATATATATGTATTCTGGGGCCTCAGTCCATCATGCCCTACAATTCACCTGACCATTCATATCAGGGACAGCATATCCAGCCATCTTTCCACAGCAGAAGTGATCTAATTTCTAAAAGAGCCAGGAAAACCTTGTTGCAAAAGAGCGGGTCCTGATATTCTTATTTCACAGTTGTGGCACTTCAGCTACATTCAGAAAGCAACTACCAGTATTGTCCTCAAATGGGACTGACTGGTTTAGAATATTCTTGAATGCTTCCTGTTAAATGACAATCTAGAAATAAAATTAAAAAAACAAAATTTTTCACCATATGTCTTTTTCAGGGCTACACTCTGAGATATTTTTTGAGAAATATCAATCTTCCACAGCACTGTGGCAGCTTTTTTCAGAGGTTCTGCATGAGAACCAAAACCCCTGCTTGTACAGTTCTCCCACTGCCTTCTATCTGGTTTCCTTGATTGTTGTTGGATATTTGAAAATGTCTGCTGAAACTCTAATTACAACTGCAATAAAAATTAAATACTTCTGCAGTTAAATTGTTCACATAGCACTGATTTCAGTTTGGTTTTGTTTTTAATATGAAAACAACAAACAGTCTACAGCCGATTATACATACCTTAAATAAAGTTCAGAGCAGAGAAAGACCCTGATCACTGATGCTATTTAACTCCCTTTAAGCAGTCAAATCACAGAACTATAGATGCAGACAAAGAAAGGCTTCCAGTAATCCACAAAATTGTTGAAAGCAAATGCTTGGCCAGCCCATGGGTCTAGTATCTGTCCATAGTTCATGTCATAAAGGCTGCTGCTTGTTGTTTCTCCAGAGTACTGGTTTTACACAGGGAACAGTGGTGAAGGTTGCTTAAAATGCAGACCCTCCCTTTACAGACAATCCCACCAATTTTTGTCCTGAGAGGTGTTGATTAGCCCCTGTTTGACAGTAGGGAAAATTTTAACCATCCAAGCTCACATGATGAAAGGTATGAAGGGAGTGGTTTCAAGAACAAAACTGCAAAAGATCAAAAGGACACCATTTGGATTTGTCTTTAGTTAGGGCTTGACTTGGATTCTGCTAACAACCTCTTTGATCTAGAATCTTTTATTACTGCAGAGAATAAATGCAAGGATGAAAATATTAATTTAAATTATTTTTCTCTGTTCCTCTCCCCTGCCCCAGGAAAGTGAACAATCCAGACTGTGATGTAGTTCTGGAAGTGAAGATGTGTACTGTATTTCCAAGTTCTTTTTTAACCTATATTTCTAGCAACCAGCCACAAAAAAAAGTCAAAAAGCCCTGGGTTTGGGCTCATGCTAAAATGAAAGACTGATTCTCTAGAAATCCCTGAGGCAAAACAAACTGTGCCAAGTGTAATTTCACATTCTTGCTGATTGTCCTCTTTCTCCAGTGCAGTCATTCATTTGGTCTATCACATGTTCCAAATTGTAAGAGCAGTATAAACATTTATCAGAACACTTCTGACCTGTGAGTGTTGATGAATTTGGGTTTCTCTGGAAGTTGACATACTTTTTTTCTTCTCTGTTCCAAAAGACATTGCCTATTTCTATTTTCAAAAAGGAACTGAAGTGTTACTCCTCTAATTGCAGAGATTATTATTGTCATTCATGTTTCATTTTTCTGCTTATGCAAAACTACCTGGAATGTTTTGGTTTTTGGGAGGTTTTTTTGTGTCAAGGATGGCTTTAACTGGCCAGTAAATCTAAATAGGAGCCACCTGATTTTCCAGGGATTTGACCAACACAAACTTGTATTTGAGGCTTTGAATTAAATAGGGCTGAGGTAGATCCTCTACTCCACCCACTTTTAAAGTATGATTTATTAGTAACCTTTTCCAGTAAAGCTTGATCCTGTAGATCAGAAGGTATCCTGTTTTAGTTTTAGAAATTCCAAGAAATTTAACCCATACCCTTTAGCCTCAGTGAGACAGAAGACAGCTTGCTCTAAAAACAGAATAACATATGCACACTGCTTCCACCAGGGCCACAAAGTGATTATACTTTAAATTACATAAAGAGGGGAAAAAAAAAAAAACCAACCCAACTTTTAAAATAAAGCCATACAGGCTTTCTTCTCATACTAAGAATGAGCTGGATTAAAAAATCCAGAGAGGAACTTGATTTTTTTTTACATTTGGAAGCTCCAGTTGTTCTATAACCTCTTACAATCTTCTGTCCAAATTTTACGTCTTATTTACTCCTCTGCTGTCATTTCCATGATAGCTGTGACCCTTCAATATAGTGTGATCTTTTTGGGATTGAAACTATTGGCCTGAAGACTCTCATGAAGTGGGTCTTTTGAGTGAAGATCCTTGGTGTCATGTAATCTCATGTTCAGATACAAAGTAGCAAATAAGAAAAGGAAGAAGAAAATTTTATGTTTTTAAGGTGTAACAGGGGAATAAATGACAGGTAGTTTCACTATGTCTACTTTAGTGTTTGGATCAGCTGCTGCCACAGTAGGAGCACAACGTTCAGGGCAGCTCTGTCCCAGAGCAGGTAACAAGATGTAAGGGCACATAGGAGAGCGAACATACAGGAACTTCCATTTTTAAAACCATGACTGAGAGGGAGGAGTATTGACAAATACTTGGTTCTAATTCACTCCATTTTGGTGCAGACTCTGGCCAGTTGTAGTACTCCATTTTCTTCTTTTTCTGGTTCTGACAGTCACAGTCTCCCTCTGTAAATGCCAAACAGGAACTGTGATGTAACTAATAAAGTCTGAGTTTTCATTCTTTCCATGCTGTTTATAGAGTGGACTTTTGAATAAATTCAATTTAAAATAAAGCTCCATGGATTAATCTTGGCAGTTAATCACAGGATGTGAGCAAGAAGGAAGCCTCTACTTCACATTTCTTTAGTTGCTGACTCTTATTTCCTAACAACTGTTCATCTGCGACTGCCAGTGTTATGAAGCAGATCTCTCTGAAGAAAATGTCTCTGTGCAAATTTGGCGGGAAATGGGCTTCTTTTCCTCACCATGATATTGAGAGACTCACTGTACGTAAGAGAAAACCTGAAGTCTCTCCAAAGTTATAAGGAGCCCTGCAAAATAATTTACAAGGATATTAACCCATGGAATTCTTTCTGGCAGCAGTTTCTATCAAGGACTCTGAACAAAGAGAAAGGAAGAAAAAGATTTTGGGGCAAGTTTTAATCAGTCATATTTGAGTTTAGACTTGCAGATTTTTGTGCTTTTCCAAATAGAGTTTGATGGCATCACTAATGTGTAGCATAACAGGAGACAGAGACCAGCTGTGCTTTGAGAGTTAATCCCATAAACTGCTTCCAGATAAGGTCACATTCAGAACCCTGAGGGCTTCCAATCTGCTCAGACTTGAAAGGTATGTCAAGGAGGAATTGACTTTAAACCATCTAATTTTAGCATGCAGTTGGGCCCCAGCACTGTGAACCCCCAAGCACACAACAAAACACCAGAGGTCTTGAATTTCACCTCTCCAGGAGGATATATGTAATAACCAGAGGTACACAACACTTCGTGATTTATTTGACACAGTACCTCCTATGACCTTTAAGATAAAAAGGTGCATTTCCTCTCACAACAGTTGTATTGCTTGCAGGGCAATACTGAGTACATGTGGGGCTCTGATTTGTTCACTCCCATAGTCTGTGCAAGTTTTATGGCAGAATGTCCCTAAAACTGCCAGACAAAAGTTCATACAGCTTCTACATACTTATTAAAATAAATGAGAGAAGGGAAGGGAAGGGAAGGGAAGGGAAGGGAAGGGAAGGGAAGGGAAGGGAAGGTTCATTAGAATATTATGACTGTATTGTAAAAGACCAGCTGCCAATCCAAGATCTAGGATCATTTTAGTAAATACAGACATATGTAGAAATTAAAGGTTTCATCCAGTCCCTCTTTTTACTTGGTTTTAAATTTTAGTATTGGTCACTTAGTAATAAAGGTAAAATATCCAGAAACTTCAGAGAAGTTCATTCTTTCTAAGGTTGGGATGTGCTGCTTATTAACAGCCAATCTCATTTAAAACAGAGAGAAACTATTAGTAAAAAGATACTTCTCTATGAATCAAAATGACCCCATTTCACCAGGACTGAGAAAAATCTGACTTCCATCTCAGAGTGTGGGATATGACTGGGGAACTGTCCCAGCAAAAACCCACTGTTCTGAATGAGATTTCATTCATTCTTGTATTCATTCCTTTTTAGCACCTGAGTTTCCCCAAAACAGAACAAGAAACTTCATGTGGGGAGTTTGAAAATTTTGCCATACACATCATTGCTTTTCACAAAGACTGAGAGACCTTGTTCACAAGTTACACAATTACAAGTAGCAGCGCTAAGGGGAAAGGACTTTAATTCCATCTAACTTCCTTCATCTGTAAGTGAAGCATCCAAAATAATCAGATATGAGTGCAAGCTTTCTAGTGCATGGAGCGGGTTAGGCTGTTATAGGAAGTGACTCACCCTGCACCATCATCAGACCTATGTTAAGATGATTCAAGGACCATGTCGCTGCGCAATTTCTTTCCAAAGGCCACAGAAGAAGCCTAATTGGATAGCTGAGGTTGGATAGCTAACATACATATACCACATCCCTAAAGTACTGGAAACCTTTAAAATCTGTCCTTTTCACCATCTTGGCATGCCATCCATCATGGCAGTTTTAAACTGTGAGGAATAGTCACTATTTTAACATCAATAGCTTGCATCCAGGCCCCTTTCCCACTCACATGCTGTTTTTTCCACATGCTGTACCCATTCAGTGACAAGAACAAGGCCTTCCTTAGAAAAGGAAGGCACTAATTATACCACTCACCTGTCCAGGACTTTCATTCTTTACATATACATTACTAGGGTATACAGTATAGCTAGGGTAAGGACATTATCTGAATTAGTATTTTTACTTAGGGGATAGTTTGATGCTGCTGCTTCAGAAACATTTTTTTGTGAAATTAGTTTATACTTGTCTATCTTCATAAAGTGAAAGTCCATGGCTTGTTTCTTCTTACAACTTTCCAGAATATGAGATTACCATATTTAAGCCCTATTTCAAGCCTGTGCTTTGTGGTACTCACTGTAAAGAAGACAGATGCACCTGCCAAATACTCCTCCAGAATCCTGAAACCTGCTTTGGTATTGGTCTTTGCTTTATCTTAAGACATTCTAAAAATGCCTTAAAACATCCTAAACTTTGTAGATATTGCAGTCTTTGATTATCTTCATTGATGGCAACACACTGGCACTTTGACTTTTCCTGTTTCCATGAAAATGACATGTTCAAAGTGTTGCCACTTTAGTTGGTTAACTTACTTTCTATATTTCAAAATTTGCAAGCTCCGAAATACAACTGAGGAACTGCATTTCTTGAGGTTTTATAATGGCCCTAAGACTTCATATATTTTCTCCTTATGCGAAAGAGCAATAGAGGAATCACTGCATCCTCAAGTAGTCACTTTCCATTGAGCTGAGGCTATCATCTCTCATTTGACAAACACAAGTTCAAGGGTCACTTGGGACTAGCCCTGGGACTAGCTCAAAACTCATGCATTGCAATGTGTGCTCTAACCACCAGGCAGCTGGGTGTATGTGGAAGATCTCCCTGCTTTTCTCTTTCACACTTAATTAGCACTTCTATCCTGACATAAAAAGGCTTTCTTACATTTTTTTTAAATAGTGCATACCTGGAAAGACTCAGTGACAGCAAACAGATATTTTCTGACCCGAAAAAATACCTTGTTTGTCAAAGACGTTTTCTGACTGCTATATTAGGGCAAGGAAAGTTAATGTCACTTTTCAAATTAGCTGGGTGTGCTATTAGGATTAATTATTTGATAAATCAGCTCACACTCTAAGGGGTGCCCTCATGCTCTCCTTGCAAAATTCCATTTGGGATCCCTAAAAGTAGGATTTGAAATAATCCTCACAGTTTTCAAGAATTTCCAGCTTTCATGACATTAATCTAAACTGGTAACTTGATGGCCTCTGGGAACCTTCAATTCTGCAAGTTTCCTGAAGTTCTCTTGAGGCATGATCTAAGAATTGTATCCTATTTCTTAAGGTAAATTTTGGACATGTTGAAGAAAAAAATCAACATAAATTATCATTGAGGGTAACTATGAAAACAAAAATCCTAGAAGGTAGCATGGACTTCACAGCTACATTTATAATTTTTTTTTTTCTTCTTGAAGTCTGTTATGCTTTTTGACCACAAATATTGGCAATTCCAGGAAGCAGGAGGAGGGGAGAGGGATTTAGCAGACTTTTAACAAAGGCTTTTAGGTACATTTTGTCAATAATAGAGACCATAGAGCATTTCATAATATTTATGAAATCTAGACAAGGAAGTTCAAAAGTTTGAGGCAGATGTCATCCAGTCCTCTGTGCTATTTTTCATATTCAATGAGAACTTTCTTCAGCCTTTGACTTCTTCTGTCATAACTCCTTGTGTATTTACTCCTATCTGTATCTAATCCAATAGTGCCAAGGCTAAGAAGGAGCAGCTATATATTTGTACTTGTCCATATCTCACCAGCCTCAGAGACATCTGAGATTAACAACTACCCCAACCAAGGTCCTAAGACACTAGAGCTTGTCTGAGACACTAGAGAGTTTCTGCTTAAGATTAAATGAAAGTACTTCTACAATATAATTCTGTATCTATTTTTGTCTTGGAAATTCCAGAAGCACTGCTGTCATTGCACTACACTGACTCTGCCCATACAGTGCTGGTTTGAGTTTCCTGTGAGAAGACCAAATTCATAAATCCCAAACCCAGCAAATTGTTTTTTGTTCTCCTGTGATCATCTTTCTTATCCATTGTATGTCTACTATTTTTTTTTCCTGGACACTTGTCTGACATTGTGTTAAATACAGAGCAGCATTTAAATTATGAAGGAATTAAATAATGAATACTCTGTCATTGTTTTGGTGTCAGAAACTTCACAATAAGTCTGAGAAGGTTGCATTGGGCAGATGAAAAAGAGTTTGGTGGAACAGCATTCATTATCATTTGCTACTGCTTTACACAAATACATACTATAAAGTATTCTATAATACTTTGGGGCTGGGACAAGCACATGTGATATCTAACCACAATCTACTCTACAGAGCTGCTCTAGAAACTAGAGCACTTTGTGCAGTTAGAGTGTTCATCATTTTATAATACACTACTTAGATCCTTGGGATCAAAAGGTAGAGGAAAGTACAAGGATAAAATAAAATTATCAACTGAAATAAAAAGGTAAAACAAGGACAAACATCACTTCTTTTTCATTGCTTTAAGCAGTTCAGTGTTTGTCCAGATGCCAGAATTGATGTTCCATATTGACTCCTGTCAAACTGTTATCAAAGCACTTTCCTGCTGTGACTATTTTCCTTTTCCCCAAATTAAAATAGGGATATGTGGTATCTGTACTCTGTTGATCTGGACCAAGATCAGATGGTGAGATCAGCTGCCAAGCACTAAAAGCAGCAGCAGTGAGGCAGCTGGAATAAAGGTGCTATCCCTTTTAGCTTTGAAAATATGTATTCCGACCTCATGTGTTTTGGCACCAGAAATTCTTGTATGAGCCTCCTAGAAAGTTCCCAATGGCCAGGATGGTCAAACTCCATGAAGAAATGGAAGTAAGTTACAGAAGAGGGGAGTAGTATTGCCATTGAACAAGTCTTGGACCATGCTGTTCACTTTCAACAGGTTTTCAAAGTGGAAGGAGAGAAAAAAATTAAAATAAATTTGTTCCTTTACTTAGTAAAATTTACATAGGACTTTTTCCCCCCAGGTTTTCAATATTGTTTTCTTAACTCATCTTTCCTATCTGTTTTCCCTCCCCTTGCATCAGGTGTCCCTGCAAAATGCTTTATATAGTCCATAGGAATACACCAGGAAAAAAATGTAGCTGTGGATATGGGGTCTTTCATCAGTTTTGAAGCTTTCCCCACTGCCAAGATTCTGAGTGTCTTATTTCATTACTGAAAGGTGAAAGTATCACACTAGGGACAGAATTCTGACAGTGAAATTAATTGGAAAAAGAAAATTATAGCCCTGTACAAAAGAAAAAAAAAAAAAAACAGAAAATGAAAGGGGAAAAAAAGAAAACTCAACCAGGCTTCTTCCACCATGCTCAGAGTATCTGATGGAAAAAAAAAGCAAAGGCTGCCTCAGTAAGGCTAAGGGGTCCAAGTGTACTGAGCTGGGCTGGCAGTTGTTGAACAGGGAAGGTTATAACTTGGCACTTTGCAGGAAAAGCAGCAAGTAAAAGAATAACATGAAACAGAGAAAGAGAAGGATGAGACAGGAAATATACTCCTGCATCTCACAAAAGGCAACAGTCGAGCATTCACCATAGAACTCTCTGCTACTATGAGCAGTCACAGCTTTGAGGAGACACCCCACACATCATCCATGCCCCTACCCAAATATCTGACCCCACAGCCTGTTGGTGGTGCAGCTGGGATACCCCACAAGCTGACCTGAAAGAAGCCCTGGGCAGCTCTGTGCGTGGGCTGGGAGGTGACATGGGCTCCATGGCTCCGGACACTACAGCCAGAGCTGCTCCCTGAAATCCCCTCTGCTGAACAGACAGAACTGAGACACTCAGTAACCCCACCACTTCTGGACTCGTCAGCACAGTTTATATAACCATGAGCCATCGGCTCTTTCACTTCAAATATTGCCTCAATTTACGTGGCACAGCAGCAATCTGGTTTTGATGGAGAGAAATGTGAAGGAATGTGTTCCCTGGGGAGTAATGCAATACCCAGACGATGTAAGGAGACTGTGCTGCTAAATGATACACATTTATATCCAGAACATTTTCATTAGTCTTGGAACAAAATTAAAGTTTCCACTCTCATTTGCTGAAGGTTAATCCAGATTTCCATGAGATATGTACAGATACAGATGTAATCTCTTTAATGAAATGCTCTGCCCATTCATTACTTCAGCATTTCTTTTTTTCTCCTGCATTGAAGATACTACAGACATATGGAAAAGAATGAAAAAGAAAAAACATGTGCAATCAGAAAAGCTTCAGACTAAGAGATAAAATTCCTTTCAGTCACAAAGCCAATACAGGACTGGCTAGTGTTTAGACATTAAAAGGAAAATGAAAATCATAATTAAAAATTACATTACTGAATTACAACATTACTTTAAATTCCTATTTTTCAACCTTTTTTCAATCTTCTAATTAAGAATTATATTTTTTCTCTTAAAATACTATCCTTTAAGTCTTAAAATGTAAATAAATTATTTGTTACAATCCCATTTCCTAGTGTAGTATTATGCAGCTTGTATTGTTATTGCCTGTAACTCAGAAAATCCACAGTTGAGTACTTTTAAAATTTCTAATTGCATATCACTCTTTTTTTTCATAAACTTGTTAATTTTTTGTGTCATTCTTTTGCACCTCATTGATCTCAAGCTCATTCCCTTAAAACAGTATGTCTCAGACAACTTCTCAACTGAATTAACACTGGTAAAAACAGATGTTTAAAAGTCACCTATCACCTGCATAAATTTTTCCCCCTTCTTAAATTAAGATTCCTGAGGCTCCAATACAGCTGAATATTCCTTCTCAGACTTCCTGATTCAGAGACTGAAATATATAGGTCTTCAATAACCTTCTTAAACCCTCTTTATTTTCCTCAAACATCCTACGTCTCATGACATACTTTCCATTTTGCTGACTTAATCTGATGGCATTTCCAATTTCTGGAATATTATTCTTTGTCTCATGACATTTTCAATGCTTTCATTAGCTGTTCTGGATTTGGTGTTCTTCTTTTGTGATGTAATACTTGACATGCCAGCAGCATTTATCTCTCCCCAGTCAAACCGAGCTCAGGAAAAAACCAGCAGGGTCACTCCAAAATTTAGCACCTCTGCTAGCAAGAGCAGATCAGCATAACAGAAAGAGAGAAAATATTTCAAGGGAAGTCTGACTAACTCTAAAGAAGAATAGATTCTTGACATTTGACAAATCACCAGTTTGCAGGCTATTTGCACAAAATCCCACAAGTAATCTGAAAAAACACTATTAGTGACTTTTGAACTTATTGCCTCAAATTCAGAAAATATGTAGAGAACGAAAGTCATCAGGGGTATTATAGTTCCTACAGCAATATTTGAATGGTGCTTCTGCTTAGGTCTTGCAGCCTACGAGCTCATGTTATATCTGTTGTTATTAAAGGCATAACTGAGACATATGACCTAATCACAGAGGTGATCAGACAACCAGACCACTGAGTGTCTGTGGCTGACTTTCTCCTCCCTGAAATCAATGGTATCTTTGCCATTAACTGCAGGAGACAGAGAATAAGATCCTGAGGACAGAGAAAGTGATGACTTACTTGGAAATTAAATTCCAGGTACAGATGAGAATAACACCGGTGTCTACAGTTGTTTCTTGTCATCTACAAATTGGATGTGGAGGGTAAGAAGGGAAGATCATGTGGGCCTTACCAAACTCTCATGTCCTGTTCTACAATAAACAGAAGGGCTTCTTGATACTGCTAAAAGGACACTACTATTTCCAGCTTTTTTTTTTTTTTTTTTCACATAGTCTCCATTTTCTCCCCACTCCTGTATTGCTAGTTTCCAAAGGAAGGAATATAAGACAGCTAATGAACTAGTGATATTCTTCTGCATCACAAAAATCCCCAAATCCCAACCAGTCTCCATTTCTTCTCCACATATTTTACTTCTCATTCTGTAGTTTCCACTTCCATGAGTTAAATCTATGAGCTTCATGTCATTATGAATCAGAACACAAGCTGACTCTAGCACTTTAAATCCAATGTTTGATTATCACACTTGAACAATGGAAGCACTACTGTTACCTCCTTTATTCACTGGAAAAATACCAAGGAGCATATGGAGCTTTTTATCTTGTCTATGCTTGAACCTACTCAAAAGTCAGGTACTTTCTCTCCACATTATCCTTTGGAGATTAATAATTTATACCCACAGACTCAAATAATTTATCCTAAGGTTTCTCAGTTGGCCTTTTTTAACCTTGCATCAGCCTTCTCATCAGTAATATATGCACCACCTCTAACTATTTGGAAACCAAACAAGTATTTTTAATAAGTACAGATAAAAACTTCACAGGAGATGAGTGGTTCTCACCACTCCTGCTCTTCCCTTGGATACATTCACTGCCTGTGCACATTATGGCAAGGTTTATTAGACTGTAGATATAGGATTGAAGTAGTTTTCTCTCTTTTTGGCATGAATTTACTTTATATCAAGAACTAGACGTTAATTACATCAGACAACTAGAGACCAAGTCTGGATGGTGGGATTGGGTGTAATTGGGTGTATAAAGCCATAGTTCAAGACCTTACTCTGTCTGATTGGGCAAGCCTGTTTTACCACATACCTGCCAAATACCATAATGACCTCCACCCCACAACACACACACACAAGCAATTTTAGGATAAATCTTTCTCTCTGTCTGTCTCTCTCTCTCTCTCTCTGGGTTTCTCTGTTTCACATTACTTTTACTAGAAAGGCCATCCAATTAAAAAGCATGGCAATATATTCTTTTTTTTTTCAAATGTAAATCCGCTTCCCAGAAGATTTTACCAATGAAACGATAATGGAATTGTTATTAACAATTATTGTTCTTAATAATAATAACAATAATAACAGTAACAATAACAAAACCAATAACAAAAACAAGTTTTAAAACTCCAAATAACAAATCAACCACTGTCAAGATAGTTTAGAAGCTTTTCAGTTGCCATTAATGGTAAGAAAGTGAAGGCTTATTTTTAACTGAAGCTTTTACTGAAGCAAGCAATTCTTTTTTATTTTCAACCAAGATGGGAGTGTCTGGAATGTTAGTTTTTATTTTTAAAATAAGTCATCATTTTCACCATCAGCACTCAGATAGGAGCCACACTGATTGCAATACTAGTGGTTGAAAGGTCTAAGCATTTTTGTGGCTTGTTGAAAAAATATCAGTAATTCAATTTTAGTGTTCTCAAATTTGTGGAATGTGGCATTTGGAAGAGTATAAGAATGGAAAATTATTCCACTCCAAGAAAGAAATGCTTTCAATCTTATGACACTGGATGGAAGAAGGGCTTTTTGATGTGCTTTGTCTTTTCACATAGGAGGACAAGAACAATTAAAGTCTGTGCAACACTTAACAGCAGATAAAAGTGTACTCACTGATCAAAAGCCTTTGTTTCTTTTAGACATCCTAATCATACTTAGCTCATCAGTACTCTGCATTGCAGTCCAAGAGTAGCATTCAGTCCTGATACTGTAAAATGTTTTCTGAGAGTGACTCAAGTGAAACAAGCTTACAAAGTTCTAAATTTGATTTTAATTTTTGGTAGACAAGGGACAAGGTAGTTTCCAGTCTGACAGTCTTGAATATCTGTCTCTGCTCAGTGTCTCCAGTTCATACTGCAAAAATCCAGTCCTGGGAATCAACTCAATGCTACAGTATTTATTTCTGTGTGAACTCTCCATAGACAAACAAAAGATCCTTTCAAAAATAAAATAAAATACAATTTAAAAAAAAAAAAAAAAAGGACAACATTCAGCCAGAACTCAGTACACAGTTTATGCTGTGGACTCTTCTTTATTTTCTGTTACTAGGTTTGTGTCACATGGAATCACCTCTGCTGCTATACCTATTGCCAAATGGGACACATTCACAAGGAAGCCACATTTGAAGTAAACAACATCTGGGACTGGGAGCACTGCATACAGTAACTGTTTTGGTCACAGGCAGTTTCTTCCCTTGGATGATAGCTCTCATGTAAGTGCCAAGAATGCCTGTAGCTGGAAAACTGTTATATTGCCAAAAAATAGGGTGATTAACATTCTCTTTGGTACTGCTTGAAGGATCCAGGACCCTTGAGACCCCAGGAACACTGAAAACTACTATTTCTAGAATATTGCCCATTGCATTGTATCTTTAATTACATGTCACTGTTATAAGTATTACTTATGAGGTTTTAGTTTTGCCTAAACTTAATAAACCTGATGGTCCAAAAGAAAATAAAAAAAGTCTGGATGGATCTGCTATAGTACCTGGATCTGCTAGAGGAACCCAGAGTACACCCTGCAGTTCTGGTGCCCACAAGGTAAGAAGGACATGGAACTCTTTAGAGCAAGTCCAGAGGAGGGTCACAAGGGGGATCCAAGTGCTGGAGCCCCTCCCCTGTGATGACAGGCTGAGGAATTGAGGGCTGTTCAGCATGGAGAAGGTTGAGTGGAGATCTCATGGCAACCTTCCAGTGTCTGAAGGGGGCTTACAGGGAAGTCTGAGAGGGAACTGTAGTTCATCAGGAACTGTAGTGATGGGACAAGGAGTAATGGGAACAAACTGAAAGAGGGGAAATTTAGGCTACATATCTGGAAAAAATTCTTTACTGTGAGGGTGATGAGGTATGGAACAGATTGCCCAGGGAGGTTGTGGATAACTCAACCCTGTTTAATTAAGGCAGTTGGTTTAAGGCTGGGTTGAATAAAGCCTTGAGTCTAATGAGAGGTGTCTCTGCCCATGGCAGGGAGAGTTGACTAGATGATCTTTAAGGTCCCTTCCACTCCCTAAACATTATATGTTTCTATGGTCATTGAGTTTGGTCCCTTGGTGCCACTGTTTCTTCATGCAGCCACATCTGTAAGTGCCCCTTGCTACATCTAAAGAGCAATCAGGCTTTGCAGGCACTCCTAAATCTACAGAGCATTCATCCTTCTCACTGCTCACATGGCATATTTTCATGTCCTGTTTTTGCAACTTTTTTCTGGTGCCAAGAAACAAAAGTGCTGAAGCAAGGGAAGAAGCAGAAGGAAGTTAAGAGACAAGCCAGACTTTCACATGCACACAAAAAAAGTTAATAAAAAAAGAAATGGGGAAAGGACAGAGGGGGAAAAGGAAACAAGGAGCAGAAGTTAACAGGGAGACCATACTTTCAACCAAAAGCAGCAGGAAAGATAATAATAGCAATTAAATGTTCAGTGGGATTTTTCCCACTGTTCTTCTGCACAACATTCAGATTTGTTTGGAGCCAGAGGTGGCAGGAGAGATCCAGGTGGGATACACCTACCCTCCCACACACCAGGCCTCACCGACATGGCACTGGGTGCCCTCTTCTGATCCATAGCAGGACACTAGACCTGTCCCAGGGGTCACACTTTCTCCTGGCTGGTCACAAGCAAGCAGTGAGCACTCCCCTCCATACCCCCATAGGAAGATCAAGGGTGCAATACTGATAACAGAGCTTTTAAATTGCATCTAACACCATTTCTTTCATCCTTAGACACAACTGTGCCATGTAAATATCATGCTGTCAAGACTTAAAAAGATAAAAGTCTTGAACTGCCACTTTTAAATTTTTTTTTCAAAAATATATAAATTCTATGCAGAGGAAGGGTCCCCAACACAGCAACCCAAGTCAATGGCTTTCTATTTCAGAACAAGAACTGACAATAAAATAAACATCTACCTATTATACAATCCAGCTAGAGGCTACTGGCAAATAAGAAGTTAAACTCAGAAAGCAATAAAATCAGTTATTTAAAACCCCAAATATTCAGATGGTGTGTTGATTTCTATATTGAAATAACTCCAAATAAAATTAAATAAAAGCCTGGGTTTGTTTGTGGTGGAGCTGAAAGGTTTTTGGAAACATGGAGAAGCAACCTTGCTAGATGCATGGTTGGTGTAATTATGATCTTATGCAGAATTTCTATGCAAAACTTCCCTCCCAGGTTCATAGAGGAAGAATATTAACCTGGCAGAAGATAAATCTGGCAGCTGGTCAATCGCTAATAGGGAAATGTGTGAGCAGAGAAAATTATGGGTGGAGAAAGACAAGATGGGAGAAGTCAAGGGTAGGGAGGGACTCTGTAGTTCATGATTGTTAAACAAACTGGATTCCAGAATGAGGGGATGACAGTGTGAATGGATGCTGTATGGATGCTGGGACTGATTTATTGATTACTGGGGCAAACACCAGAGGAGGGAAAAAATAGGACAGCTTTATGAATTAATCTCAAAACAATTTCTGGAATTACAATATGTTTTTGTTTAATTGCTGTCTCCCTTCTCAGTTCTGTAATTTGTTCTCCTTCCTTAACTTTAAAATAGACAATGACAATCAGTGTTCTCAAAGTGTGACCAAGATTTTAAGATTTAACCTAGGAGTGGGTCTGGTATGTACCTAAACCCATTTACTGAATTAATCTCGATGAAAAGATTATGTTACAGGGGTATGGGGAGAGAGAAAGGGAGGAACATCCATTCATACATGAAGATTGTGACGTGGAATCCTCTCTTTCCAAAGACAATCCTTAAAGTCAGCATACGCATTCAAATTACAGTCATTAACACATATATTCATAAACAATCCAGGTATCCCTGAGATATCCAGCCCCCGCAGCCCTCCAGACAAACAAAATGTGCAGGATTTTATGCACAGGTTGCACAAAATGACACATTGCCCTTCCCTTGAAGAGCTTCTCTGTTTGTATGAGGCAGCTGCCCTGGACACAAGGGCTATGCATTGCCTTGCAGCACTGTGAAACCAACACAGGAGGAAGCCTATGCCTCCCTCTGTGGCTAGTTTCACAGAGCCAGTCTGGTAGAAAATAATGTGCTAGAGGTAATCACCACAATTATTACTGTAGTAGGAACAGTAGTAGTAGTAGTAGGACATTTAGTAGTAGTAGTAGGACATTTCCATTCCATTGAAATGTCAAGAATCAGAATAACATGGCTCTGAGGAGTAAACGGTATCTGTGGCTATCATAGCCTTTACACAGAGGCTTCCTTTGTTCTTTTTATTTTAACAGAAAAGCTCTGAAAGCAAAGCTTCTCTGGCACTCCAGTTATGCGTGTGAGTACGTGTGTTAATGTGCATGGAACAAAAGGGTGGAGAGGAGCTCTGGGCTGTAGTTACTACTTGGAGTACGTCTGCTTTGTACTTAGCAACCTGCTGCTGCTTCCAAGAACAGCTCGATAAATCACGCCTCTTCCACTGAAACTGCATGCACACACCACTACATTTTCAGCAGGGATCCAGATGTAAGCAATTAGGCCACGCTGGGCTATTCTGCTTCCTCCCATATATGAGACATGTCTAAATAAGAATAATCCAGCTCCTTCTTAAAAACACGCACAGTTCTTCCCAGACAGGCAGTGGTTAGCCCACGCTGGCAGATCCAGTGAGCACTTTACAAAGTCATGATCTAAATAGATGTCTAGACAATGATCTGACTGCATGCTGGGACAAGGTCCTATTGTCCACCACTACTCACCTCCCTCTTGCTTTCCTGATATGAAGAGCTCCAGCTCTGAGGTGCAGGGAGGGTAGATCAGATGGTCCCTTCTAACTTGCCCCATAAATTCTGTGATTCTGTGATTCTGTGAAGCATAATGGACCAAAGGGGTCAGGGACAGTTATTTGCTCTGAGTCCTCCAAGGACTGTGTTCAGGATTGTTCTCAGTCCTTCTTGGACATGAGGTTTGCCAGGCACCTCAGAGGATGCTGTCATTTCCACTTGCTCTCTGCTCTGTGGCTCTGTGATGAAATTCCAGCAAAAAAAGAACAGCTAGGGAAAACTGGTTTGCTGGAGGGAAAGGTTTAGGCCTTCAGTAATGTCTAAACAAATGGCAATAAGCCACTTGGGTAGCGTTTTGTTTCCTCAAGAGATTTCAGAATGCTCTGAATACAATAAACAACTGCCACTAGAGAAGACAGACATAGACATATTTTTATTTTCTCTTGAGGTATTGTAGATGTTATTCTATATTCTGTGGTGGAAAAAAAATGTTTCTTGAAGCAACTGGAAGGTTCCCATCAGTGAGATGCAGAGAGAAAAGCCATAAGCAAGCTATTTGATTGCTCTTTGAAAAGCTGCCAGAGGTGGATGGCATTACAGAGAGACACTACAGGTACAGGAAGGCTTCATGACATTAAAAATATTATTCCAGCCCTCTTTCAATTGTAACACTGGATTAGCTACTAATTGGTTCCTATGATAGCTCAAATGTTGTTCTAGTCTTCAAATACTTGACTAGTCCATTGAACTGGGCTGCACTGACCCCAAGAGATGAATATGGTCAAAACATTCAAGTAATCCTACATTTCTGTAACTAGATTTATTTTTGCAGTGTGTAGACATATATTGAACTATGAAAGGTATAAAGCTGTCCATGATAAAAGAGGGTTTTTACAAGGAAGTTTGACACCCTCCAACTTTCTTCAAACTGTGAAAAAATTCCTCAGAAACCACCAGGAAGAAAGGAGCATCCACTCACTGGATGGTACAGCTCATGACTGCTCAGTATTTGTAGGGCAGGGGAGAACAGCGACCATTTAAATGGATATAATGCCTTCGGTATTCTGGAAAAGCTATATTTAAGCACTAAAAATTTCATACACACTAAGAGTATATTAAAAAAAGAAAAATTGGTGCTTTACTTCCCATAATGTTTACAACACTTCTGCACAGAGTCTGACATGCACTAACACCCTAAATATTTCTGGAGTTCAGACAACTTATATATAATTTTATATATATATATACATAATCATACTTTTTGGCTAGATTGTCAAATGCAGGAAAACATTTAATTGTCTGGCCTTTGATGGCTGGGGTCCCATGAAGAGCTACAGAAGAGAGGTTTGGCTCTGCCGGCTGGCTAATGTGCCACCTGTCAGAAAGCCCTTTCCATTTGGTGCAGATTCCTGGCTGACATGGGCAAGCAGAAATGTCAAGTGCTGCAAGAACTCTCTGCATTTCAGTCCCCCCACAGGAATGTCTGGGGCTGTTCTTCAGGAAACATCCTCCTGTAATCCTGCACGCAGCCAAGGAAGCAGGGAACATGCTCCTGATGGCCAGCACACCCTTAAGAGATGTTCATCTGCAGGTCTGGCTGTATTTGTTTACTACTTGACTGTGACAAAAACAAAAGCCTTCTTGGTAATGGCAGATTTCATTTACAACACTCTTTCCTTCTCTAGGCTGCTCTCAGTCCATCTCAGCATGACACACCACCAGGCTACTCAGCAACCCCAACAATATTTCTTCTTATCCTCTATCTGGTCTTTTCTTCTTTTTGTCTTATGCATCTTACAGATAAAGATAACACTGTTATCCTGGGAGGCATAAGCAAATAGCATCTTCCCAGTTTCCCTTTCCTGAATTTCCCTTTCTTGAGACTCTTATCCAGGAAGGCATAAGCAAATAGCTTCTACTTCCCTTTCTTGAAAAAGTGCAAGTTACTGATGCTGAGCTTAAGGACAAGAAATGAGGGCAGCCTCTCACTTTAGCTACCACGAGCAAAGTGTTTACATGTCTGTAGGCAGCTGAAATGACTTTTCATACCTCCTCATACTAAGATCATGGCCAAAAGCAGTATCAGGATGTATTTTCTCTGACTATTTCAGTGGACTTTGAATCACAGAGATGGACCGCGTGTCCACAGATATGGAGCACCTACAGCATAACACAGCAACGCTATCCCCATAAGTTCTAATCTTTGGACTTTCCCAACTTTCATCAAGTGACCAGTAAAGAGATCTTGCCTTCCAGTGCCACACAGCACACCTTTTCAAAAGTTCTCGTTTTTGGCAACTATTTCTAGGTCTGGTTCTTTTGTCATTAGGTTTCTAATTTCACTTAACTTCCCAGCTACCCAGAGTTTTACCTCACAGTGGTCTCTGAGATGGGTTCACCAGTTTCTCATCACAATTACTCACTTTCGCAAAGCCAGTCCTTCTCCCTAACTAACAGTCATTTTGAGATATAGGACTATTTGAACCCAAACTTTAGGAGCAAGCTCTGCCAAAATTTTTCATTCAGATAAACACGACCGCCCCTCGGATTCTGTTAACAGCTGTTGCAAGAGAACAGAGCTCCTCATGCAGCATGAGAGGACAAGCTTGTATTTCAGCTTCTCTGGCAGATTATGGAAACAGGGGTTTGATATGCTGTGGATGATTTGTTGCTTGTTTGTTGTTTTATTTTGTTGGGGTTTTTTTAATTTCAGCTGCAAAGTAATGACTAAAGTGGGGGTTCAAAAGCTCTCCAAAGCTGAATGTATGGAACATTCCTCAGAAAGAGTGCATAAAAAAAGCATCATATTTATCTCATGAAGTTATAATGTAGGCAGTAATTATCAGAAACCTTCCTCTGTCATTCCATGCACAATTCTTTCCAGTCTCTGCTACATGGTGTATTAACAAACCCTTTCTATCCAAAGCAGTGGTAAGGCATGCTTCAAAACAGTGCATTTTTTAAGGCTTTGTGTGACCTTTTCATTCTGTTGGTCTTTCCAGAAAAGGATGATGAATACAGTCTAGCTTGTTTGAAAGTTGCAAGTGGTCAACAATGTTTCTGTGGCATGTGGTGACTACAAAGCCTACTATAAAATACAGGGAATAACGTTTATATGAGAAGCTTAAGTGCTGGTAAAACTGGACAGCTGTACCTCTGAAGAAGCCATCTGCAAAGCCGCAGCAGGAAAAATACCCAAACATTGAATCCAGTGAAAGGCTTTCTGATAGTCCCTTGAGACCCTAACTGCAAGAGTAGGTGTATACTAATAATTTTAATTTTTGACCTGATCCCAGGGCTGCCAGCCTGGACACCAAGCAGCTGAGCAGAATGCTGGGAATGTGGCAATGGGGAGGATCGCCACAGCTCCCTGTCCAGTGACCCTCAGAACCAGCATGTGGTGACTTCAGTGCTCATGGTGCAGCAGCCTCTGAGCTAGGGACAGGCTGCTCCTGGTCACCAGCCCCCCAGCTGCCTGTACTCCCACATGCTCATTGAAATAGATGCTGTAGTAGGCTGGGAAACACTGGTGTTCCTTGGAACATCATAGTTGTGCAGCCCTGGGTTTTAAGCAAGCATTTTCTCCTCTTTTTATCAACATCCATGTTCTCCCTTCCCCCTCTACATCTCCTTTCAAGGGCTGTTTTTGTTTAACCCTGAAATGCAAAGGGAGTAATCGAGGCTAAAAAAATTGCCAAACAAACAAAAAATACAAGGGACCCCCTCCCTATTCCTTCTTCAGACACTTCTGTGGCTGCAAACCAGAGTGTGTCTTTTCCATTCAAAGCCGCAAACTGGCCTGAATTTACTAAAATGATGGGTTAGTGCATATGAAACATTCAGCATGCCTATGAACTGCCCTGCAGCTCAAGAAATTCAAAACTGTTCTATTTTCCCCCCAGAGCCCCCTAAATTTGCTGCCAGTGCTGCCAGAGTTGTTGTGAGCCCCAACATCGCCCCTTCGTGGCTGGAGCTGTCCTTCATAGGGCCCCTCCAGCTGCTGTCTTGCACACTAAAACTGAAAAGCATTGGCATGTTTACGGAAAGGGGTGGGCTCCCCCTGTCATCCCACCCGCTCCTCTTAAATTCCAGTCTGAGCAGGTCAGACTAAACAGGGTGTGTGTACTCCAAAAGAGACTTTGCCTACACCACCCTGCATCCAAGCCTTAGTCCTGAGTTGCCAGGAACTGCAGCTGATCGCACAACTCTTTATGACATTTTATCAGCTTTCATTTTGATCTCTGAAAATCAAGGTTCTGCTTATGTCTGAGACTACTTTCTCTTGGAGGCAACATGGTACAGCAGGCTCAGTCCATATGTGTGTGGGGCACGAGCAGTGATAGAGCAGGGCAAAAGCGCCTGCAGCACACCTTTGCACCTCCTTACATTCCTGACAGGACCAAGCTGTGCATTAGACCACTTACAGAACTGCTTTATTCTGCTTCTTGCAGCAGGCAAGAATACTCAGCACACAGCCACCTTCCAGCCTCAATGTGACTGCCACCCAATCCCTACCTGAAGACTGCTAGAAGTGTGGACAATCTTCCCCCCACATCCCTGCCTAGGATCCCATTTTCCCTTTCTCTATACCAGTGTGAATTGCCAAGGAACACCACCAGCTGGAGTAATAGAAACACAGAGAACTCAATTACTTGTTCAGGATTCTATTTCTCCATTGAAAACTTTCTCCCTCCCTCTTCCCCCGCATCCCCCACTCTCCCAAGAAGCTCATGGCTCCTTTATCGGAATTAGTCAGTGCAAACTGCTGGATGACATAAACCAGACGGCCAGCATCCGCTGCAGACTGGGACAAAAGATGGAAGCAAAAGATAATAATGGAGCACAGCTGGCTGATAAGCATGTTTAAATTTTGCAGAGATTAGCTGTGAGAACAGGAAGGAGTTCTTTCTCTCCCTTCTGTTTGTTTAGCTTTCCTTAACTGTTTATTTTTAGGATGAAAAACATGCCCATGCAGACTTATCAAGCAAGTTAAAGCAAGGCAGAGGGAGAAATTTGTCTCATTAGAAACATGACAGCCCCATCACAGCCAAAAGTAAACAGGACTCTCCATTTTGCAGAGCCACGTAAGCTGGCAAAGCGCTGTGTGGCTTTTGGCTGTCCTCAGCAGCGCGGGCTGCGAGCGGGGCCGTGCGGAGCGCAGCGCTCAGCCCCTGGGTCCGCCTGGCTCCCCTGGCTCCACGACAGAGCGCGGGAGCGAGCAGGGCTGCACAGGCGCCTCCTCACTTGCTGGGGGGATGGATACGGCTGAGCTGGCGGGTTTCACAGCTCCTCTCACACGGCAAAACCTTTCCCTTATTTATCTGGGCTGTCGGAGTGTGAGCTCTAAGTACAGGCTATTCAGCAGCATGCCTCTACTAAAGTCCGTGAGTGAGTGTCTGTGCCTGGCTTTCACAGATGTAAAAACAAGCTCTGGAAAATAAGGCTTTTTGTAAGGGGAACCAGCAAACACAACACATTTGAAGGAAGAGATGCAGTTTAAGGGACTGATGCTTCTGTCACAGGATGAAATGTAAGTTTTCCTCATGTATTTCACACTGGGGAGTCGTGCTGCGCCATGAGCTGCTAAACTGTCATCATAAAATAGGATGTTTCACGGTCCTTCTTCCCCCCAGTGCCTACCCCAAATCTGAACCTGCCTCTGCTCAGTTTCCACACATGCAAACCTGCAGCCCATTCTGTGGATCCCCACTGGTGTGAAAACTGCAAGATCACACCGATGGTATTATAATATCTCACTTCTCACTCCTTTCTGACTGACAGCACACACAGGAGGTCCTGTGTAACACACTTGTTCAAAGATTAGGTCAGAAATTTTATCCAAGCTTCCTGTTCACACCTGGCAATGCTACAAATGAAGAAAGAGGCCACAGGGTCAGCTGTACTCCGAGTATTTCATGCCCCTCTGGAGAAGCAAAGCTGTGGTAGAGCTGGGTTTCCTACAGCTGAGCATCCCAGGGTGCTGCCAGGCAGCCAGAGGTGTGGCATTGTATGTCATCACCCGTTGCTGGAACAGCTAGAGCTTGGCCAATTAGCACACTGTGTGAAAAGTTTTTGGTCCAGGTCTATAGGATTATTCCTTCACCGGTCCCAAGAGGCTAGGACAAAACCAGAATAGGAGGGTAGTTCCGTGATGCACCCCTCTTACCTTACCATAAAGTAGTACCAGCATGAAATTAAGAACAAAACAGAGCCATTGAGGTCAAGCATGCTCTCTTAACAATCATCTTCACTGGGGGAATGTTTTTCTCAGTTTTTCAGAATATATTAAGAGACTGTTCCACTAATATGTGGACAAAGAAAGTACAACTGGTAGAAACAACGTGCTTTTTGTGCTCGAAGTGCTGTGGCTTGTTCGCATGAGCCATCCTTTTGGACAAGCTTGTTCGCAAGACTGGCAGTGCAGCGGTACAGAAACCAGCTGTAACCATAGAGCTTGTTAGTTGTGTTGAAGCCTGACAATCCTCATGACTCAGCTGAACACCCATCTGCTGCTTATACCATTGTTCCCTTTGTTCATATCACTGCAAGAATTTTTGTTTCAAAAGTATTCATGAAAAAAGACCTTTCTTTTTGTGATTAAAAAAACCCACCAAGCCCTCCAGAATTTGACTAATACCTCTGAGAAATTGGTAGTTTTCTCCACAAGTCCCTTCAATACAGTGATACAAACTTGTATCAGTCTGGAGGCACTGCAGCCTCCAGAGGGCTGTGCTGCTCAGGCTTCACCAGCCAAGTGTCTGGGTGGGAATGCTGGGCGGCTGGCTGGGAATCCCTGGGGTGTCCAAATGGTGATGCAGAGGGGCCAGTGGTGGTCTGGGCAATGCCAGGACTCCCCCAGCAGTGCGCAACTCCCTGGGCATTGCCAGCACTGCAGAAATATAGCATGCTCTTTCTCTGCCTTTGATTGCAGAAACAAATTGATGATTTATTTCACCAGGTAAAGCTACTGAAGCCTCCTGGGTAATTATAATCAGCAGTAAAACACAGTGTTTACCCTGAAAAGCTTCCTATCTAATTATACGTATTACTCCAAAATTATTACAAAGCATTTTTTTGTTGTCTGTGTTCATAAATGACAAGTATTTTAATAATCACCTGAAGTACATAAAAAAGATTTAAAATGTCACAAGGAATTTCAGGTGTTTTTTAAATGTCTATTTTCTGTAAAATCATGCTTTTATGACAGCTCATGTAAGATAGAAATACAAATGCACTGTATACATAATCTGAAGGTCTGCATATTCCCAGTGTGTGTTTTTATATTTCTACATTTAAAAATAAAAAATAGGATTAATCAAATTCACACATTGGTGATTCTTGAGTGCTTTGTTGCAGTGGCTGTCTCAGAACCCAGAATATATTAACTTGTTAGCATGCACTGACCTTTCTCTTTCCCAGTAGTGAGGACGGAATGGAAGGAGGATATTTGAGGTGCCAAAGGTAAAGGATAGGCATTGATGCAGGAAGACAAATCTTAGCTTAAATCAAGAAAGGCACCAACATGGTTGCCCTGAGACCTGATTTGTTGCCTTCCTACACTGTATGCTTCCACATAGGAGAAACAGCGGTAGGAGCAGTGATACTCTGCACCTCAGCATGTGGGAAACAAATAACTGGACTGGCCAGATAATGAGGTACAGTGACTAATAATTGCATTTTTTTCACTGTTTTTAAATAGGTCAACCTCTTTCCGAATCAAATTTTCCTCTGTGCTGACTGCCAAGCATGTGACTTCTTGATGCCATAAAAAAGAAAGCAGCAGCAGACCCTTGGGGTATAGAGATATTACAGCAGCCACGCAACACATTTCTGCATTCAGAAAAGCTTTAGCATTGGGTCAGGCAACAGCTACTAAGCAAGGATATATGAATATTTTTTTATGTTGTCAGAAGAAAATGTGGGTCTGATAAGAAACACCTGTGGAAATGCAAAGCCATCTCAGAACCCATGGTTTGTTTAGATGATAAAGAGATAAAATCTGAAGGCATGTATTGCAAGGGAAGATTATCTTTAACAGAATGTCTGTTTTGGAAAAAAAAAAAAAAAAAAAAAGTGGTATGTTTCAGGTAATTGGCTTTCTGTGCAAAGAAAGGTCCTTGAGGATCTTAAGGCAACATCGGTGCAATATGTAAAACTGTATGAACTCTATGGATAGTGTTCATTCAGTTTTCTTCATGGAAACATGATGCCATTTACATTTTATTTGCATCTTGTAAATATTTCCTTAGAACCCCAGCAGGACACTGAAAAGCATAAAAGCACGCATTACCAGCTGAACATATGTAACCAGAGTTTTCTCTTTGCTTGCAGCTCAGCCTCTTCCATGTGCTCTGATTTAAAGCCCTGTTATACACTTACCACAAAGGAATTCTGTTTAGCTACATTTAACATTTTTGAGGGAAGGTTTTTCAGATCATTTGCTTTACTTAATGCATACGTATTTTCATACCTTTGTCCTGCTTTATGTGAAATAAGCATTTTTTAAAGGAAGTTGATCTCAATATTTCTTTTCATAATTTGGAAAAGATGCAGTATTTAAATACTGAGAAATATGCAGTACAGTGTGGATTTAATGGAAACATTGCCACAATTCTACGCTTATGTTGTGGCATTAAATCAGTCAGAAGACAGAGGCAAACTGCCAGTGCGTGCAATGCCCAGAGGAGGAGGCAGTTCCAGTAATAATTTTGGAGACTGTAAAGTGACTCTAAAATGGAAATAGCAGCAGCAGCTCTAGGAGGGCTCAGCTGCACAAGATGCACAGGCGCATGCCCTGTTTTAAACACACAAGTAGATCCAAAATCAATGAGACCACCCACAGGTTTACAAGCCTTTGAAGAATTGAGCTCTTAATTGCCTAGTAACTGCTGCAAAAAGACGTCAAGTTTCCTTTGTTTTACTTATTATTAAAAAGAGCTTTGCCAACATAAAACACTGGAGGAGCCCAACCCAAACCAAATGGATGAAGTGAGGAGCCAAAGCAGCCTTTGCAGAAGGGCTGCTTTTTGCTACAATTCTCCTGTTTCAGCTCAGGATAAGTTGCTCCTCCTGCTGTGGTCCACACTCAGCAATACTTTAGGCAGGACCACCAAACTACAGTTACTTTCACCTTTGGATGATGAGCAATTGACAAGTTCAGAAGGTTTGGTGATAATTTTCTTTGTACACAAAGTTCTATTCAACAACCCTCTGTTAGAAAAGAACATTATTTCTGTAGCAAATCTTTTTAAGACCTACTTGGGATGCCAAGCTTCCTTGTCTGCCAGGGCATTTCTACAGCTTCACAAACCCTGTTAGATGTGAGGCACATGAACTTTAACAAGCTGATCATTTTGTCTGAGGCAGGGAAGTGTTAATATCTCTGCTCCACAGAGACAACTGATCTGCAAGGGGTCAGAAACCTCAGCTGCAGAAAATCTGGAAAACTAAGCTAGCTTTATTGGAGCTGTGCTGATTTATACCAGCTGAAGATATGGCCTCAGAAGATTAAGCAGTCTGTGTGAGAAATGTGTGGCACATCTGGGACACTCCAGGGCCTGAGTCACAAGATCATCCTTCCTCCCCATAACAATTGCAAACATGCCTCTACTATGCAGGAGCCTCTGCAATTTTTTTGTTAACCTCCTGGCAAAGTAATAATGAAATTGTTTGAATGACTGAGCCCAGGGAAATTTGGGGTTAGCTTACGCTGTTAACAAAACTACTTTTTCTGATTACTCTCTGCATTACACTATTTTATACAGGTAGGCCAAAACTATATAAAATATTGGATTATTGTACTTGTAGTCATATTCTGAACAGAAGCATAGCAGAAGGAATTTGCGGTCCAACATGGGGGAAGAGCCTATCAAAATCTAATGAAATGGGATCTGGATTTCCTTTCTGCCTCAATCCTGCACCATACTGGATTTGAGTAGCTGAGGACAAACACATCACTGCAGAGAAGTTTCCTTGTCTATGCTTTTTTTACCATAAAGGGATTTAGGTCAAGGTAATGGCATATACATATTTCCCTCACTATCTTTTCCCAGGCAATAAAGAGTTTCTGGAAATACAAAATATCTAAATAAAGTCACATATATGCTTTAACAGGCTACTAAAGCATGATTTTGTAACTGGGACAGCTATATTAGCCACAGCAATAATTGGTTAACTATTGCTCCAGGACAGAAAAAAAATTTAAAAATCAAGAACCATTAAAAGAAAAAAAGTTTAACTCTTATCCAAATAGGTTATAAAAAATAATAATGAAAGTGAAGCCGTTCACCTGCAGGCTCTGATTGATGTTTGGGCTGCTGTGATACTGCAGGCTTGGCTTCAAAATTATAAAAGTAAACTATTCACAACTTTCCTGTTACAGTGCTAATTTCAGATAATGGTACTGGTGAGAAACATAATGGCACCCCTCAGTCAAAAGAAACAGAACAATACAATGAAAACTCATTTAGAACTTGATTTATTACCACAGTCATTAGTAAAAGGTTTTGTATTGAGGGGATCAGTATTGCAAATGACATGAAACAGCCATTAAAGAATAAGCAATGCTGCACAGCATTTGTAAATACCAAGAGGAACTTAAACAAAGACCAAAAAAAAAACAAGAGAGATGAAAAATAAAGAAAAAAACAGATATATATACCCTAGTCTGGAAAATTGGTGAAAAATGTAATCAAATTACTCCAGAAGTTAAAAAAACACAAAACCATCAGTTTTCAGAAAAATATGACACACATCAACTTTAAGAGGACTAACAAAATTCTACAAGCTTTATCTATCCTAGCCTCACAGATATTTATTTTAGAAGAGTTTCTTTTTAACAGACTTTGTTAAGCTACCTGATGAAAAGGGGTAAACATTGTGACCCTCTAAAAGGAGGGGAAAAAAATGAGAAAGTTTGCTTAACATCCATTTTCTGCCTGTTATTCAACAACGAAGCAACATCTGTTGCAGTTTCTCGAGCGCTTTGTGTGACACAGCACCACCACCTGCTGTTTGGGAAGGAAGACTCGATTCCCCTTGGCCTACACATTAAATCCCCAGTACCATGCAGGCAAAGAGAAAGCATTCATTTAAACATCCAAAAGTGAGAAGGAGGACAAAGAAACAACACAAAAAAAAGAAAGCAACCTCCCACCACCCATGACAGTGTGTGGGAGAGGCAGCTCTGCCTGTTATGAATAAAATCTCAGAACTTCCTCACGTTGATGTTATCTGTTTAATGGTAGAAGTTAAAGTTTGCTATTTCTGTAATATGTTGTATGACTCCTGTGTGTTCCAACCCAAATCACCCCAAAAGCTGTAAAACCCCATGTTCCTCCCCAGTTTATCCCCTACCCCCAGTGTTTAAAAGCCCAAGCTGTAATTCCTCATTTTACCCTATCATTCCACTGGGTGAAACTGCTGCTGCTTCCCCAAAATGGCGGCCATTACAGGGCGGGGGGGAAAGCGGACTATGCAAATTAGTGCCGCAAAGCCTCAATTTGAAAAGAAATATTCCTAGAACAACGAGCCCGAGCCAAAGTGAACGAAACCAACTGCAGGACTGTGTCGGGAAAAGGCAGAGCTGTTTCTGCATCGAACTTTAGGAAGCTGCCCTGACCAAATAGGCCTTGATCAGCATGACACCCCTAGACTACGAGCTACCCAGCGTCTTCCTGAGGACTCCTGTGAGGATGGAAGTCCCGGCTCTGCCTCTGGGCAAAGCTGCTTGCGTTCCTCCTCCTCTGTGTCACCCACGGGAGCAGTGGCGGTGTGCGCGACCCCTCGGGCCCCCCCCAGAGCTGATTTCCTAATAAAGGCCATACAAAGGAGCTGGTCTCCTGACCCGTTTGGCTCACTGCCCAAGCCACAGGGCGATCTCTCCTCAGAAATGGGGTGAAGAAGCTTAACTGTTCACAACAGCCATAACAGCTGGCTCTTCCACTCTCCTGGCAAGGGGTACCCACAAAATCTTTATAGTCTTTGGCACTGCATATGACTTGCCTCAAGTGTGCTGCCTGTCTTCCCCCAGATGCTGAAGCTTATTGGAAAAAGTGGTTCTGTTGGCTGCTTTTCGGCTCTTCTGCCTATGGAGGACTGCTGAAATTTCCATGCATGATGCTTTCTTGGCGATTGTCAACTGCATACAGGCCTCCCAGGTTTATACATTTGGAAAACAGTAAGGTCCAAAGTTTTTGCTTCAAAAAACCTAATGAGATTATGGAAAAGTGAGCTTGTGTCATTTCCTTTTAATTAGTAATGGACCAAAAAGAAAGAAAAATTTAGCTAAGGGTGCCCTAAGAAAGCCAAAAGAAGATATCCAATACCAATCTACTGCCTGTATCCAAAACTACAGCTAAAAGCTGTGTCAGCTGCACCTGAGAATTTGATCAGACTCCGCACAGCAAGAATAAGAATTGATGGGAGTAACTGTGGGGGAGCCACGCTCTATTTGCACTGCCAAATCACAGCCCAAAAGTTGCCTGTTTGATTTTTTTTTCTCCACCAGTGTTGGGGGTTGAGGTGCTTTCTTATAGAATTTTGTTTCCCAAAAAGAAGTTGCTAGGAAGCAGATTGCTGGGTGTTTATAGGCACTTGAGGGTACTTAGAAGAGACAAAGGAGATAATGGTCAAAGCAAGGGTAGCACCGACGACCTCTCTTTCTTGGGTGCTCGGAAGGAACAGAGGGAGTTTGGGGGTTTGGTCTGGGACTCCGGAGAGATCGGTGGCAGACCTCACCTGGAGATGAGCTGGGAGTGACTTTCATGGGTTCCCCGGGAATTCAGACCCTGGTGTCTCCCTGCCCTGCCGGGAGCTGCTGCCCCATGGCCCTGCACCCTCGGCTGCTTCGGTTTTTGCTCTGGGTTTCTCCACGCCGTTTCTCCTGCCCTACCGGGATGTTCTCTACAGCTTCAGCTACTGCCGGCGAGCTTCAGATCCATCTTGTCCCTCGGGACTCCTGCTCGCCCCCCCGGAAAGGTGCCAGCATCAGAGAAACTGGGACTGTTTCCTAACTCTGTTTGTTGTTAATGCTGTAAGTTATTGTTACCTTGTCTAGCTTGTTAAACTCTCTAGTAAAGAACCGTTATTCTTAGACCAAATTCTTTGCCTGAGAGCCCCTTTAATTTCAAATTTATAGCCATTCAGAGAGAGGAATTTTGCATTCTCCATTGCAAGAGAAACTCCTGCTTTCCCTAGCAGGCACACCTGTCTTCTAACTAGGACAACCAGATTTCCCTTTAGACAGGTAAATCTCCAGCTTGGCCTATCTACATATCTAATTCTTCCCAGGACCTTGCTCTGTCCTATATCTTGTGCAGACATGAACAGCGTGTGTTCAAAAGGGCATGTCACTGATTAATGGAAAATGGTGCAAGTATAAACAGACAGTGAAGTATCCCCCAGCTGCTAATCAGTACTGTCAATGATCTGTAATGTTATGCATGTGCATTTCTGCAGTACAAGGCTCATGAAGCTCCAGGGTCTGGCTGTGGTTGAATTAAAGAATTATGAACATTGATCTAACATCAATGTCCATCTATTAATGGACAGAAACTCTCTAACACTTGGAGTTAGAAAGTGTATGTTTATTCGGCCGGGCAGTGCGTGGGATATCTCCCTAATGTACACCGCAAAGTTTCATAGGTGATTACAAAAGCTTTTATGTACAAAAATGTTGACTATACAAAACACATATGCATATTCATACCCTTGTCACCTCCCCTTCTCTGCTTTGTATGCTAATTGGCAAGGACGCTATTAAGCATGCGTGGTTTGTTTCCTGAAATGAGTCAGGGGTCCTTTTTTATGATGAGGTAATTAAAATGCTGAAGTAAACTAAGTCTTCCTCGCCACGACCTTTTTACCTTTTCCGGTATTCGTGACAAACGAATCCTTGGTAGAGTCTGCAACTTCTTGCCTTCAATCTGTTTCTTACCATGGGGCAGTTGGCTATTGTCCATAAAATTGACAAGAAATGAGTTACTAAATCTAGGCTATCTTATCTAGATCCGGCTTCTGTTGGGTCTTTTTAGCTAACACAGCATCTACTCGGACTGTAATCTTAACTTTTCTGAAATTTTAAGTATCTCACAATTAACATCTCATGGTGTCCAAAATTCTCATTTACCCCAAAGAGGAAAGGGCTTGGGTAGATGAGGGGGGGTGTGTACTGGTTTTTGTTGGGTTTTTGTTTCTGTTGCCTTGCCCCCAATTGAGAATTTGTTAATCCTTTAAGGCTTTCATCCTTTCTGCATTGTCTGCTTAGATTCTCAGGAACTGACCTGATGAGGTTTTAGTTTATTTGCATGCCCAGTACACACCTGGGAGTTGCAGAACTAACCTTATTATCAGGTTGATGCAGGTTAAATTTTTACCCTCTCCTAGTCTGCAATCCCTGAGCTGTTGCATGAAGCACACTGCAGCCTAATTACTCAAAACATCCAGGCCTTGGAGACTTCAATTTGCAATTTCTGCCATCCCTTGTTTCCATACTTGCTTCAACCTTTCAAAGAGCTCACGGCAATTTTAAAACTAGAGGAATTTTTGTGTTACTAGCATTTTTATTTTGATTGATTGATTGATTGATTGATTGAGTAGGGGGTTTTTGATACAAAATAGAAGAAATACATCTTTTGCATCAACAGAGCTGAAGGTACTTGAACTTGGAGCTGGACCTAGTGGGTGGTACTAGAGCTGGGGGAGCAGGCACACAGGACACTGTCCCGCTGCAGAGGTCGGCCAGAAATCTAGGCAAGGCAGAGAAGCAAATATCAGACACATGGATTGGAGTCTCATTTTCAGCCTTTTTTCTGTGCCTGTCTCTGCAGCAGAGATGCACTGTGAATGTAGTCTGCCACAGCAACCATTGGAGTTAGGCGGGGGAGGCTTTATAACCACCTGATAACTGAGATGTGGATCAAAAAAGGATTTCTTCCCTCAAACACAGATTCACAAACACCTGAGCCAATGTTCACCTTCACTAACTCCAGGGACTTCTCGAAAAAGAGAGGTTTTTAAGTACTAACCTGTTTCTTTTGGCTGAAAAAGAGCTGAAGAGAAATGCTTCTAAACATAGGTGCCCCTTTGTGTGCTTCTGTTAAAATGTCCTGGGGCTGGGGGCTACATCGCTATTGGCATCTCAAATGACTACATGATCAGAGAGAACGCATACATGTTGAAACTGCCATGCTTGTAAAATGAATATGGAACTGATTACCTAAAAATATTAGGTAAAATTACTAAATTTTAGTAAAAACTAAATGAATGTAGCAGAAGTCTGAAATATTTCCTAGAATTATCCTTATCCTACCAGTGGATTTTTGTAGTGGAAAAGCTGCAATGTAACAGAAAATATAGATCACTAAAAAGCTCTGAAATGACATAATGACAGCGCTGAACTTATCAGAGACTTTTAATCTGGATATGCTGGGAATCCCCCTTTTGACATTTAAGATTTCTTTAAAAACAGGTCATCTTTTAACCTCAAATATGCAAACTGTTAAATGCATAACATGGACCACAAATATAGCAGAGTTCTTACTTCACTGAGCAATTAAAAGATCAAGATGTTTTCATTTTAGTTACCTCAAGGAGACTCTGAGCACAGATTTTTAAAACACAATTCCTAAATATTCTGAAATAAACCTGGTGTTCTCCTACCCTTTTGCCTGTGATTAACTATATTTATTTAAACTTTTTTATTGTTGAATCAACAGAGGTCAAAAGCTAAGACCTATCCATCCTTTCCATCTAGAGAAAATTCCACTCTATGTCTCTATGTTCTCTCCATCTCCTTTTCAATATATTTTTAATAATAGTGGACTTCCTGAGAGCCTTGCAGGTGTCTAAGTGCAAATACCCCAACACTATCCAGGTTTATCTGGTTTTTCAGTAATCATTCACGAGGAAGATGGCTCTCAACATTATGGCTTCCAGAGAGAAAGTCCAATGGCACAGACTGAAAATAAGTATTTAAGTGAAAAAAGATAATAATGTGATCAGAAATTGGTAATTAATTTCTGATGACTTGTCATGACTTAAACCTAAGGGAAATAGACCTTATAGACCCTTAAATCTTTCATACTATATAGAGTACACTTTTATTTCAGAGATCAATCTGAGATTTTCTAGTTTCAGAAATGCCTCTTGCCTCACTAAACTCTTCTCCTTTTGTCAAGCTTGAGGTCTTTCAGAGATGAATGCAAATTCTGAGGTACTCCAGTGAGCAAATACTCTGCCAAGTTCAAGTTTTCCAGTTTAATCATTACCAAAAGCTGCTTTCTTAATGCCCTTCTCAGATCAAGCTTTTCTAGCTCTGACAGCTCACTGAAGACATCAGTAGGAATTACTAATACTTTACTGGATGCTAAATATAATTCCTTAAGAGCAAGGGGGAGAATCGAGGGAATGAATGCTCCTCAGATGAATGAAGTTCATAATGAGTCAAACTCTGCTCTGGGGATGGACTGGTGGGTTACCCTGCTGCTGGAGAGGCTCAGTGCTGCCAGACTCCTGTGCTGAGTCAGAGCCCAATCCATGACAGTTCAGGTGCCCCAGCTCCATCAGGACACATCTGCTGGGGTGCTCCTAAGATTATAGTCAACCTCATGAAGACATATGAGCCTTTGCATGCCTTCAGAGGCTTCTTTCATAGCTCCATCCCTGAGTTGCTTGTTCTTCAAAACCAAGGAATCTGGTGACAAATATACCTTCTGAAGACCCAGCTGTATGAAATTTATCCTGTTATTCAAAAATCATGAATATCTAACACTAAAGGGAATTCCATCAGGGTCATCTGACAGCCTTTTGCCTGAGAACTAAACCACTTTGAAAGAAAGATAACAGTGAAACTACCACTCTTTTCAGCCAAACAAGAGTTTAAAAGCACTTTGTGTATAAATTCTTTTCTAATATCCTGTATTAGTTATATTGGTGTAATAATAGCTGTAATAGATATATTAGTATATCTATTATACTAATATATCAATTAGTATAGATATATACTAATATAATATATCTATTACAGCTGTATCTGTATTTGAATATAAAATTGTTAGTGCTTACAGTTAGAGCTACAGTTAGACTAGTCCTCTATCCTCAATATCTTTTATAAACTAAGTTCTCTAGGGTTGCATAATTTGTTTTTATCTTGAGTTCTTTCTCTTGTTTGAGTGTCTATGATGTGTGCTCTGACACCAGTATCCCTCTCTAATGCTTTTTTTGAGCAACTGTTTTCTTAATTTTTCACAATCTTTTTCAAGAAAGGTTAAAATAATAACTTATGCTTTAATGTATGCTGATGCACATTTTGCTCATTTGGCAATCCTACGTATGTGATGAATAACCACAAAGGAACCTTATATTAACGTGCCTCTAATGTGCCTATGAATGAGTCATTATTCGCTTATGACTTTCCAGCATACATCATCATGTATAGCTACATACCTTATGATAATTATTTTTAAACAGCTGACTCTCCAAATGTAACTAAACAACTTCAGCTGCAGGGTTCAACTGCCAGAGCAGGCACACTGGAGGGCAAGGGTCATCCTCAAAACAGGCTGTTGATCAGATCATCTCATCTTCCACATCCTTATAGCACTATTACTTTTTGAAAAAAATATTATTCTTCTGCCATTTTCTAGCTTTCTGCTTGTCTATCAGCTTCTTATTTTTACTTTTTGCTGTTTTGGGAGTCTTAATAGACCATACAGCTTTTTCTTTTGCATTTTTTGTTAACTCTTCCTTTTTCTACCCTTTACTAGAAGGAATATTAGTGATCCTTCCCCTGACACTTTCCGGACAAACACTGCAGCGCTCTGGCCTGAGAGAACACGCACTCTTGTTTGATTTGTGACTTCTACCAGCTGGAAGGTTCCTCTGCCTGCCCATGGAGATGCTGGGAATGGGCTACTGGGCTGTCCCCAGATGTCAGTAGTGATGCTCCCACCCAAGAGACTGGCCTTGATCTCAGCAGGGGATGCCTCTGAAGTGCAGCAGCAAACAAAAGATCACTCATCTATGCACAAATTTTGCCCTTCTGTTCTTTTACAGCTGCTGGCTCAACTGAATTTCAAGACTGAATTAGTGCTAATATGTTTCAAAGGCAAAGCTGTATTTTTAAACTTCTTGTTGAACTTATGGGCCAATTTGAATGTTTCTACTGCATTTTTTTTTCCTGTTTTCAGGGTTTTCCCTGTTCCTCATGTATTAATTTCTGTTAAGGTAAAGATACAAGACTTCTGGAGAAAAAGACATGAGTACATAAAATCATAAACTACTACTACAGTCTCTTAGCATAAAAGTCTGTTGATAAAAGTTTTAAATTACGTAAATTCAGAAAACTTTGATTGATACTCTTGCTTATTTTCTGATTTATAACAACCCTGGGTACCTGGATCTTCTGGTGAAAGAATGTAATTTCTTCTTCCATTATAAATGCTTGAGGATATCAAAGCTATAAAATACATTTGTTGCATTTCATTGTGGGTCTGAATAACATGGCTCTTTAAAATATTGTATTTAACCTGCCCTTTAGCATACTATAAAGTAATTTCAGTACCTTTAGGTATAAGGCACACGTGACTTCCTGTGTCATACAGGGAATACATATTGATAGGAGAGGTTTAGAATTATCAAAACCTTGTCAGACGAAAATAGTTAATAGATATCTGTGGGGACTGTTCTTTTTAAATAATGAATTTTTGTCTGTCTACTCCAAGAAAGTAGAAAGAATGGAATATTTATGACAGCAAGTTATTTACATCTCTACAAATATAATCAATTTCTGAAATTGCTACATTCTTTCCTCTTTGTCTATTCATCCATTTTCCAATAGACAGTACACTAAACCAGTAAATTTCTCTCAAGAGTTAATTCTGCTTTATCTTCTGATACTTCTGAAAATACTCTCATGCCAGGTATTCAGATAGAAAATCTTTTTGCTTAAAACTCACAGTCATTTGGTGAGAGGAAGAAAAGTGATTTAACCATCATGGTCATCGTCCCCACTGACTCAAGCAAAGTTTCTAATCTTTGCTGAAATGGATATTTTAAAAAACAAATAAATAAACAAACAAACAAACAAACAAAACCATAAAAAAGGAAGATTTGAAATAGCTAACAAATCAAAAAGGAAAATGTCTTGTAACATTCCTTTGGTTGTATTCTTACTTACATCCTGTGAGTATAATCTCCCACAGCCTGTCATTTGGACACAGAGGATATCTGCTCCTCCTGTGAGGTCTCTGTTTGCACAGCCCTCTGCCCCACAAGCAGCAGTAAAGGGCATCCTGTGGCCTCGAGTGCCTTGGGCCACCTTTCCTAAATGGAGTGTTTGCCTGGAAATGTCCATCTTAATGTTGACTTGCTAGATATTTAAGTGAGCTCCAGTAGGATTAGAGACTTCATAAAGGAGCAAGGCTGATGATGCTGCCACCTTTGTAAGGGTTATGTTTGACAGTGACTTGATTCCCTGCAAGGCTCGTTATTACTTCATTATTGTAGTCTTGAAGAGAATTTGACAGGAATTAATCTCTAATACAATACCTTATCTGTCCAGCACTGCCAGGCAAGACCCTTTAGTACTTGCTACAGAGCCTGCTGCCTACAACCACAGGGAACATTCCAAAGCCTCTTCCTGATAAATCTATCATTTTTCAGTCCTTATGTAAGTTAAACTTCCTTCAGCATGCTCAGTTTCTTCCTATGCCATGGGTCTCCTCTCTGCTTTTACCCAATGCTACTCCAGTAGAATATTTGCAGCTCCCCATTCTCCTGCCTAAATTTGTTTAGCCCTTTGCTGAGCACAAGATACAAGATGTGCTGGCAAAAAGAAGTTTTAACAGTTCTGGGATCCTGGCAGCCTCCTCCCCTGGTGGGAGATCTGTCAGTGTTTCTTTGCTTCATCCAGCTGCTGATATTTTTACAGAAATTCAAGAACTTTGGATGTAGTTCTATATCAAATTTGAATGAACTTGGGCAATGGAATTAGGACATACAGGACTATGACTGAGTTACCTTTGTTTGTTTTCTTTTTTAAACAGGGTGAAAGTAGGATGGAAGTAACTTAAAAATAGTGTATGTTATTATTAGTTTATGTAGTGCATCTTAGCAGAAGTTTTCATCCTTTTAGAAATATCTGAATTTTCTAAGGCAAGACCTCACAAATGAAATTAAAGTAAAACTTTGGACAGCTATATAACAAGTAATATATTTTTAATCTATAATTATTGAAGAAAATTAAATTCCTTTAAAGAAATTTTTAAAAATTTTAAAAATTTAAAAAATAGATTATGACATAATATTTCCAAACAAATGCAAAATTAACTGCAAAATTTCAAATTTCCCTACAATACTTTTATTTTGAAAACTCTCTCCCTTAAATACAACAAAGGTATGGCTAGGCTTTCTCACACACTAAAATTACATTGCTTCTAAGGAAAAAAATACTATTAGGATAACAGACTATGAACTCCCCCATACGCATTTTTCAATTAATAAAAATTAATATTCTCATTTACAAATAAGAGGAAGGGTTATTTTGTTAACAAGTGTGGAAATCAGATGGATTTTCACTGACGATTTTTATTATTTTAATCTAAGATATATATTTCTGACTGTACAGTAACCATCTAATGATTATGTGAAATAGATTTCCTACCACTATATTTTTGTATTGATTGAGGATGGTTTTGCAGTGAAAGCAGAGGCTGAGGAGTCATCCCTAGGTGCTCTGTGAAACTATAAAACTATAGAATCTTGTAGATTCCAGCTGCTAATCCAGCATTGCCTCATCTACAATTAAACCTTAAGCACCACATCTAAACATCTTTCAATCACCTCCAAAGATGATGCCTCAACCACCCCTCTGGGCAGTGGGTTCTAGTGCTTGACAGCCTTTTGGGAGAAGAATTTTTTCTTAATATGTAGTGTAAACCTTGCCTGGTTCAACTTGAGTGCTCTGCTCCTCACTCCTGGAGCAATAACTCCACAAATACATATAGACACCACCTATTCCCAGAGGTACCAGTGGGGTGGGGTACAGGTGACAAAGCCAAAACAGGAGTCAAAGGTGCCTGATTTCTTTATCCCTAAACCAGAGGTATAACCATCTTGCTTGTCATTTCTACATCTTAATTCTTTAGTACTTGCAAACTGCTCTAGGATCCCTCACCTGAAGGTCTGTACTAGTGCTTTGATTTCTGAACCATCTCTGCACAGATTATAATTGAATTAAACAAACCAAAAAATAAAGAACAAAGTCTTTATCCATTGCACATCTCCACTAAAACCCCCCCTCAACATTTAATTGATTTGCTGGCATATTTAGAAAGCAATTATATGACTACCTTAACAGTTTTGGGTTTAGAGAGGTAAGCAATCATTTTCCTCCTGAATGCTTGAAATAGGAAGGATTGCTTCAAGGCTTTACATTACAATTATTCCACTGTGAATTATTTTTATAATTATTTCCACTCCAACTATGTGCTGACATTTGCATATGTTATAGGTTTCAGCATGTTCCCAGCTGTGACTGTGTTTTGCACTGTAGGCTAAATTCTTGTGTTATTACTGGTGTTATTTTTCTAATAAGTCTCTGAACTGTCCACATGGAAAACATTCTGGCTTGATGATATGCTTTGTTAGGAATATAACTGGGTCAATTAGTAATGGTCAGTGATCAGAAGCACCTCTCAGCTAGGTCACATAGTTAAATATGACAGTGTAATTCTTTTGTCTTCTTTGACTAGTCACCTGTCCCTAGAATGACATAGATCATAATATTAAAAAGTCTAGAGGAAACAAATACCTGTTTTTATAATGGTATCAATAAATAAGCACAGTTAAATCCCATGTAAATCTTCTCTTGTTATCTCACATACCAGAACAACATTAAAGTCTACTGGTGAAAAAGAAAGTGAAATGGTTCCCTGCTAGCCTATCAAAGAGAGAATATCACACTTAGTATTCCCCTGTCCCTACAATAGGATAGAATTGTGGGATGGTATGGTGGCATTTTCCCGGAGGTCTCTGTGAAATGTGGGGACCCATGAAGGATGGGCTGCTCACATAGTACCCATTTTTTGTTTTTTCTCAGAGGAGTTTCTGACAAGGTACAGATTGTTACGCCACCTCATCTACAGAAGTATCTATCAATCTGGAAAAGGAACAGATCTGGAAGCCTCTACAGGGCCTTGCTCACATCATGTACATTTGAAGTCAAACAAAGCCTTGCATTGTCAGGGTACATCAGAAGTCTAACTTCCACTTCAGTAGCACTGCAGGAGCTTAAACTTCAGTATTATTTATCATAAAACTCTTCTCTTCAATTCCTGATGTCTTTCTCTGAGAGGAGTATGATTTTAACCTTTGTTGTAGAGCCATTAAGTTTCATAAAAATGAGGTAATATTGCTGGGGTTAGGGTGGTGGGTGGGAATGTTAGGTCTGCTGTGTGCAACAAGGCTACCACAGAAATGTTATTTCCAGCTCTCACAAATCAAGGTGGAAATGTGAAAGACAAGAAATATCCAAAGAGGTTCATGAGAATAACTGAAAGACTGAATGACTGAAAACATCTTTTTTTTCTAGGAGCAGACTCAAAAGGATCAGTCCAGTGAGAAATACTTAGTTGACACAATCACAAATGAGTCATAGACATGGAGCAAAAAAAGGTGATAAAAAAAACCAAAACATTTTTTCTGTACCTTGAATACTGTGTCCAGTTCTGAGCCCCTTATCACAAGAGGATGTTGAGGTGCCGGAGCACATCTAGACAAGGTCAACAAAGCTAGGGAAGGCAACCAGCAACAGGACAAAAGGAAATGACCTCAAGCTGCACCAGGGGAGGTTCAGGTTGCACATCAAGAAGAATTTCTTCACAAACATGGTGGTTAGGCATTGGAACGGACGGCCCAGGGAGGAGGTGGAATCACCATCTCTGGAAGGGTTCAAGAAATGACATGGCAGGGCACTTAGTGCTATGGTTTAGTTGATATGGTGGTATTTGTTCAAAGTTGGACTCGATGACCTTGGACATCCTTTCCAAACTTAATGATTCTATGGCTGTGATTCTATGATTTTATTTTCTCATTTATGAAAAGAGTTCAGCTAAGACTAAGTAGCTGAAAGTTGCAGCCAAGGAAACTTTGAGGAAAAATGCAATGCCTATTGATGTCAGAAGAGAGTGCAGGGGGCATGTTGGATAGGGATTGGCTTTGGGGAAGGATTGACAGGGAAGGGTCCAGAACAAGGGAGGGGAATGGCCATACATGGGGGTGCTAGGGGACGGCAACTGGGGATTGACAGGAAACCAGAATAGAACAGGGGATACAAAGGGTTGAACCAGTTTGGGGAACATAGGGGAAAAACGAGGAGAAACCATTACAAAAGTATAAATTACAAATATCAAAACCATTAGAACTGAAGCACCAAACATGCACTGCAACAGCTTGCTAGTTGGAAAAAAATTTGGAAAAATAGTGTGAGCTAAAGCTTCTTACTTGATCAGTTTTCCTTCTGTCAGGCACCCGTTGCCTCCCAAACCTGAATAATTTTCCCTGAACATTTAAAATATAACTATATTACTGCACAGCACATGATCAGACTCGGGAGGGGAGCAGTACCAGATGTACCCTGGCAGCCACTTGTGATACCTAACACACATTTAGCTGTTACCACTGCTGGTACCTGAGTCTCCACTTCAGGTCACCAAAGAGGTGTGAGAAGCTGTGAATGGTTACAAATTATGCTGCCTCATCTGAACACCAAAACACTCAAAGCATATCTGCTTGCCAAGTTAATAGCGTTTCCCAGTCCCATCTCACAACCTCTTGTTGTCTTACCATCTGGAAACACAGCTGAGGTACCAGCATTGGTGATGTTGCCTCTCCAGTGAAAACAAGCCAAAGATGGGAGCCAGAAAATGTCCTACTGCAAAGCACTAGAATATTGAGTAAAACTAAAGATGCAGGCCATTTATCAGCCAGAGAAATTATGTCCATGTTCCCAGACTTGATCCTAGTGCCAATAGAGACACAGTGAAAAGCAAAGCTTACTGTTCAAAAGTTGTTGAAGAGTTTCCACCTTGCCTGTCAGAGAGATAGTACTGCACTGTAACTGGAGAGTGCTGCAAGATTTTCTGAGTTTTGAAAAAATTCCAAGTTTCCAAAAAGGACATACCTTTCCTATTACTTGGGGGAACTTTCAAGCACATCTATACACTCTCTAGGTTACATCAAAGTCTGAAGAAGCCTAAAGATTATTTTTCTCTGAGCTAAGGGGCAATACACTTCCCACATTTCTTTTTATGAACTTTGCCACAGTCACAGTAAGAAGCTCCATTTTCATCAATGTTTTTTTTTTTTTTTATCCTTCCAGGCTATTTCCCCAATAAATGGAATGCTAACAAACCCCATGTTGTCCATTCTTTTCCACACCTCTGAATTCTAATGCTGTCTTCCAGATGCACTGTTTTTGGGCTTATTTTGCTGCTTATCTTATTTGTACCTCTCCTCCACTTACAAAGCCTCCCTCTTTTTACTTTTCTTTGTGGTTGATAACTGCACCCTTTCCTCCTTCTCAGACTCTCACATTTCCTGTAATCTTTGATCCTGCCTCCCCCAGCCTCTGTGCTACATGGAAATTCTGGGGAAAAAAATTCTTCAGACACTGTTAATATTTCAGTTTGCTGTGTTGTGTTCTTCATTGGCACCCTAGGGTATAAATTGCTTATGTTTAGACAACTCTGGCTCCCTATATTGTAAATTTGTCAAGCCTAATTTTGACTGTACTGATGCCAACACCCTCCAATCAGCTGAAGCATTCAAACTTCAATCTCAAACTGTCAAGCAGTTACCCTCCCCACTTACTTTGTGCTCAATTCACTCTTTCATGATACTCCACGCAATAAGTTTAAATTTCTTAAACTTGAAGGTCAGCATATTGCAGTCCAGCTGCAGAGTTCATAACTGATTCATTCAGTCCTCATGCTAGTTCCAAAACTTCTCTTGGTTCTTATCATATTTTTTTGCCTTGTTTTCAGGGTGTGCTTAAGGCTCACAGTAAAATCATGCCTTACCATTTAGTTACAACACACAGACTTCTTTCTGGCCTTCAGAAGGGATCTCTCTGACAGAAGCAAGCCTTCTGCTTTTGCATGTCATGAATAGCCTCAGATTATACAGAAAGGATTTAAGACCAACTCTGGGATATAAATCCAAGTCTGCCAGCCTAGAGACTCCAAAACCTTAGCGAGATTTTCTAGCTGAAGTCATCAGCACTCAGACCCAGTTCCCCCACTGATGAGTCCTCAGAGAATAGACTCTTGGCCTCTTCTCACTCACTTTCCACTCAGCACTGACTACATCATCCTTGTGGGTCACTCAGGAAAATGAAAATAAATATAGTCCATGGCAACCCCTCCCATATCATTCTACGTCTGCTTTCTGCATCACAAATGGTATGTTATGTGGCCTTCTTGTTACAGCTGTTTTTTCCAGCACAGAATGCTTTATCACTGCACCTATTCTCTCCCGTTAGACTTAACTCTGAATCCAAATGATATATCTCATTAAAAATTTTCCTGAATTTAGCCCCCTTTAACCCTCTTCAAGAGCCAGCTAAGGAGAAATGTACTGCTGACAAAAAGACAGAGACACTTCAGTGCAACTATGCAGGGACGTTTGAGTAGAAGACCACCTGTATTCCACTTTTTTTACTCACTCTCCCTTTTTTTGAGCCAAAGAATTGTGAAATCATGCACATCTGTGCAAATAAAGCATGCAAATAGCCCCTGGTCATCAGTGTCAGGTCACCCTCTCCTCCTTGTGGTTTTGGCTGCAATGATATTTGATGATGGGCAGAGTCAGCTTTGGATAGAAGAGCTGTGTCAGATAACCTTGCATGGAAAGTGTATGCTGTCCATGGGCTTTGCAAGAGGCTGGACACAGGACTGATTTTGCTTCCAGTTCAAAATCTGAAATAATTTTAGAGTTTACACCAATGACTACAATGCATTTTTCTCAAGTGTGAAGAAGTCACTGACATGGTAGAGGAAATAAAACAGAAGATGACTCTACGCTAATAAGAAAAAGTACAGAAATATATCTAAAAACTCAAGTTATTTTATCTGTTTCTCTTCTGGGACCCATACATGTGTATGCAGTAGGGTACAATGGGGAGTGGTGGGCAGGGCAAGGATGTTAACATGGGAATGAGTATCCTGGGAGGTACCTGTGGAAAGTCAGCATTTTTCCCATGTGGAAAGTCCTTGAAAATTAGAGCATAGGAAGGTGACTGGTAGCATAAATTGTGCAGAAGTATATTCTTAAACGTGCCTGTGCTGGTATTTGTGATGGTAGACTGGCCTCAAGATCAGTTTGTTGTCTGGAGACTGGAAGTCTTGTTTCTTTCTTTTTTAGAAAAGGTTGCATTCTGGAGGTCCAGGAATATTTCTGGCATGTTTATGGAGAAAAAGATTATCCCTAGGACCCCTGCAGAACTGTGACAGGTGACTCATAAACCAACAGTCTCCAAGATGCAACTGAAGGTGTTGCTCTGTTAAGCTGACAGAAAGTGAGTGCTGTGTGAGATAGAGATTTACACAAGTTCATACCACCATTACATTGAAATTCTTTAAGTGATTCCTCTTTCTTCTTGAAGGTCTTAGTGGTTTCTCTTCATGCTATCCATCATATTAATTTAATCAGATGTGATATCCTTCCATTGTCAGTCATAAATTTTAAAGCAAGCATTTTCAGTTTTCTCTGATCTGATCCTTATCCTTGGGAAAAGCTTCCACTAACTATACATAAATGAACATCATTTTCCTTTCCCTTTCTTCTAAAAGCCAATTACCTCTGCTTGGCTTGCTGTGAACTGAGGCCACTATATATCACATTAACAGGAGAGGTCTTCCTACTTTGCATCTACACATCTGTTTATATGTTTTCCTTGACTAGAAATGCCATTTGTTTTGGGGTTTTTTTTTTTGCGTATACTGTGCCTGATGTTCTGGACGCCTGATCTATCACACGACATAGAAACACAAATAATTATAAAGAAATGTGTGTGTGCATATGTGCACATTTCTTGAGTGTAGAGAAGTAAAATCTAACAGTGCCAAATATGATATTTAAAATATAGTTTAGTTTTGGCTTCATCTGTCAGATAAAGAAACTGTCTGGAGTTCAAACTTGTTTCTTTTGCCCAGTGTCCATCGATGTTTTGCCAACAACAGAATAGAGGATGAAAGATTTTCTCCTTTTTTGCTTTCCAACAAGAACATAGAAATTTAACTTGGTTTCTTCCCAAGAAGGCAGCTCATTAAGCTTCCTGACAGGAAAAAACACTTTGTTAAACATTGCTCAGCAGCATGCCAGAGCTTCAAAGAGATAAGACTTTTCTTCTTGGAGGGCCCTTTTTCTTAAAGTATGCACTCATTAAAAAAAAGAGGACCTAACACAATAAACTTCTGTGGCTTAAGCATTATCTGGAGCTAGAAATGTAAATCAATTCTATCTACTAGACTTTGCTATCAGTTAAAACAGTACACTCACGATTGTGAGTACATCCACCATTGCGGATAAATGTTTGAAGCTTCTTAATTTATCAGGTAAGCTATCAGATATACCTGCTATGATGATCCCGGAAAAGCAATACTCTTACACTGAACTTCCTTCCATATATCAAGTTGAAAGAAGAGAAAAAGAAACTAAATGAGCCTGACAAACTGACAAACAATTAGTCCTGAAAAACCCCAAAATCATGTCATGAACACAACACACAAGCTCCAGGATGACTAATAAATACATGCACAGAAACTCATCTGTTAACAGTATCAGCTTACCAAACCAACTGGTTTAATGAATGTGAAAATATGTAGGAGGGATCACACACCAGCTAAGCTATTTAATTTTTTTAAATTATGTTTCAAACAGAGAAGTTTTTGATCTATGACTAAAAAAACTACGCTGGCCATAATGTGACTTATTTTGTTATCAGACCTCAGTGCTGCTGACACGTTAAATCATCTCTCTCATACCTGTTAGAGATGGAACAAAAAAACAGATCCAAGCTTTGGCCCAAACTTTGAAAAATTTAGTTTGAGATAAAGACTGCAATTTCACCATTTCTAATTATTTGGTTTGCAGGTTTTTGCTTTATTTTTTATTAACTGAACCAAGAAGTTCTGATTTCACCCAAGTCTCTGTCAAAGTCTATTAAGCATGTCCTTGAGTAATGATGGAGCATTAAGCTAGTTCATTCTGTTATCCCTTTCAGCCTTTTTCTTCAGCTCATGGATTTTCATTAAATTTTTTCGTCATTCATTTTATTTTCATCTCCTTTTTACCACAGGAGAAGATTTATGGATGTCTTATAGAGCTATATTTACTTTTTTGGCACAACCTTTGTACTGACATCCTGAAGCTTCCCTCCAGGCACTGAATTCAGATATGAATCACTATGAATGATCTGAGGAGCCACTGTAACACAGTCTTCCCTTTCTCTTTTTTTGCCACTAACTGACCAATACAAATGGCACCTAAAGAAGTTTACCAAATAATTTCTTTTTTTGTTGTTGCTGTTGTTATTTACTCTTTGCCAAATGTCAAGTCATTACCTTGGATCATGCCTGCTTTAGTAACAACAACCTGAATCTGTAGGACAGAAGCTTCAGAAAATAAGTCAAATAAATGTAATAAAGATTATACTGCTCTTTTTTTTTGTCTTGTAAATACATTTACAAGGTCCTTTTTCTTATATGCCTTCTATATGCTTTTGTTCAATGAGACTATCTCAGTCCACAACAGCTTCAGCTTCTCCCAGGATAATTACTGTAAAAAACATTAATGCAAGTACAGTCCTCTTTTAACAATGCCTACGTAAAAGTCCTTGAGCAGCACATAATGTTCTATGTGCTTTAAGATAAAGTCATCAAGCAAGCAATGAGTGCCACCGTGTCTTGGCTTATGTAGCAGGTTATAAAGAAAAGAGACGGAGCTGGTGCTGGTGTCTCCTTGGATGGAGATCCCACTGGTTCCCCTGCCAATGCATTGATCCTGTCACACCACACCACAGGTGCACAAAACCACAGCGAGTGTCTGGAGCCATTTCAGCATTTAGCATTACTACATCAATCACAAGACCCTTGGAAATATGAAAATGTCATTAAAATACATCAACCTATATCTATCCAACTCTGACAAAGAATGTGAAATCTTCTTTATATCAATGGCACATAATGAACTGAACATACCCAGTACAGGCAGATGGAAAATTAATGAACAACGTGTACATATTTTTAGGGTGGTCTTGAAGTCTTTCCAATGTAAGAAGGAACTTCCCAGGAATGAACTTTTTTCTCCACTGTGGATAGCATATCCAGGCAATAGAATCATGCACAAATTTCCACCAAATTTAAACAATTCTTACTTCAGCTCACTTTGTTCATTTATCTTCTAAATTTGCAGGCAACATTTGAATGATTATGAATTTAGGATTTATTTCTATCTTGTGTTCTACAGACTGACTTCAAAGAATTGCTGCACTGCACATGTAGGTCTCCTGTGTGAAACAAGTGCCTGTGAAATACTTGAGCAAGAAAATCAAGGTCAGAATCACTGATCCAGTACAAAATTTTGTTTGGAACAGGTTTTTTTTTTCCCCCCCCTCCTACTGCTTTCTAGTAATAAATCACTTTACAGAATACAAGTTAAAAAGTCAGTACAGAAACCAAGTACTCTGTATAACAATTTAAACAGAAAATTTTTATCTATGTGTAAGTTTAAAACATTCCTGAAAAAAAGCAATTATCTTTGGCTGTCATAAACATTATGTTTGCCACATCTCAAAAGATGATTATCATCTTTACCTGAGTGACTTAACTTTAACAGACTCTAAGTATTAGAAATGGAATTAAAAATTACATTGCCTGGATTCAAATGCTCTAATATTTCATAGAATAGCATTCTTTATTTAATTCTCAAATGAAGGATCACATTTTCTCCTCTGATTGAAAGAATATTAACCTTTGCTTATGCCACACAATTTGCCTCAGTTTTTGTACACAAGGCACAATCTCCTTCACATCATTCCAGACCACATGCAGCAATTGCTCGATGGCAGAACTGCACAAATTAAAGAAACAACAAGAAATTGATTGCACTGTATGGAGCCCAAACCAGGTGAAAGGAAAACAGGGCCGTGAATAAATGTTGTTTGCTGAGGTGAATCATCTAAAAGAAGTTTATGTCATGCATCTGATTTCGGGAAAAAGAGGGACATAGAAGTGCAACAAAAAAATCAACATTTGAGAGTTTCAAATAAAGCAGTGACTGCTTAACTTTCTCCAAAACAGATATACTTCATTTCATAAAAAAAACCCAGCTCTGTGAATTGGAAAGACTAAAGCACTGCAGCATGGGTATTTTGGAGGACTCTCAATTGGTTACTTTGCTTCCTGACATTCTTGCTCCCTTTTCGCTGCCAGAGAATATTCACTCCAATGAAATACTATTTTTTGGCCTTTTCCTTTCTTAAGGTTTTGCTTTAACAAACTCAGTTGTTTTTTCCATTCAGAGGAAAAATCTCATTTCTACAGCCCCTCGAACCCTTAGGATTAGAGAAGACAAACAAAATCTTTACTGAGATAGCGCATGGTCCATGATCTTCCCAGTGCATCACATGCACCTGACCATGTAGCTGGCTTTGCCCCATGGAGGGATGGTCCTTCCAGTTCTGGATGTCCTACCTCTCCCATTATCCCAGGGTGGTGATGATTCAGGATGGTTCATGTTGATTCATAAATCCTACTTTCCCCCATCTTTCATTGCTGTTTAAAAGCCCTCAGTTCTGCAGCTTGAAATTAATTTATGATGATTAAGGTTTATAGAAGTAGCATTCCTTCAATGAATGATTTTCTCTAACCAAGACAGATAGTAGTGTTGAGTAATGATTGCTTAGACCTTCTTCTCCAGAGAGCACATCTGGACTCCTTGTCTGCTAATTTGTGAAGAATATCTGAAGAAACAGACACACATTTTCATGGGCATGGGGTTGGCCAGTAAAACAGATTATATTTGAGACTAATAAAGAATTAAAATATTTTTTACATTTTTGAGTTTATAAATTAAACTTGATCAGGTATTCATATTAAATTTAGATAACTCAAAATTTCTGGCTACAAAATAGCACAGTTATGCTGAAAAGACTAATGAATCCAAATTACAAATAAAATGTTCTTCCATCTGTAAGAAAGTTTTAATATCTCTGCATTTTGTTGTTTGGAGGTGAGAGAAAATTTTGAGGAAGAAGTTGTTTCCAGCCAAAAAGGTTGAAAATATTTTAATTGTGTATTTTTTACATTAATAAGCATAATATTACAAATTATTACTTATTACAAATACTTCTGTTTGGCTGAAATATTTCTGCTTTATTTTAAGATACGGCACCAATATCTGTTTGACTATTCATAGATACCCCATCATATAAGGATATAAAGCCAGTTGAGTTAAAGCAAATTTACACTGAGGCAGCTGAAAAATAAAACGTAATCCTTGTCACTGTGATTTGGGACGAAATGATGCAACTAACACACCTGGGATGGTGTAATTAAGGCTGGCAGTACCATCTAGCGGGCAGAGGAAGAACTGAAGAGTACAAATACAAGCAGCCAGTATCCTGAGAACCCAAGTATTATACTGAGATTTAGGAAGCATAATGATATTAGATAACAATTTGAAGATTGTAAGAGCTATAATTTTTAACATTATTGTGAAAAATATATGTAATGGAATGCATGTAGGGAAAAGTTAAAAGAATCTGGTACAATTTTTTCATTACCGGTGATGTATTTCAGCTAAAGATGATTGCTCTGTAGCTTCTTTCTCATACTTGTAAGCCTTATGTTCTAGTCCTTTAGCTCTGTTGGTTTTGACCTGTCCCATAAATCTGTATAGATTAGTTTAACTTTAGATTAGATTTCTTCTTCTCTTTCTTTTCCAAAATAAGAGTCACAGTTCTTATTTATTCATTGTTATCTTAATGTAGCTCAAGAAGAAGCACAACAGATTTCAGTTTTCCTTCCAAATTTATATATGACATTTCTTTTCTTTTTTTATCATCTCCTGGTTTAGCTACTTCAGTTTGCCTCACTTTTGAGATTTTGCCAGCTCTTGGTTATGTATAATAGTCTTAAGAACTACTGAATTCTTACAATCGTGACTGCTCAGTACACTTGATACTGTAAAATAAGAAGATAAAATGCTATTTACAATTCTTTATCTCAATCTTTATGTGACTTTGATTAACAAATTTATGGAGTATTCTTTTCTTGCCTGAAAATTGATGAGTTCTTTTGTCTCTTCCAAGACACCAGAATTAAGTTTTGATAAAAAATCTTCACAAGGTAGTGTCCACTTTCAGTGATTTCTGCTTTTTTCCTTTGTGTCATGGTTCAGGCCCAGACAAAAACCAAGCCCCAAGCAGCCACTCACTCGCTCCCCCACCAGCAGGATCAGGGAGACAACTTTAAGAGCAAGAGGAAAGTCATGAGTTGAGATAAAGACAGATTAATAGGGAAAAGCAATCCCCATGCACATGCAAAACAAGGAATTTATTCACTGATTCCCATGGGCAGGCAGGTGTTTAGCCATCTCCAGAAGAGCAGGGCTCCATCACACTTAATGATGACTTGGGAAGACAAAGGCCAAAACTCCAAATGTCCCCCCAGTCCCTTCCTCCTTGTTTCCAGCCTTATATCCCAAGCATGATGCCATGTGGCATAGAATATCCCTTTGGTCAGTTGGGGTCACTTGTCCTGGCTGTTTCTCCTCCCAACCCCCCAGGCACTCACAACTTCCTTGCCGGCGAGACAATATGAATAGCAAAAAAGGCCTTGGTTCTATGTAAGCACTACTCAGAAATAACAAAAATCTCTCTATACTGTCAGCACTGTATTCAGCACAAATCCAAAACAGCCTCATACTAGTCAATGTGAAGAAAAATAACTTTACTGCAGCCAAAACCGGCACACTTTGTAAAAGACACATTTACATAGAAATCGCTACATAAAAATAATATTCTTCGACAACTAGTGCTAGTAACTGATAACAAGTTCTTCACTTGGGACTGTGTCACACAAGCAAAAATAATTGCAGTATTACATAAATGTTTCAGTTTCTGAAGCCAATATTCTTCTCTGATCTTTAATTTCTGTCTTGCTGATGGTGAGTCACCAAATACAGTTGTTTCTAGTTATCTCATTGCACAGGATGATTTACGAGTGAAGAGTATGAGCAAAACTTGCCCATTTGTTGTTGGCCTGAAGAACCTGAGAGTATAGGTATTCCTGGGATTTACAACTAGCTGGAGTGTCTGAGGATGTCTAAGAAAGGCAGTTTCAACAGGTTTATCTGAACTTCTCAGGGCAAATTCTTAGCTCATGTTCATTGTCATCTGCTCATTTCAGACAGAGCTAGGTCAGTTTACAAGGCCTTCATATCCTCCTTTCTGTTCCCCCACACAACTGAAGCAGTGAATTATCACTAATGAGCATATAGCTTATATTCATGGCATTTAGGAGACTTTTCTTGACAGTCATGAAACAGGAGGCAACTATGAGCAGAAGTACAGAGAAGTAACAAGAGTAAAAATTATTTGGAAGGATGCTACTACAGATGTTACTGAAACAACTGTGATCATCTGTGCAACAACTATTAGACAGTATTTATATCTGGCGGCACTGGCAAGAAGTTTGTCCCATAAACACCTCACAAACTTCCTTTTCCTGAAACTCACTTTTAACATCCAAACTCTGCAGAAATTTATAAAATCCAAAAGTAGAAGGTGGCAACTTCTGTGTTGAAGCACAAGATTTGAGTTAGAGTAGGTTCTACAGGCTTCTAATTTACCTTGATGCTTTTGGAAGGACTAGAAGTAAATCAATAAATACTAGTTTTAGCCTCAGAGATTTCTCCATGTAAAAGGTAACACAATCCTTTAGAGACAGACCATTCCACATGTCATTTGTAAATTATCCTACAATATCCATATTATGGTCATAATCTGCCATTTACCACCCTGTAGTGTTTTCAGAACTTCATGGTTCTTCGAGGTTTATTGCTCTGTTTGCTTCAGGGGAGAGCAAGGGTGACATCCAGTGGTATATTCAGCACTCTGTACAGATGGACTAAGCCTTCAGTGAAGTGAGATTTCTTTGAGGCCTTAGAGACATAAAATGTTACCTATTAAAGCTTGGATTAACATGATACTGCATGGTTTTCCACGTGGGTCCCAGACTACATATTTTATAAATAATTTCCATTTTTCCATACATCTTATTTGGGAATTAGGATGTAAAGAGCACTAGCAAACAATTGGACACCAAAAGATATTCTGTAAACTGGCTTTTGCTCAGAATATATGAAATTATGAAATAATAATAAAAAATTCCTCTCCAAATTCAGCAGCTTCCCTGGGGTGGCTATTCAAAGCAGAAATGTCACTAATCCATGTTATCTGTGGATGTGCCATTAATATTTGCATGGCTTCCCCTCCCCAATAGGGAAACAGCGAGAACAGCTCACTATTCCTTTGGTTTCTTCACTTTTCTGCTGTTTTCAAGGAAATCAGTATCAAGGTAGGTATTATGTAGTGTAGGAAGAAGGCAATATTATTTCAGCTTAAATCACTTAAATCTTCCAAGCCATAAATTATAGGCTACTGTCTCTGTCACTCCACATTCACAGACCTGCTAGAATTTGGGCCACTTTATTGACCAGAGTAAGGCAGCCAATATATTTCTGAAACTCATGCATTTAATTTCGGGAATATAAATAAGAACAATGCTTCTCCTGATCCACCTGCCTCTAAACACTGTATATGTCTTGAGGGCAGCCTGCAGCATGCCCTAGGCTGTTCAGGTATAGATTACAGCATAGACAAATGCCACATGTGTGGCGCCTCATGCTCTACAGGGCATCTCCTGCCTGAATGTCAGGTTGGCTTTGGGAATATGCTCACTGACGGTGTTGATGAGCCAAAACACCAGACTGGATATCATACAGGGGAGGTAGGTTCCTCAGTGTTAAGTAACTTCCAAAAATTAGGCATAGGCATAAAATTTTGGGGTTATATAGTCCTGCCAACATTACAACTTCCTAATGTGTTCTTGTTACCCTCCTATTAAGGTTAAAAAAAAAAATGGCTTTTAAATATCAAGCTACTTTTGAAGAATTTACAGTGATGTGGCACTAGAGAGAGTTGTTTTTCAAAAGTGCATAGCTTTGTAAATGAATCAATTAATGGAGAAAAAGGAGATAAAAAAGACAGAAATATATCTGCCCATTCCAACATTTCTGTTTATCTCTCCAGTTCAGTTATGTCAGGATAAGAATTTCTGTGACAAGTGGACTGACACCATCTATCTTTAATGTACTTAGAGGTGAATTAATTAAAAAAGATTTGACAGATGGTACATTCATTCACTAATCATCTGGCCTGCATTCGCTTTATCAAAATGTCTTTTCTGGTCATATGACATCATGATACAACTTCTGATGTTAGGGTTAACAAAACAAAATTTTAATAGTGTCTGTAAAATCAAACCTCTAATTTAAAAAGTGATTACGCATGCATCATTAGGTACTATCCGTGTATGATAGAAAAGTATTATGATTCAGATAACAAAACTATCTCTGTTTCCAAAAAAAGCCCTGATTTGGGCAGGTAGGATCCCAATAAAGTGAGGAGGGCCCAGGGAACGAAGTAACATTTTTATTAAATCAGCTGATGCTGTTAGAAGTAGTCATGAACTCATGACTTTAGACTAAACTCAGTGTAAAGATTGAGGCAACCTATAAACAGTACCAGAAAACACTATGGGCTGAGTGAGGATGTGCCTGCATTACACATGTTCAATTGTATTATTTGAGTTTCTTCTCTGTGAGGTGTTACCTGGGGCTGACAGGACAAGCTGGCCTCAAGATGATGAGTTTGAGAACTGACCTTGATGTATGCCTGTCATGCAAAGCTGAGGTGGAGGCAGGAGTATGCCTCCTCTTTTTGGACTGTGATTCTCTGGTTAGAGCTCCTGTCCAGCAACCTGGACGATGCTCCTTTTAGGTGCCTCTGGACACCTGAAGATCCATCTCAAAGGCCACAAGTGGTTACTCCAGCAAAAATAATACTCTGAGTTACAAGAGAGAGACAAGGCTCCTGCCTCTCACAAGTGTCTGAGTGTTTCACATTTAGTATTCAATAGACCTTGTGCAGGAGTCAAGCCACCCCCATCCTTGTCCCCAGGCCATAGATGCATGCTTTCTCTGCCCTAATAATTACTTAATTACTGCCGCATGAAAAAGTTTAAACAGATGGTCTGGAGCTGAAAAAATTCTATTCCTGCAGGCCAAGGATTCAACAAAATTTGGACCCCACACTCCAGTGAGCCCTCTAGCAGCTGAGCCTGTGGAGCTAGCAGTAAGCCCTGAACCTTTTACCAAATTATGTACTTTGTGGGTGTTTTCTCTCAGTGCCCAACAAGACTGTAGATAAAGGAGCAGAGGGACATGGGCAGAAAAGCACTTTAAGGATATAAGTTTTAGAAACACATGACTGAGGAAGTTCAGAGGTATCATTATTGATCTAACTGGAAACAGTTAAGGAGTGGGCATATTTGTAGCTTAAATCCAATTGATAATATTTAGGATAACTCTTTTTTTCACCAATAATTAGATAAGGCTTGCATCATATCTAATCCTATCATTACCTTTTTTTCTACTACATTCCCCTAGCCTTCCCCACGGTTCTGCCCCTAGTCACCCACAGTCTTGCTTCTCCTTCTCGGAGTCCTTGGTCTACAGCAATATTCTGCACTGGGGAATTATACTGTTCTCTGAGCTACTTTTTCCTTTTCCTTCTTCTTCTTTTTTTTTTTTTTTTTAAATTAATATTAGTTTCTGAACAAAGCAGGATAACAATTAATAGATGCTAAACTGAGAGGCCATTATGACCAGCTGCTTTGAGAAGTTATATCATGCCAAGGAACCTCACCCGATGCTTTCTACAGATGCACAGGCCAGAGATGAGCATATCACATTGCACAGATCAATCTTCATCAGCAACACGAGAATACCTCAGGAGGATGAAGGGTCTGACAGGACAAACAAGACTGTGGGAGGGCAGCCCAAGCTGCCAGAATAATATTGTGTCACAGATCAAAAAGCAACACTTATTTTAGGACTGGCAGATGTCCGAAAGAAACATCTATCACAGATATCTGAAAGTAATTAAATTCGTCTTGAATGAAATTATAGCAACCATATCAAGAAAGATCAAGGGCCTATTGTACATTTCAAGTACATTTTAATTGGGCTGTGATCTAGGGAAAGACAAGAGAGCAGGGCTTGATACAAATTCCTGCTGGAAGCGCCTGTCAGCATATTCTGTCTCATCGAAGCTACACAAGATATAAGGGAATGCCACTCAGTATCATCTGGAAAGCAGCGTATAACTGCCACCCACTGAATTTATATAATATGTCTAAGGATAAAGCAGCTTATTTTTTGCTGACCATGTGTAGCAAACAGATCTAGAAACTGAGACTGAAATATCATAATACAGCATTACCCTGAAAAGAGAAATGCTGTAACTTGTTTGTGTTTAAAAACAAACACATAGTAAGTAATAAGAAAAAATTTCGCATTGACTACTCAGAGTAGGAAACCTTGATGCGTTCAAAGCAAGGAATAGTTAAAAAAAAAAAAATTATTATTATGAACTTTGTATGCCATGCTTGTATTTTCACAGATCATTAAAGAAGCATTTAGAGTGACTTCACCCCACACCACCTTGAGAGTTTCATGTCAAGTAAGGTTGCTTTATATTTTTCCTCCAAACCATTTCATTTCTGACTCCTTACATATGTTTTCACCACCAAGTCAGGGATAAAGGTGAGGGATACTGCAGAACTTGTCCAAAGCTCTGTGCTTGGGCTGACTGAGGTCAACTGTATTTTGGGCCAACTTAGAAAGACATTGTGTTTGATTTTTCCCACTGATTTGTTGAAAACAAAACTTTTCAGTCCACAACATGAAAACGTAGTGTTGAAGTGTCCCACCTGCCTCTGTGGCAGTGTGTACCTGGATTCTCCCGCCTACTCTGCTACAGCCATTCCCAGAGCTAGAATACATATGTGGGATATTTAGCTCCATCAAAGAGACTTCTGCAAACGCCACTTTGGCAAGAGGTGAGGAGTTTCACAACCAGCAGAGGACAAGCACTTTGCTGCAGTGGGAAGGAGGACCAGCCCCAGGTTCTTTTTCTGATCTGTGTTGCTTCACAAGCTTTTTCCTGGTAGATGTTGCTCAATTTTTCATTGCATAACATAATTTAAAGTACAATGTTTGGGGCAGATCTCTAGGCTGAAGGAAAGACACCTACCAAAGCCTGTTTTGTCCTGCGAGGTCTGGCCAGAAGGTGGGGACCAGAGGCAAGGCTGTGCCACCTCCTCCCTGGTCTGCATCACCCCATTTCTGGGCTCCTGCAGAGGCCCACTGGTGACAAGATCATTGGACACAGCAAGGAGGGACTGCACAAAAAAACCCCACATTGCACTGAAAGGCTCATCTTTAAAAAGACTCTTTCACTGGACGCAATGAAAAGAAAGAAAGCTTTCAGGGCCTATTATCAGTTCAAATATTTGAGTTAATAAGAATCTCAGTTTTAGTCATTGTTTCTATGCAAAGGACACTTTTCAAATAACCATAATTTAATAAAAGATAAACCATGCTTGTACAACTCAATAAAACAGAACAGATACTTTGGACTCAATAAATGCCCTAACAAAAACAACAAAAGAAACAAGTTGACAGAGGAATTTAAGAATCATTGGAAGTTTTCAAAGGAAGAAAACAAATCTGATAGGGTCAGCCTGAAATATTTAAAATGTAAAGCAATCAACTGAAGTGTGTTTTTTCATACTATGAATTTCACATCTTTCCACATCCTGCTCAGAGCTACCTGCATAAGTAATGAGTACATTAAGTAGCTAGAGATAAATAATCACTGAGATATTTTTATATATGTATATATATAAATTTTATGTAAATTGTCTGTAGCATATAGCTTGACTCTTGTGTCTTTGATCTGCTGATAATCTTCAAGTGTGGATTCCAGCAGGCCAAATATTTTTTATCTCTGCTGGGAGTACTTTTGGCAAGTTTTCCATCAGTAGGAAATGAGCTGGAAAACTCTGGTGAAACTTCAAAGCAACAGCTTAAGGTGATCTTTCATTTCATGAATTTCAGTCTGTCTCTGCTGCTTAACAACATATTGAGTTCTTTCTTCCTAATGCACTTTTAAAAACTGTGAATAAGATGACTTTATAAAAATCATACATGAGATATGTGAGAGATCCTGTAATTTTGGAATATAGGGCATTTTTTAAATTATAGAGATATTCAGAGATATTAAAGCCTCAAGTACTGTCTTTATCAGTGCATTCATTTGTACAAACAAATGGACTTTAATCCTTTTATGCCTGAGTCATATTTGCTAGGATGGGAGGTGCATTGTTCATGTATTTGACTGATTTCTGCTTTTCCTTCCAATTTTATTATCAATATATATTCTTCTCCGTCCCATATTCTATGATACAGAATTTATGAGCTCTAGTATGGCCCTCAGGTATGTATTCAATAAATTAGGGACAAAGTGAAGCCTGCTGTAACTCATACTATGAAGGGGGGCAATCTAGCTAAAAATCCAAAGGGCAAAAAAGCAATCTTTTCCCAGGGCTAAATTCTACGGTAAGGGAAGACACAAGTGGGTATAACTAGAGGGAGAATGAAAAGTCTCAGTAGTAATTTCTTCAAAAATATCATAATAGGTCATCTGAATCAGAGGTAAATGATGTGCAGAGAGCATTTAACTGTGCCTGCTCTTGAAGCAACTGATCCAGTTATTAATTGTGCAGTCATTAACTAGGGCTGTGCAAATGGCTTAACAAGCCAAGCAAGGTCAGGATATATTTGACTCCTTGAACACTATTTGCAGTTACATTTCTCTCACTTTAGTGTAATCATTATACTTAAAACAGTCTCCTTCCTTCTCAGAAGTCACTTGACAGCAAAAATGCTATTGAAAGTTACTGAAAAGAAGAAGAAAAAATTAAAAAAGCCGAAACCACAACATTTATATAATTATTGTTCCAATTCTGGGCTAAATACCTACAAAGAAAAATGACAGGGTTTGAACTATTTGGTCATCATAATGTGTACTTCTATCGTAAAAGAAAATAGAAATAAAAAAGCTTCAAAAGTAACCAGTTACACAAAGAAATTGTATCAATATGAGCTGTTTCAATGTTTGTTCACTTGGTGACGGTTATCTTGAAGGAAAAACAAGGAGACGCTGCTGCTCAGAGAGACCATTTATTTTTTCAGAGCACTGGAAGAATGTGGGATCTATTGACCTGGAACAGCAGCAAGAACAAAAAAACAAGGCCAATGACAGTGCCTCTGGCAGCAGTTAAAAGCTGATGTTTCAGGGAAGGGGGAGACCAGGAGTCAGCATACACAAGTAAGCTTGTCAGAGCCACAGCACAAACCAGTGACAGGCACAGATTTGGGTTTCATCTCAGATGCTGCCTTGCTTTACAACTGCTTCTGCCATATGGTACAGCATGGTTTCTCTAACCCACATTTAATTGTGTGCCCTGCTTCTGCCCAGAGCCATCTGCAGACAGAGGTAGGATTTGCCCAGAGATGAGATTACCTCATTCTCAGTTCATAAAAGGCTGCATCAAAGCAATAAAGAGCAGGGAGATGAGCAAGGCAGGTTAACTATGCTTTGGTTAAAAGAATCATTGTCAAGGAAGAAAGAAAGGGCTGAGACAAATTAGGCACAAAGGCAGAATCTGCTTCTGCACCAACCAAGTGAAGAATAGAGTGGGTACATCGAAGACACTACATCTGTAGGTATCTTGTGTAACAGAAAAAATTCTCCACTCAAAACAGGAACAGTTCCAAATGCTATTCATCACAGCTAAAAGACCCTTACAAATGGCTCTATTGAATTGGCAGCAGCACCAAAGAAGTGAAGGACTCCAGACACCACTGGATGGGAAAATGGGCCTGGAATGTGACCTCAAGTCCCCGGCTGTGTATGGTCAGCAACTTAGACTCACTAACTTGGGTGAGAACTGACACTAAGGGCAAGGTAGTCAGTACTTGGTCATGAGCGGTGGTTGGAGACGGATGAGATAAGTCCTCATCTTTACATCGTGTCTCCACCATGACTGTACTGTAAACACCACAGAACTCATTCTCAGTCCTGAAGGCAGCACACTCACAAACTTGGAGAATAAGAAGCTGTCCAGACCAGCTGATGTAGCCAGACCTGTTGGCTCTGTATCAGAGAGGACTGAATGTGGATGCCTGGATTTCCTTCAAAGAACTGCTGCTTCTCAGAAGCAGCTCAGATGCAGCACAGAGCAGAGGAAATTAGCTTCTATTTCTAGCATCAAAATGAATGCTTTCAAAAGATCAACTTCTTCTTTTAATAAATGCTTATCAGTAACACTCCCATCATTTGAGGCTGTACACAGGTAGGGACACCCAGAAAAAAATCCTGAAACTTAGTCGAGTGTGGTCAGCAGCAAATTCAAATACAAACCTCCTCCTAAGCTTGCACCAACAACTTAAAAAAAGCCCTACACCATATTTTCCTCTCTTCTTCCAATGCCTAGGATACAGCAATTAATAAGGTCTCATGGCGAGCTGCAGTGGCTCAGGACTAGAAACAACTGTGAGGCCCTGCCTTGTCAGTTCACCAGGGGTTCCATTACAATATGTTTGTGCAACAAATGCTGTAATTAAGCCTAGGTCAGATTTACTCATCTCTTACTGCTCAACCAGGAACACCAAATAAGTGAGTTTGCCCTCAGATGACTGAAACAAGGCATTTTTTGCCTGTCAATATAGTTTGCTGTGCCTCCATGGCAAAAATAAAACAATCACAGAATGTCACATTGGTTTAAAGATTTTATGACACAGTAATGTTTCTCCAAACTTAAAATACTTTTAAAAGTGGCTTGGAGAAAAAATAAAAGCAGCTTCCAGTGTTTCACTGGCACATTAAGTTACCCATTCTAAGTCCTGGAGGTGAAATTGTTTTTAGCATTTATGAAAGCTCTGGGCTTCCAGTACTCATGTTGAGACAGCTTTTAATATATGACAGAAAGCATCTGTGATCTACTGCTTGCAGGGTTCAAACCTCAAAGCATCCAGAAAGTCTATGCATAATCGTTCATTCACATGGCTGATTGACTGCACCACACATAAGTCAATGTGATGCATACGCTCTGATGTGACAGGTCCGAAATATGATGTACCTTACAAATTATTTGATCTTAATTAGAACAAGAGTCTTTTACACAGAAATTGTCTTTTAGAAAAAGGCATAGGGCACTGAGAGATAATAATGTCAGCATCAGTTCCCATAAAACAGAGACAGTATGTATTTTAAGCCTTGCAGATTTGAAGCACATTAAAAATGGGATTATCCTACTTTGAATGGGAAAATGATTGCCATTCTAATTTTCCACTAAACCAGACTGGAGCATCCTGATGAACACAGAAGTCCTTTGCAGGGAGAATAACAGCCCAGTCTTCTGTTGGAAAATGCTTGGTCTATTTCTTTGATATCCAGGCTTCTGCTAGACTCTGTGTGAGTGCACAGGCAAGTACACTGGTGCAGGACCAGGGCCAAGCAGCTGCCCTGAAATCAGGCTTTAACACACCTTTCTGAATCATACAGCCTTCATCACATTAATGCTTCTATCCTGCACTGTTTCTTGGTTTCTTTTTACTGGAAGACTGGATCAAAGCTGTCTAACTGGCAAGAGAGTTCAGTCACTTCAGTCATCCTGGATGTCTTGTTTAAACTTGAATTTCGAGGAGGGCATATTTTCACCACTTTAGTCTTCTTGAGTAATCTGATTACTTCTTTTCACCTGATGCGGCATTGGCACCTGCTATTTAGCAAGCTTTTCCCTTTTGGTGCAGTTTCTGCAATTAAGATATCAAGCCGATAAGCAGGGAAATTATGTAAGTGGTGTCAACGGGAATTCTGATTGGATGAAAAAAAGGGAGAGAAAAAAAGGTGTAAAGATAGTACCTGGAAAAAGTATGCATCTTATAAGTAGAAAAGCATGTCTGTCTTTGCCAGCTTGTCTCACAAGCACTGGATGGCCGAACAGCCCCTGCTCTCCAATGCTTCGCCCAAGGAAAGCTTTAGGAAGGTCTGCAGTACAGCCTGTGAAGTGTCTTGTCACATTCTCGCCGCGGGGATGCATCTTGCTTTTCTCAGGCAGCTGCTTTCACTGGGGAGGAGGGGGCTTTCTTCCGTAGGAGCGCTGTATTAGGGAGCAGTAGCTGCAAGTCTGACCTGCTGAAAAACTTTGTCTTGCTTGTCTCCCTGAAGTCACAGTATGGAAACATGGATGTGAGACCTCATGATCTGGAGAACGATTTTCCCAGGGACTGTCTTCCCTTCCAGCACTTCAGGGGTGCTGACTCTGATTTTCCCAAAGGCAGGTAACTCAGCTGGCTTGAATTGTAGGGAAAGGGTGAGGAACTCAAGTACAATCTTCCTTGAAGAGACAGGTAATGTGCACAACCATCACACACTCAGTTAAGTGCACTGCACAACCGCAACACCAATGCAGGGGGATGAGTACCCATAACCTCAGCTCACCTAGAAAATCTGTGCGGAAACACACGATCTGAAACACATGACAGTACATCTGGGAACACATCAGAATAGCAATATCCCTTACTGGCTAGATTAACAGTTGTGGAGAACACATATTCATGTCCCAGGATCTGTTGAGGATTCATAAGAGAATTGTGGTCAATTTTATAGTGTTTGGACTTGAATTCTCTAATGCATAGTCTTTTAAAATCAATTCATATGGGAACAGCCCTTGGTTTGACTCTTTGTTTCCACAAAAACACATCACATTTGTTTATTTTCACTAATTTCAGTTCATCTCAATGCACAAGCAGAATCTTTGGCTGGATAGAAACTGAACCAAAAAAAAGAAAAAAATAAAAATAATTATTAAAATTTAAAAACCTGCTGGACTTAGAAAAGGAAAAATTTATAATTTGGGTTTGGAGTGCTCAGACTGAGAGTTGGGGTGCCAGTACCCATGTGTTCATTATGGCCTCTGTGTGAGCCAGAGGCCATGACATCTGTAGAGAGAAATGCACATCAAATAGCACATTAGATTATTTTAATGTCCACGGTTATAAATTGCAATGGGCTGCAACTTATCCTAGTGACAATCCACGCATCCAGTGCTGTCTGGGTATTTTAGTCTTGCAAATGCCTTTTTTCTCCAAATGGGTTGCTCAGCAGTAATGATTATTCAGAGAAAAGTGGCAGACAGGGTCAGGCAACAGCAGAATGAAAAGTGAAAACTTGAAAGATGCTAGATGAATATTTATGCAGAGCAATCTTCACTCTCAAATTATGGCACATAATGGGATCAGCAAAGCTAATGGAATTCACGCTGCATGAACTTCCTCTATGAGAACTTAAGTTTAATCTGCACATAAGACTGACAACCCGTGAACACAGAGAAAACATTCAATGGCATGTAAAAACTTCATTGAAATAATGTTTCTGACTATATCAGTGTTCTGGCAATGACAGAATAAACAACATTTTTTGTGGGGGGCAGATTTTAAATCCACAGGCCACTTTTTTGAAATGGCATTCAAACACTGTCACAGCAGACTTTGTTCTTTTGTTTCATTGCTGATTTGGTATGTCCTACTGGCAACCGAAAAGCATCCATGGGGATTGAATAATGAGGACAAGGATTTCAGAGAAGCCTGGCACTGACCATCTCTTAAAAGCTGGTGATGACAAGGAGCAGCCAGCCAATGTTCCGCTCTGATATTGCAAGATATGTTGGGGAATACTTTATGTTGCAAAAAAAAAAAATGGTAGTTGGCTGACTTTGAAGAATCCATTTTGCAAGATTTTGTTCTCGAGGTGTCCAAAACTCAGTGCCATGGGCAGTGAAATCCTACTGCTGTAGGGTCAGTACAAGAGCTGCAGATCAGTTTACTCCTTTACGGGGCTGCAGATTTGGTGCACAGATTAGGTCTTCATTTCATACATTCTGTATTTTTTGTGAGCAGGTCATTACAAAGTCCAAGAAGCTCTTATGACCCACCACTGTGCACAAATCCCAATACAGCTGATCACCTGAGGCCTAAGTACTCATATATTTAGATAGATAGCTATACCTTTTATGTTTATACAAGGTCTTTAAAAACTTGCTTAGCAAGACCAGGTTTTTCCTTGATATTCCTACAATATGTGGACGTTGTTGCTGGTTTAAGTCTTAATTTAAAGTATTAGAAAAAGAGTTTTCTTTACTGTTCTTTAGTATTTTATTTTCTGAACTAGAAGCCCTGCTTCATCCCTGGACTGAATGCTTCAGCACATGTCTAATCCTTATGAATTCAAGGATATATTAAAAAGCTCTACTGAATCCAGAGCTCTGTGAGAAACTAGGAAAGAATGCAGTTCCAGCTATCTGAAATATCTGAACTCTCCAAAATACCCCCTGTATATATTATCTGAGTGTTTATGCCTGATCTTTCTTTCTCCTCAACTTACACATCTATCATTATCCAAATGTATCAGAAGCATGTTAGAGATAGCCGGCTACCATATGTTTGAATTTAATTAAATGAGAATATACAAAATGAAAGATGTGGAGTTTAGCCCATACCAGTAATCCCATCTTACCCTTCTGCTGATAATTTGCTCAAGAGGTCAAGTCCTGCCTGGGTCGGGGTCCACGGTCCTGAGCGGGCACACCAGCAGCCACATACATTTTATTTTATTTAATTTATTTGTTCTATTTATTTATTTGTTTGCTTGTTTATTTTACATAATACTTTTAACTGCGAATTTTCTTATTTCCCTTAGAACTGCCCGAGGCGGTGGGGTTCCGGGTCTGCTTTTCCCCTCTCCTGCCGGGGAGGTGTACGGCAGCCCGGTCGCGGCTGACTCGGGCCTCAGCGAAGCGCCGTGCCCGCGCCGTNGCTGAGGAGCCGACAGCCAATGGGCGCGCAGGGCCGGAAGCGCGGGGCTGGCGGGATGAGGGCAGGGGGCTGAAGGAGCGCCCGGCGGGGGATGAGGGCAGGGGGCTGAGGGGCGATGCCCGCCTGTCCCCGGCCGCGAGCGGAGCCCTCTTTCGCTCGAGCCCTCCCTGGCTCAGGTTCTTCCTGCCGGGCCCCGCCGCCTCCCCTCGGTCTGTGGGGCCCGCCCGCGCCGGCAGGGAGCGCTCCCGGCTGCGGCGGAGCGTTGCCGTCCTCACTTCTTAACAAAGGCAGTGCGGAGAAGAGCTAACTCCTTTACGGGAGTGTGTTACCAGTGTGTTTTCATGTATTTTCATGCTTTCTAAAGACATTTCTGCACTTTCTTGTATAAAGTAGTATCTGCAGTGACAGAGTAATAAATCAGGGAAACAACAGAACAGAAATTAAATAGAAATGTAATTTTTCTTTTTCCATGGAGTTACCAAAGAACAGTGTTAAACCAATTGCAGTGGAGAGTTGGGAGAACGTTCTGAAATCTGTGTAACGAATGCATAAAATCTGTGCAGTAAATGGATGAAATCAACAATTTCACTGGAGAGAGGCATCAGTTTTGTGCATTAATATAGAGACATAGTAAAGAACAAAATTTGCTGATAAATAAAATTGTAAGTTCCATATAGTCCAAAAAGTCTGCTCAGGGGACTTGGAAGCTGATTATCAGAGTGATACCTCCTAACTTACTAAAGCACTGGATAACACCTCTGGAACTGTTGAAATATCTCACAGTCTTGAGAAGTGGTTTCACTCTTTCATGTCTGTTTCTCCAGAACTACTTTTCTCATGGGCGCCGCACATTCTGAGCATCACAGAGGTGTGAGTCCAAGTGGAGCAAAGGTAAAAACTGTAAAAAAAGAAAGTGAAAGAAGACTTTCTTCTGAAGAAATTTGTATCTTCTGATTTTCACTGAGCTTGTGCCTTGGCTCACAATGGTACGAGGAAGCACGTAGTTCTGTGTTCTGGTCCATTTTAAGTTAAAAGATTTGAAATATCTAAAAATCATTATTGTCTGTTGCTTGTACATTGTGCACAGGTAGCCTTCACTACATGAGGATTATCTTGTCCATATGAGCTGTTGGTGTCATCTTGTAATTTACATATTAATTGCTTGCAATCTTTAGCAGTAGAAAAGTTAACTGTCCACAATTCAAAGGATTTCTTATTTATGAAAGGAAAATACTTCTTGGCAAAGAGTGTAGCCAATAATTAGTTACTGCCAAGTGTCAAAACACATGTAAAATGAACGTTAACTGCTGGGAACAGAAGGAAGTTGATTTCTTCTGTGGCAGTTTGAGGCTTCTGGCATGAAAAAGAAAATAATGATTCACATATTCTGTTAGTTTCAAATGTAACAGTATTTTCTGTATGGTGATGGCACTCAGGAGAAATACTGTAATACCTCTGGTGCTGAAAATTCAGAGGTGAGCTAGGTTGTACACAGAGGGACCATTGTCACATGGGTTTTGAGCACTTCTGAGGGCTTGTATCACAGCTTGCAGTCACTTTTCCTTTGTGAACCCACTCACTCTTTGTGTTATTGCGCAGCAGCAGAAATTTGGTGGGTTTTAACCAGTCCCACTATCTGATCGTAGCCTCTCCTGTCCAGTCACCTCACAAAGCCAGAAGGAAAGGTTAAGCCTTTTGAGCAGAGTAAATGTTCTCTTGGATTTGACTGGAGAATTTCCCAAGAAAGTAATAAATGTGAAACTTCTTTAAATTTTCCCTTTTACTGGATAAGGGAGTCCAGCTGGTTTTGGTTTTGCTGTGTATAGCTGCAAATACTTCCAAAGTTTAGAAAAGCATAATAACTTGGAGATATATGCCTAAAAAAGTTTATACGGACATCTAATATGACATTCACACACTTTTTGTACCATAACTTGAAGATCTATCAAAACATTAGAAATAACTATTTATATTAGTCCTTCAATGAGAACATTTTCATGTTTTGTTGTTTTATATCCGTTGGCTTAGTACTTTTAACTTTCTGTTTTCAGATTTATCTCCCTCATATTTTAATTTTTCTTCTTAATCTCTGTCATATGTTTTATTTTCAGTACTATTTCTTGTAATTTCATGTATTTAATGTATTCTTCAGTCTCTTATCTTTTATATCTTCTGCATAGTTATGGTGACTTGTCTTGCTGCATATGCACTGTTAATGTAAATGTGATATTTTGTGTTGATTAAGGTATAAAGTTCTTGAGGGCATCTGTTCAGGTTTGCATGTGTAATTTCTTTTCCTACAATGTTTTACTTAGGCCTTTTCTGAAATTCCTGTATTATGTTTTCTGTACAGTGAATCCCTCTGGGTTGCTTTTCTGAGACTTGTAATTATAATACTGTCTCGAAGACAATTGCATAATTAAGTGGTTTTCATTTTGAATTTGGTAATTAGTTCAAAAACACTGAAAAGTACATCAGCTGCAATATGAAGAAACTCAATCAGTAAAAGAAAATGTACCTAAAAGAGAAACAGTGTTGAGAAGATTCTACTAATAACCAATAAATGAAAAGAAAATTAAGAAGCAATAGAAAGAACTGAGTTTTCTGGACTCTTTGAGACTGTTACTTTAAATTCTAAACTTTTTATACCTTTGATGATTGCAAAAATGGTGCTCCAATGAAAATTAATAAATATAATTGCAGTAATTAAACAGTTCCCCAAGTAAGGTAGAATAGAATGCTGAAAGGACAGGTGTTTATTGTTTCATAATTTTCCATATTTAATATTTAAAGATTGGTTATTTTTTTTCTCTTCCTACCTCCAGCAGTGCCTCAGTCGTATGTGTACTTTTCGTATTTTATTGAAACAGATGGCATATCTCCTCTTTCAAGGCTCAGGCAAGGGGGGGCATAGGAAATAGGGTAGGATTAAATCATTTTGAAACAAGAAGACGTCTTTCTCATATCCTATTTCTCATACACCTGTTGGTCTTTCAAGCAAGCATGCAGTGAGAGTAAACACTCAGAAACAGAGAGTGTGTTTTGGTTGTGGTGTTCTGAGAACCCTGCCCTTTTCTTTGGTATTCAGTTCCTATGACTACCTGTTTTTCAAAAACTGAAATCTAAAAGTTATCAGCTAAGCTTGACAGAGCTCAACAGTAATACTCCTACCAGCCACAAAGGGAGCAGATTAGGCATTTTTTCCAGCTATATTAGAAAACCTCTTCCCTAAATCCACCAAAGTTACCCAAGTTTCAGTTCTTTTTGAGAATCAAGTAATCTCATAAAGCATATAAACATGAATTCAGAAGCCTAATTTTTACCTTTTCATTGTGAAGATGCTGGACAAGCTGAATTTGTACAGAAATACTCTGAAGTCAGGGTTTCTAGAATTTAATATATGTATGTATACTCCAGGGAAGGTTTGGAATGCTGTGAGTAAAATGCATTTTTTCTGGCCTCTGGATTCTGTATTTATCATGCATATATAGATGAAACATTATCTGGTGACCATGCAGTGCAGGGCTTGTGAGTGGAACCGTAGTGACATGTCTGGAAGTCCGGGTGAAAGAATGGCTTAAAGCAGTTTGGAGTTCCTGATTCAGTCAGAAGTTTAACATACAGTTATGCTGCCAACATCAGTGGGTGTTCAGGCAAGTATTTGTGCTGTTTGATGAATTTCCATTGGATCCTGCAGAAATGTCTGTTCAAATGCATGCCTGGGATGCTTCTATCAGAGTAGTGTTTATGAGGATTTTTAATTTTAACATCTACTTTAACACTAACTAAGTTACTTAAGCAAAAGTTACTTAAAATGTACAAGATGTTTATTCAAGGGCTCAGTCCTCACTGACTGCTGGTGAAAGAGATTTCCCAGAGTATTTTCCCAGAAATTCTCTATTTGTGTCAGCATGCTTGTGCAAATAGCATAGAACTTGATGACAGAGGAAATCTGCTCAGGCAATAATTTAAAATTATCCTCCTTCCTCATGTGAACATCAGTTATAGAATTGAAACTTTCAAGACATGTTTGAAATATATTTTAAGAATGCTATGATTCTGAAGCTATAATTCACTTCTAGATTTATGGTAAAAAAAGTCAAAAATGAAATGCCTGCAATTTAGCATTTAAATCAATCTCTGAGTTATAGTGAAACTCAGAGTGAAACTTATCCTGGTAGTCATGAGTGTCTAACTTCTTCATGTGATCAGGGGAAGGATTAAATGGGTCAGGGGTCTCAATCAGTAAAACAAATCCTGTTTTCCCACAGGTTCCCAGGGACCTTCTTGGTGCATAAGGGATTATTTTGAGACTCAAAGCATCAGAAATTTTAGCTGGCATAGTGAAATATGTACAGTTCAGAGCTGTGCATCTCTTAACTCCATGGCTGTCACATGACTGTGTTATGTGGCCCATTAGCTGGTCTGTGGTGTTCTATTAAACAACAAAAGTGGTAATGTTTTCAGTTTCAAGACAGGGAGCAATCCATGAGAAACTTGTAAACTTTCATGGATATTTGGTTCCAGAGCCTGGGAAGTTGGTTTGAAGGACTAAGTTCTTTCGTGTGATTTTTTTGGGGGGCCTAAACATGCACGTTTCAGGTTACATTTTGTATCAGAAATTTAATAACCACCATAAAATATTTCTCTAGTTTTCCCATAGCTACAGTTTATAGTTGTAACATAGTTTTTCTGGTAGAACACACTTCAGATATCAGATTTTTATTCAACATTCACAAGCCCATAGTTGCCACTTAGCTTTCAGTGAGCAGCCACTGCTGGCAGAGTGCCAAGAAGGTGTCAGTACAAATTCACATTTGAGAAGACAGAAGGTTGCATGGGCATGTTAAGATTCAATATTGATCAGAACTTTGTCTCCACAAATTCAGGCTATTATTTTCACTGGAGTCAGGAGTCATACTGCTTTGATGAAGAAGTAACCTGGACCTTATCCAGCTATTGATATTTCCAAAGTGATGATCTGGCTCTAAATCTGGCCTCAATGATGCATTGCCTCACCACACAGATCTTATTACATGTGCCTGTCATTAGTAATGCTTCTGACTTTGACTTTTGAATGCTTGAACACAGAGCTTAGTGGTTTTTGTTCTAATAGGTTCTGTGTGTAAGGCAATCCTTTTACTCTTGTATAGTGTTTCCACTGGATTGCTTGCTTCTGACAGTCATGCAAAAAAGTTGCTGGATATGCAAAATGTGCTGCTTGGGAGAATTTTGCAGTAATGGAATATTTTTACATAAACAGGTAACCTACACTGGTGTTCACCACACAAGTTGTAAATTCAATATTAAGTTCAAAATGACACATCATTGTCTTATAAAATTCTAATTTCTCCTATTTATAAGTGTCTCTGTATTACTCAGTAGTATGATGTACTCGTAAAAAGTTTTTACTCTCTGCAGCACAGAGGATTCCAGAGTCAGTGGTCCAAAGCTGCCCTTTGCTTTGTTAGAGCTTGCATGAATTGATGGAAATGTCAGTGAGGTACAAAATTAGTAATGAAACCTCGATTACATCTGGTGTTTTTGGCTGCCAGTGAGTGTACCTCCTTCTGCTCACAATGTGTGACAACACCTCTACCACTGCAGCAATATCTGTGTTCCTGCAGAGCTCTGGCAGAGCAGCCTCTGCAAATCCACCCACACTTCCCACACTGTGACGCTGAAATGCAACCCAACCAAGGCCAAAGTGATGCTGCTTGGAGAACAGAGGTGGTCTGAAAGCCAGGGTTCCCTGTTTTCTGCACAGGCACCACCATCAGTTCAGTGCTTGTGTGACAGTTTAGCCAGCCTAGATAATCAGAGGCCAGGTGATACTCGTTTTGCAGGGCTGAGCAATATTTTAAGTAAAAGCTTAAATATTGTCAAGCTTTTACTACTACGTGTGTGTAGTAGTATGTGTGTTTGTCCCTTCAAGAGAAATTTTTCTCACTAAATTCGGATTCTGGCTATACAGATGTCTATTCTAGGTCACAGCCATCTCATTTTACTGTACATGTCTCTGTGTAGATACATTCTGCAAGTGTACTACTGTAGATGGCAATGTTTACCATTGTAGATACTCATATTGATAGTTTGAATGCAAATTAGTATTTCAAATTAATGCAAAATATGACTGCATTCCACTTTGTATGTTACTTTACTGTGAGTACTTTATTTTTTATTCCCATTAATCTATTTGTGGTGAACAAAGCTGTTCAAGACCTTAGTCTTCAAGCTCATTAGTAACAAGAGAAGTACATGGAATTCTAATACTGTCTTAACACTTGTCCAGCTTAACTCACTTTCAGGGATGTTCTCAAAGCCTGATTTTGGAAGACATCTTTTTGATGTCATATTAATTCCATTTGGGATATATTTGACAATAAGAAAAGGACATTTGTTAGTATTTCATTACTTAAGGTTATATCCAGGCTTTCTGCCATGTCTGTACCTCAAGATTTTTGTGTATTTTTCATTTGTCTTATGTTTTCAGGCTCTTGCCTTTTACCATTTGCCCTATGTTCATGCATTTTTCATAAGTCAACTAGCAGAGTCATCGCTGCAAATATAGTAATTTTTGCTTTTTTATTTTATTTGTCATGAGCAACAAAAGCCCCAAACATAATTCTAACTTTATATACCTTCCTAAATACATTTTATGCATACTATGAATTTAGTAAACCCTTTGGCCTGGTTGAAAGGACTTTTTTTGGTTTTTTTTCTTTCATTATTTTAAACAAAGGTAAATTAATACAATTTAAAACATTCCACTAAAAATATTTATTAATCATTACTTGGGTGCAAAATAACAAGAATATCCTCACTTTGGCTTTATTTTTATTTAAAATTACTGAAATATTATTTAGTTAAAACCTCAAGCAAAAAAAATCATAGCAGGGGCTTGCCTCCCTGAGTCTTACACTTTACCCACCATAGAAATTAGAATATGGAAAATTAAAAAATCTAATAGGAATGAGATAAAACCAGCACAATGCAAAGGAAGATAATTACATTGCTCAGCTGTCACAAGGGCAGCATAAAAAAATGAAGTGACTCATCTCCCTTCACAGGCACAGCCTGCTCAAACATACATATGTAATTATTTATTTGTATGGGTTTGATTCTTTAGCCAAATGTCTCTACTTTATAATGTGGTTTGACCACTTGGGGATTTTTGTTCAAAGAGTTAATTTATAGTTTTATCACTGAACCACAAAAAGCTGTTCTGGGTTCCAATATAATTAAGTTGCAAGCAAGTGCTGTATATCATTAAATCTTTCCCTGTATAAGTACGGGTTCAAAGACAGCTCTCCTGCAAAGATAAGATACAATATGCAGTGATCAAGGGCTGATTTCTAGTGAAGTCATGTTCCTTACCAAACAAGTATATCAGGCAAGAGTATGCTCAAGACCTCAACATCAAAACATTTTCATATAGCATTGTAATTTTGACTTTGGAGGTAAGTGAGCAATTGATTTAGACAATTTCTTAAAAGAAAGAGACTCATATTTATAATTCATAAGTGTATTTTTGAGGGTTTGACCTATGATGTTATACACAAAATCTATAAAAATTGCAATATGCAAAAATGTTTTACAGGAAGAACACTGGTATGGAATTTTGAATAATAAGTACCATTGATTTAAAAAATTTGACAAAATATGATACTCCCACTAAGTGGGAAGTCTAAAATAAAGCAGAAAGATTTTCAGGGTTGGAGATACACTTTTTTGGAGAATTTTTATGCAATCCTCAAGCCGAACAAAGGGTAACAGTTCTGCCTTATAGAACTTAATGTAAATTTTAAGGCTGAGCAAATAGTATTCATGCTAATTTAGCACTTTTTTTTTTCTTTTTTTTTTAACTGGAAGTTATACCTGGTTCTTGGACAGTGTGTTAGTGGTTCATATTTGCTGAAATTACTTGGATGAATTTGAATTTTTAAATTTTCAGCCAGTGGGTTATTTACAAATCATTTGCTTTGGTTCATTTTATTGAATCTAATTAATCAACATAAATTTCAATATGTGCAATGCCTACCAGAGTAAATGACTGGAACCCTTTTGCTTCTCTAACTGGTATCTGGAGGAACTTTGGCAAATCACACTGCACTGGCACACTCCTGCATCTTTGTGAAAACAAAAATGAAGAAAAAAAGATAAATCTAGTAAAAACAGGCATTTTTTATTATATTAGTATGAAACTCAGAAAGCTACTGTTGAAATAGGAAACTTCCTCAGCTCTGTGAAAGTCAAACCATTGCAGACAGCAAGATTATAGAGTGAAAATAACTGCAAACAAAATCTTGCTGACTGCTGTCATTTTTTGTCAATCTCAGCAAATATTTACTCACAGACCAGCATCATATAGTGACCCACTTCCTAGAACTGATTTTCCCTTCTTTTATTTTTTGCAAATCTTTTGAAAAATTAGTTCAAAGGGAATAAAAAGGGTGGCACTGCTTGAACTTTCTCTAATCTAACTTGGCTGAGGAAATGTGGCTGTTTGGAGCAAGTTTCCTCCTCAGCTGAGGAGAGAAAACAAGCCCTGCCAGAAATGAGTTCAGCCAATGCAATAATAGGTCTGTGTGATAGGTCCTTTGAGGCTACGAGTTTGTTTCTGCAAACTGGAGATGCAAGATGAGCTTTCTTAGGTGTAGCTCCTCAATATGGATATGAAAGGATATGAGATGGTGACACTGCCAAATGAGATTGGGAAACTGTCGTGGGTTCAGTACAGACCCACTAATGGAGTCAGAGCAGCTGTGGGAAAAGGCTGAGGAGCTGGAGCTGACTCAGCTGGGAGCAAAATTGTCTCTTGCATAGGCAAATGAGGCAGTCTTGAGAAGATGGAATCAGACTCTTCACAATGAGGTAACATCCACAGGTTGAAACAAGAGGAACTAAGACTGAATATAGGGGGAAACTTTTCACACTCAAGCAGCCCCTGAAAGGGAGTTGTGATCCTGTTTTACTTGAAGATGTTACTATCCATGCCAAATGTACTGTTGGGTGCATCGTTGGATCTTCACTGCTGTCTTCTATCTCATGAAATCATTAAAATGTTAGAAAAGTAAATCACAATGCTGCTGTTAAAACCATTCACACAGTCCACCAATGGAAGATACTCTATAGCAATCTATCTGATTGAGAGCTGTTTGTTGTAAGATCATTTCGCATAATAACAAAGGTGTGACATTAAACATTCCTTTTTTTAATCGATATTTGGCGTGTTTAAGTTAACATTTGAACAATATTCACCAGATTTCACTGTGACTTTCATGAGCTTTCTAGTAAAAATGCTTATCACTGTTTAGTCTTTAAACCTGTAGTACCATTATTTTCTCACAGGCCAACCAACATAGCTGTTTGAACACAGGTATCTTGAAGTGTCTTGTTCTTTTCTGCTTTTCTGTTTCTCAGAGTTTCCTATTAATCTCTGTTCAGTATTGCTAAGATAATGAGTATGTACCAGCCCTGAAATAGGTCACAAATAAAGCAAAGCTCTTGTGGCCTCTATGAATCATATCCTTCTTTAAAAAAAATCTACACCCAGAGTTCTTTGTTTCTCACAATACAGAATTTAACCTATCATTGCTAAAAAAAAATAAAGTCAATCAGTTAGAAATGTATCCAGAGACCTAAACTAGTTGATTTTTTTCCAGCTGGTTAAATACGCTGTCTTATTTTTATGGTTTCCCCTGAGTTTCCTTGTGCAATTTAGCATACAAAGTGTCCTAGGGTGACATTATGATGCTTGTATCCCCATTCGTGTGTGCTATGCTGGATATGTTCTGTGCCTTTAAGACGGACTCTGAAGGGTAAATGTTTTGTTTGGGTTTTGCTATCAGTCTCTCCCCCATGGCTGGCGGGACACTGGCAGAGACGGGGCAGTACCTGGTGCTGTTTTCCAGGTTTTTTTTGCTCTTGCTTTTGCTTTTCGCTTTTTGCTCGCTTTGGCTTCTGCTTGCTACTGCTTGCTCTGGCTTCTTCTGTTCCTTAGCTAGTCTAGTTAAACTTCCTGGACTGTTTCTCCTTTCCCTTCTGTGGACCTCTTTGAACCTGCTCCGGACTGGGACCTGGGAACACCGAGCGTTTGCACCCTGTGTCCTGCAAGCAGCTGCCCCAGCGCCGGAGGAGTGATAACATCGCGACCACCCCCGAGAGAGACTGTCTGAATTGTCATCTTTTTCAGAGCAGTGGAAGAGTGGTGTCACCTGGTATTGTTCATTTTGTGTGCTGGGGGGTGCTGTGCCTGTTAAATAAACAGGTTCTTTCCACTTCTCTCCGAGGAATTCTTTTCGAACCGGTTGGGGGGAGGGGCCGTGTGGGTTTGCTTTCTGGAGAGGCCCCCTTTGGAGATTCTCTCCCAAATTTGCCCTGAACCAGGACACAAGACACAAAGATAGTAAAAACAGAAGTTACAAATCTCAGACTTCAAAAGTAGGAACAGAAAATGCCCTCTGAAGATGGATATCAAAGTGTCATCTTAGCTGTGAGTAGTCCATTCCCACATTTGGAAAGATGAGATTCTGAGGAGAGGTATAGTGCACTCCAACAGGATCAGCTACACATGCTTTCTGACAGCTGTATGGCTGATACAACCTGGGGAAAAAGAGGGAAAAATGTCTAAAGGTTTAATTCCACCTTACCTTTCAGACAAAATGCAGTTCAAGTCTTGCTTCATGGGTGGTAGGGTGACAGGGGACACAGAGGTAAGAACTTCCTGCATAATTTTTTCAAAGACCTGTGATGCCTGGGTTGTAGTACAACATGGTAGATGATGGATGACCTGGGGAGGTGAGACTGAGTCCTGCATATCACGCGGGGCAATTAAATGTTTTATTTTGCTGATTTTCTCTTGCCCCTCTTATAGTTTCCTTGTCTACTTTTATAGGAATACATTCAGGAAAGAGGTGGAGTCTGGCAATATGTTTGTTGAGACCCTCAAAAGTTCTTTAAAATGTTTGAAATTCATATTCATATCAATAAACTAACTGAAGTCAGAAGGACAGCATGAGTTCTCTGTGGCTTGGTGGATTTCACCAGTACCAGTTCTTGATTTGATTGTCAAAATTTCCAATCAATGCAAACATGTTCCTGTCATAAATGATCTGCGCTAATTTCACAGTATGTAGAAACAAAATATTATGAAGAAAGACTAAAAAATATTATGAAGAAAAACTACAAAATATTTAAAATATTTTTTGCATAACGGGTCAGAAGCAAGTCATAACAGCAACACATAATCCATTCTCCTTTAAGTCTTTCCCTGGGAACTATTGTGTTCACAGCACCATTTTCATGCTTTATGTGGAACAAGGCTCTTCGGAAAGCTGCCTGTGTTAAATCCACAGGGATTTGTTTTGCCTTGTGAGGAAGGCACGAAAAAGGCATTTGGAGTAGAAGATGGAGATTACTGATTCCATATGCAATACTTAAAGCAAATACAGACCCAAACCATGTTTTCCCTTACCTTTTATATCCTCTGTGTTTATCCCAGTAGTACCTGTTTTTTTGACCAATTTCATTTTTTTATTTCTCTTTGCTGCTATTACTGGACGTTATTTGGGGCTTGCTGCAGCACCAGGGTGCAACTACATTTTCAGGAAGAACTCCTTCAATAAAACAACCAATGAAAGGTGACTTTAAGCCTAAAGGAATGCGTCTGGTGGAGTGCTCGCTCCTGCATTAATATTTTGGAGGGCATACTATTGATGCTATCACTACCTTTAGGCTCAACATCTGCTGCTTTTTTTCTCATTTGGAGAATTATCATCTGAAGAGATTCTTTGGATCACATGCTCCTTAACATGTGTGATGAAGGTCAGAAATCTACCTCTGCTACACCTCTTCTCTTTGGTGCAGTAGAGGTTCCTCCACAGAGCAACAGTCATGCAAAGTTAGCAGAGGAGAGCTTCTGCATGTCTGCTGGTCTCTGCTATCCTCCAGAGATCTGTCTGAAGGCAGCATGGCTGGATGTGCCCTGTCAGACACTCAGGTTCCAGCCCCAGAGCTGTCCTTTGAGGTGGTGTCCATGGCAGCTGGCATCTCTGAAGCCCTGTGGGGCTGTCAGTGGGCAGAGGGATGGTAGATGGATGTCAGAAGTAATTGATGCTGGGGCTTTCTATGATAATTAATCCATAGCTGAGAGGGCGTAAGCCCTCACTTCTGGCAGAAAAAAATTCTCTGTCTCACAAAAAAAAAAAAAAATAACAAAAACTACTTTGAGCTGAGATAATGGATTGTATTTATCTCATATCTGTGTTACTCTTTTCTAGGGAAGGGAGAGTCCATGATTATGAATCTTGATTTTGAGAGGAGTCAGGAATGCCTCTTGAGTTTACTGATGTGCATGGTGAGGAGGAGTGATACAGAACACTGAGAGATAGACTTAGAATTATAAATTATAGCTCTAAGCTAAAACTGTAACTCAGATTTAATTTAAGACTTAAAACAAAATAAGGGGGGTTTTAATGTTTTCTATTTTACTGAAAGAGAATATTATGTTTGGTAGCACTGGACATTAGAAGTTAGGGTTCGCAAGAAGGATTGCAAGAGAATACAGAACTTTTAAAAAAGCAACTTGACTGAAATAATTGCCATTTTCAATACGCATTTCTAAAGACAACCTGTAGCCAAGAAATAAAAAGGCATTTAAATAAGATGAAAAACACGCCTTTTTTATTAGGCTTTCCTCTGTTGTCCTTCTGCCACCTATGATTTTTATTGTATTCCTAAAACCTCTTCAGGTACCTTTCTGTAATGATGACTTTGAGGGCATGGTATTGCCTTTACATCTGTCTTGTTCTTTGAATATGTTATAATAACCTGTTCCAAAGTCCAATTTAATGTCTATAGGGTTTCTGAAAAAAAGAGAAACAAATAGAGAGACAAGAAAAAAGCCACCAGGCTTAATTTAAATAAGGTGCAGAATTACGATATGGGGCAACATGAGTGCACAATTCAATCAGGAAACTCAAGGGAAGAAGGATCACAAAGAATGAAAAAGGAATAGGATAGTGAGTAATGTCCATATTTATTACATATGGAAGGTTTTTCTAGCATAACCAACACTTAGTTTTTAGACAACCAAGTGCTTGACATTACAAAATGCACTATTCAGCATTTGGAATTTGCCAGGCAAACTGAGTTTTCCTATGCTAGGTGTCTGCCATAGTCTGGGGATTTTCTTCATCTTCATATGGTTTAGCTGGTTTTGTAAAAGTTGTTTTCTTTGCCTTCTGTTTAAAAATCCATCCATTCTTGAATGTGCTATAAACCAGGTAAAATTGTTTACTTGAGCCCTGCCAGACATTGCGGGGGGAAGGAGGGGATGAAATGAATGTCTCTTGTTCTCTATTGTGCACGTGAAAAGAAAGCCATTCAAGTTGGATGCCAATGGCACAGAGAGGTGATTTAAATAAGTGGGGCAAAGAAGATGAGATAGAGAAACAGAGACTAGACATTGTTGCTGCAGCAAAATAAAAGGGTTACTTTTGAATGCTGGCATTTGCTGGGAAGGGAAAGACAGACAAATATTTGGGAAGGAAAGCCAAGTGGTACTGGGAATCGGTGATGAGGAGAGATACCATAAAGATCAGCAATTGGTGAAAAACAAACGTGAACATATGCTTAAAGTTGGTGAAGTAATGTTTGATCCTATGGAATTATGGCACCTGATTGTATTTCCTTAACATTTGTGACTTAAAATTGTATAGTTAATGGTATTTTAAAGGCAATTAAGTAAGTGTAGCCTCTCCACACATGCCACTTTAAAACACTACTTTTTGTGGGGTTTTACCCATATCTATGTGAATTGTGTCCTATCTCTCCATTTCCACCATCTGAGTTGTAATACCTGGAGTGATATTCTCTACCATTCTACATAGCTGATAGTAAAGAAAATATCCCTAAATGTTGACAGTGGTAAGAGCACTACAGAAAAGTGCTTTAGAAAACTGATATTCCCTCCAATATTTTAATATAATAAAAAGCCACTATAAAATAATTAAATAATTAGCAGTACATTTTGAAAAGAAAACTAAATGATTTAAAAAGAAAGGGGAAGAAATATAATAGCAGACTCTTAATAATCTCAAATAAAATACAGTGAATAACAGATGAAAATATCATTAACTTTTCTGGCTACAGAAATCCATAAGAAGCCCAGAAATGGTTGATGTAATTTGTTTAGTTCATTCATCATTTGTTTCACTATTAAGAATTTTTTGATTGGCTCAAATATACCATTTGTTTTGACGTTGTTTCACATGCTTAACTGCCAAAGGATGTCTCAAAGTTCCATTCTTTCAGAGAGGAGGGAAAAGTCTTCAGAAATAAATTCTCAATTCTTTCAATGGCATTATTTGAAAAATCTGGGTACAATGGGACAGAAAAGTTGAAAACCCAAGACCTCACTATGCTTCCTTCTCCCAAATTCAGTCATTTTGTCATATCTGAGGAGGGATTCTTGAATTCACCATATGAAAAAAAGGTCATTTTTAGAAACTCTGGCTTCTTGATATATTTTCAGATAGTATCTTCTGAGAGATAGCTTTAATCCATTTGTATAGTGCGTTATCCTTGAAACAAATAGCTAAAGAATAAGTAATTCATTTCTGTACAAAAAACCTTGATATCCCCATAACTTTCCCTACAATGCTCAACCACTTTAATCTTTTGCCACTGTTTCCTTGTATTTATTTCAGAGTTTAATTCAGATATTGCTGTAGGCTACAGAGTTCGCCAATAAAACCCTTCTTTGAAGAAGCACATTTTCCTGTGCTAGATACTCACAGCTCTGAATACCCTCTGTGGTCTCCAGGTGGACTTATTAAACTTCTTCCAGAGTTCTTCAGTTGAACTTTTGGCCTTTTCTAGGCCAAATCTTGAACAGCTTCTTTCAAAACCACTAGTGACCAAGTGATTAGAAAACACAGGGCTAGCAAACTCTACTTGGTTTATGGTAACTGCCTTACTAGTGTTTACTTTTCCTAGTGACATCAGTGATACAGAATTTCCACGTGTTTTAAACCAGGTACAAGAATCCTTTTGTAAAAGTAATCCACATTCTCCACTTAAGTCTCCTGTGTAGTTCTGTGGTGGTAGCATCAGTCAGGAATCATCTGCAGGCCCCGCTACCAGCTCTGCTGTGGGATTCCTGATGCCTCTCAGTTGAGGCCTTTACATTGTTTAATGCTCATATTTTTATATGGACAATGGAAAGGTTAACTTATCTTTCTCCTTGTATCTTGTACTGAGGGCTCATTGTAGAAGGGATCACTTGTAAAAGATGTCTGAGATCACCTCTTGTAAATCTCACAGATTTTACCTCTGGTCTTTACTGTGGCTTTAGCTACTTAGAGACAGAAATGTCATTTTTACCTTTTTTTGAATCAAAACATAATGTGCTGAGCTCAGAAGCACTAGATATCATTATTACTAAGAGAATACTTCCATTATTGTAAGAAAAATCTTCCAGATATCCAATGGTTTGGTTACTGTGAGATAAAAGTCCTGTGAGGTATTGAACAGCATACCCCATCCTTCTCTTTGTCTATACTTCCTTGACCCAGGGACATTTTTTTTTGTTTTTTTTATATTAAGCCTTGAGTCATCCAGAGACAAAAATCATATCATTCACAGCAGCCTTGGTGCTTGTTAGTGTGAGGAGAAAATCTGTATAATTCCAGCTACCAGCACTAACACAAAAAAATAAGAGAAAAGCAATGTTGTATATTAATCTTACTAAACTGCAAACTGCTTTCTCAGCAATGAGAGTTGTATGCTGATGCAAATCAGAGGCTTACGTAATGCTTTATGCAAGGATTGTGACAAGAGCTGCAGTGATAAAAATGCTCTTGCTGTGTTCAGGCTGTGTTGTCCTTTCAGTTAAAAAAAAACCCACTGGCAAATTAACTGCTTGAAATTAATAATTCGAAAGTGGCCGGAGAATCAACCACATCTCTGTACAATGCTGACTTTTCACCTAATTCTTTTTTGTTGGGCTTTTTGTTTTGGTTTGATTTGGGTTTTTTCCCCAACGTGCTTCAAGATGAACATCTCCTTTTCCATGCCACATCTGGCACATGGCTAAGATTAGAATGTGGTCTTTAGCTGGCATGCTGATGAAAAGGCAACTCCTAATCTAAGGCATATGCTCCTGCACCACTATGCATCCTGACTTAATACAAATTATAACATTTACGTCTGGCCATGCAGTAGCTCTTTTTCAACAGAGCCAATGTCAGAAAATTAATTGGAATCAATCTTGATTCCTTTAGTTAGTTAGTACCAAAATAAGCATATGTATACTAAACACATCTAAGACTGGTTTAAATATCTGAAGAGATTATTTTTCTCCTATTTGTTTTCCTTCTCCCTTATCATTTCACAAAGGTCTAGTCTCTGACAGATGTGCCAAAGAGCACCTCAAATATTAAAGATTTTGTTGAAAATCAATTTATTTAGAAATAATAAATGTGATATCCTAGTAGAAACTGTATTAGAAGAATTTTGTATCCAACTACATTGTAAAAATATAGTGTAAACTTTCAGATAATCAGCGGTATTGATGACAGAGATGGTAGAACTACTATAACCAACTGATTAGAGATATATCATAGTAACTCTTTTTTTCCATTGCTAGATAACATGCATAAGCATCAAAGCTGGTTTAATCAACCTTTATAATTTTGAACTGATTATTTTCTCTATGTTTCTTCTCTTAATCTTACCATAATATAAGATGAAGCAAGCAACATTTAATGCAGTGAATTCATTCAAAATTAATAGCAAATTGAAATAAAAGCTTATTTGAAGCTTTGTGGTAATAGCAGAAACAAAACAGAATATACTGAGTTTGGAGAAAAAACACTGAGAATATTTTTATACTAAAAAGAATGTTTATAAGAATAGTAATCAGTAGAATTTTTTTAGTACCTGTAGCATACTCCTTTTCAATACAAATGCTTTTAGAGCAATGTGAAATTGCTGTGTAAATAGTATAGCTAAGGCCAAGTTGTGAGCAGGGCAGAATGTGAGATGGTAAAGAAGAAATCATATCAGTAATTTGGATGATCTTTTCCTTCCTCTATATTTCTCCTGGAGTCACCAAAAGCAAGAATGTAGAGTTCTTTGGATGCAAAGAGTTATAAATGAAGCACCAATAGCTGTACCAAGCCAGGAAAGGAGACAGGAGAAAGAGGGCAAAAGAGAAAACAATGGTTTTAAAAGTACGATATATTTGTCCAAAAGTTTATACTATCCATGTGTTCATGGTACGGTATTGTGAATATTTGCATCATACTGAGATCGTGTGGTGTTGGCTATTTTTAAAGCACATAGAAATGAGAATTTGTATCTAAAATATTCTGAGCATTTGAGACAGAAAGGTTTTGGAAGAAAAGCAGGTGTCTACCCTACTGTAGATTTTGGGTTTGATTGTGGTACTGATCTGATTTAGATTGTGATCTGACTGCTGGCCAGAAACAACATATTTTAAATGTCTATTTTTATATGAAATGGTTCACCCTATGTCAGAATTCTGATCATTGGCAGAGCCAGGAATAGACCCAGGTTACCTGGGAAACTAGATAATTTCCTTATCCTGAGGTTAACTTATTATATATATTGTTGTCATAAATTAGCTGAATGAAATCCTCTCCTATCTCCCTTCATTTTAGGTATTTGGGGGCATTAATTGTATTTCCACATTATCTGACTTCCCATACTTGTTCCAGTATATTAACACTCTCACCAGATAATTTAATCTCTTCCCCACAGGAGACCTCTATGTAAAATATTGAAAAACAACCTAAAAAGAAATGGCAAGTAAATACTTGGTAACAGCTGTCATATCGAATGCATCCTCTAACTCATGATGCCATAAATAGAAATAAAATGTTGATAAGAATTATGTTATGTCTTTCAAGACTGCTGCTATTGTAGGTGAAGATTATACAGAAGACAGCAAAAACTAAAGTAAAGATATTTCAACCTTTTCTGAACTTCTTCTACAATCACAGATTCAATTAAATTGGGGCACTTAAATGTAACATTTGTCTCCTTTTTAATTAATAAAATCTGAAAAATAGATTTGCTTTCTTACATGAAATATATTCAATAGCAGGGTGCATCTTAACATAAGGTAGTATTGTGCATACCTGTTCTTTTTGATATGCTATTGCTCAGTCCATGACTACCTGGAATATGTTGGAAAATGGGTAGACACAAAAGCTTTCAGTATTCATGTCTGAAAATGGAGGGTAATCAAGTACCAAGGGCATGGCAAAAATGCTGTTTCTGCATTATTTTGCAATGTTGCTTTTTTTCTGGTACGGGAAATAGAGGAGCCCAGCCTCAAAAACCGGAGTTTAGCTCTGCTGCCTTACAGAGCCAGGCAAGCTAAAAGCACAAGTTGAGCTCCTGCTTCAGAAACAAGAAAGGGTATTTGGGACACTGATTGGCACCAACATAAAGTCTTATCTGTAGTCACTTGTTCCAGCTGGGTATCTGAGGTAAAGCTGAGATGTAGCCAGGAGAGGAGATGTCACAATTTAAGATTTTATCCATTGGTTATAAGGATTGCTCCAGTACCACTTTTACTTCCTGTTTGGAAAATCAAGAATGCAGTATTTTGCTTGGGACGAAAGTCAAAGCTTTCACTTTTAACTCTGCTACTTCAACATTCAATTTTGTGAGTCATAGGGTTACTGTGCACACTGGGATCGAGGAAGATGTTTTGCACTGATTTCTGGAATGATTCTTCATGAACTTATTTGTTTGCAGATGAAATTCTGTCACATATGCATTTGTCATGACACTGCTGTCAGTGTCAATATAACATTGATTGGTAGGAGGTTTCTCCTAATTTTCAGGAAAGTTTAGACCCTCAAAAGGATTAATTTTATCTCCAGTTTCCTCACAGCTTCAGGAATTTCATAAAATTGATTCTATTTTTTAATGTGCTTTTCTGTTCTTATTACTTTCTCTGTCACCAGAATGAAACTATAATGAGAGTCACTACTGTTGTGCTGTTGCTGTAACACATTATCCACAGACAGAAATGAGAACTGACCATGGCACAAGACTAATCCATTCCAGTTCCAGCATCTTTAACTTAACATGAATAGAAGACAGCAGCATGTTTGCTTGTTCAGGCTGTGACAGGAATGAGAAATGGGACAAGGAGGCTCAATTTCCTTCTAGGGATATGCTTTAAAATATTTAAAGTCATGAAAATTTCAACCAATTTATATTTTTAGATTTTAAATTCAAATTTATGTAAATTTTTCTAATTGACTATCTTTTAAACCTAAATATTAACCAGGGGAAAAACTAAATACAATTTTCTTTTCACTGCATCTTGATCCTACAAGAAACCAGTAAACTACTTTTGAAAACTGTAAAGGTGACAGCATAAAGAAAAGACACCCAGCACATGAGAGTCATTCACATACAATCCATAAAACTTTCCCTTCTCCAATATAATGTTGGCAAAGAAGCATGTTGATGTTGTTCATGGTAAGAATTGTCAAAGCTGGATTAAAAAGGAGTACATTGTGTGAACTTGGTCCAATATGTGAGCATAATTGTAAGGATTTCTGTATGTCTGCACTATCTTCAGATCATTGAATCCCAGTTTGAAAATTTCCATGAGAGGGAAAAACTATATTCCTAATTTATAGCTGCTACTACTTAAAAAGTATTGTCCTAGATTTCTTGTTCCTCAGCCATCATCATGGCATATGCCAATATTTGGTGACAGTCCAATCCACATGGCTCAGCTCTGTTCCCTTCACATGCTGCATGTTTCTCTGGTGTTCTTTCAAGAGCATTTCATAAAATGAGCTGATAGAGAGACATATGATAATAAGCATACGTGCCTCGGGCTTTGTGATTGTAAATGTCATGCTTACACAGAGAGCAGTGTTTGTTTGAAGTCAACAGTCTCAATAACCCATTATAGCTTTGTTTACTCAGGGGCAACAATAAGCCCAAGTTTTAACTCCCAGCCAAACACCTCTCTGCTGAAACGCACAATACCCCACCTCACACCCAGACTGCCATTTCCCTCACAGGCGTTATTTCAGTACATATTTTTCGTAATATAAAATTGCCAGCCCAAAACCAAAGCCATGTTTTGACTCAAGGGCACAATTATTTCATTACTTTGGTCTTGGGTTAAGTACCTTTGAAGTGCCGTGTCTCTGTTACTCTGGATCAAGAGAGCGCAGTCGGTGCAGTGCTCTGCCATGCAGAAGGGAACTGTGAGACTGCAGTAGCCACACTCCCAGAACAGCAGAGGCTGAAACACAGGAGAACCTCAGAAATGGTTGTGGGAAGAGTGAATTGTGTAGAATAATTTTGGTAAAGGGCTTACACAAGATATTCTCATATATGGAAGGGGGGAGGAAGGAAAAACAGAATCAAGAAATCAAGCTCCTTTGTTTCTTCACCCTTCCTATTTTCAGCATAAAACATAGCCAGCAGTAAAAAATACAGGTGAGAAAAAGTGCACTTTTGTGCTGCTTTACACTCTGAATTCCAGTCTATGTATGGGACTGTCTCGCCCCTGCTTGTGCTAGTAACTGTTTCAGTTGAGTCAGAAATCAGCTGCAGTTTCAAAAGTTATGGTCAAAAACATTCTCATAACTGCACTGATATGGGTTTCAGGACATTTTTGGCACTCCAACCTCTAATTCCAGGAACTGCAAAGAGGCATGTGGCAATTAAAACATTAGCAGAATTATCTCAACCACAGATGATGTTTAGTGTGGGTTCAGACCAAGTTTCAAGCAAAGGTACTATTCTTATTTAGTAAGAGCTTGTTTTATTCTCCCTGTAATTTGGACATTGACTGGACCTGTTTTTCTTTAGCAATATGCTAGATGTTAAATGAATATAAGTCAGGTTATGAATTTTTGCAACCTTGATCTTGTCCTATATTTGAATGTAATTTGTTATTTCTTCGTTTTCATAATTATGATTTAATTCTGTTAACTACTAGAGGAAATACATAGCTGTGTAGTGTTTGGGGTTTGGGTTTATTTCTTTAATTTTATTAAGCTACAAAATGAATTAATCTCCTTCCCTCTAAGAAAATTGGAAAAGCAGGGGAGAAAAAAACCTCTTCTCATACTCAGCTGGATTCTATTATGAGAGAAGCAGTTATGGGACTGCCTATGGTGTTCCTTGGGGAGATGGCAGCTGGTCATTTAAATCATGGATGACCTCTTTCTTGGGAGTGCTTCACAATTATGTTTTAGGAGTACATTTGCCTGCAGTTGTGTTTTCACATCTTGTCTGTTTTGGAAAGCTTCTCAGTTTCTTGTTTCTGTTTTGTATCTCTAGTACAAGTTTTCTGTGTTAATAGCTTCCTTTCAGCGTTGAGTGTACCAGAGAATCTTGAAAAGCTTTTGCCATTTTCAAGCAAAACAAAATTAAACAGGTAGTAGAAAACTCTATGCCAAAGCAATTTCCCTGGGCAGTAGTGAGTGGCACTGTGACCACCTTTCCTCCTAGCCCACTGGACATGCTGTAATTGCTCCTGTTGCATAGGCTGCATCTTTCATCACGCTCCTCCCTTATTTTCTCTGAAAGACAGTTATTTGCCTCTTTTATTCCTGCCTTGCTCCTGACCTCTTTTTCTGGGCCATGATTGAAGCTGAGCCACATTTACTGATGCAGTAATTTTCCTACACACTTTTTTTTCATTAGAGGTCATGGTCTTGGTTCTTTTGTTTTCTGGGCATCATTGCCATTTCAGTCTTCTTTTTTCCAACATTTAGTCTTCTACACTTGTGTTATCACTAAAGTTCCAAGTAATACTGGGGTTTCTGTGTAGTTATGTGGGTCTTTAAATGCCCAGGTTTAATCAGACCCTTTCACACAGAACTTAGAATTTAATGCTCAGTTATAATGCTGTTGAGTTTGACTGTGTGCACATAGATGAACATAGCAAGAGACATGACCTGCCCAGGAAGCAGTACAACCAGATGTATAGAGCAGACAAATCTCAGAAGGAGATAAGCAAAGGAAGTAGCTCAGTCCATTGCAAAAATAGTAGTATTTATTCCTTTATTTTTCTATTTTGGGATATTTCAATTTAATTCCTTCTTTGACTGTCTTAAAATGCTTGGAGTCTGCGTCAGAGAATCTGAATTGTAAGACAGAAAACACTTGAAATGTAAAGATTATTCAAATTTATGACACAGACATGTACAGCTGAGAACTGGTCATCTGTTGCCATCAAGACATTTTAAATGGCAAAGTAGTCCAGCAAGATGTCATTATAAAAATAAAAAGCTTCTCTAGTCTGGGAAATAAAAAATACTATATTTCCAAGCTGCTGGACAAGCTCTTCCTCTTTATAAATGGATGTGTCCTACTGAATAAAACCAAAAGCCAAGGCAATATAGTAGCCTGACAATGATGGAGCCTAGTGCAGCTTCCTGCAGAACAAGCCAAGAGAAGAGTTGCTTTCTGCTGTGGAGTGCTCTGCCAGCCCTCAGTGGTTTGCATCCCAAGAGCTTTCTCTGTCTTTGTATTTCCATTACTTGCCACTGCCAGATGAATGCCCAGACATCTCTGGGCTGGATTTAGATCCAGAGCAGCCCAGAGAGTGGGGAATGCTGAGGGATAGTGAATCTCATTCCTTTGCCGTCAGCAAGGGGTACATTTGCTTGCTCTGTTTGGGGATGGCAGATGACCTTGGAGTCTCTTGTTCAACTAAATATTATATGAGTATAGCTGAACACAGACGCAGTGCCCTATACATCAGAGTGTGAAAATAAACACTAATTGGGAGAGCATGTGTTTATTGCATGCTATAGTTCACCATCTTTTGAAAAGTTATTTCTTTGATTGCTGAGTTGCCGGCAGGTAAAATGTTAACCTGTTTCTGGTAGGGTACTGAAGACAACAAGAGGTATTTAAAAATAACTAAATCAACATGATGCTGGGCTGATACTGAATCTCTCTGTAAAACATAAACCTAATTCCTCTTTCCATTACAGGGACCAAAGCTTGCCTTGTCACAGCTCACTGGGTGTGACATTCTGAAAAAAGCATCCACTTCACTCCTGGCAGTCATTTTTAAAAAACAATTTGTACTTTATTTCTGTGGGCACTGAGACATCACACATCAGCCAGCACAGTCAGGTGTCTGGAGCAAATCAATGACTGGCTTACCTCCCAAGGTCTGTCACCTACTTTTATTACTGCTGACAGTAGAGCCACCAGCTAAAGGGCAGCATGAGATGACCAATTTCTAGATTTCACACACTAGCTTAGCCTACTGGGGCACAGTTTCCTTTAGAGTAATGATAGTATCAAAGAACTTCCAACATAAACTTGCCAAGGAGCTTCACAGTTTTATTTGCCACATGCAGCCTTAGGAATGCTTTCCTAAATAGCCTGATAAAAGACAGCAACAATAAAAGTAACAAAACCAATAGGTGTATACAAGGGGCAATGTCTCAAAAAAACATGCCTTTTAGCAACCAGAAGCAAAACCCCAACATAAACACATAAAGTGGGTATAAGGCATGTGGTAGTGGGATATAGTATCACATTTTCCATCCTCTTTAGGGAAGGCCACACGTACTGTCTGTGAATGGGAAACAGCTGGGAAGTAATCCTTATCAGCCTGAAACATATACTAGCAGTCTTCAGAGTAAGCTATATTTTGCAAAATATGCTACTTGAACTGCCGAGTGGAGAGATATTTAATATGAAGAGTACAATAATGAAAGGATTTTAAGACAAAAATAAAAGTTCCATCTTAGCTTGTTATTCTCTGATATGGGAATTTGTTATATATACTTGTTATAAAAACTTAAGGACAGTTGAAGACTGCCCCTACTTAAAAAACTGTAGTTCGGTGGGCTTGTGTGGTCCTCTTGAAAGCAGCACTAAACCCCATGTCATGTCTCTGCATAGTCTTCCATCGGCTCTTCTGAGTGTGAAATTCTGTCAGAACTTCTGCTATTTCAGCCATTTTTTCACAATTTACTGCATTTTGTTACTCTCTAGAACTTGTACTCAGCTTTGTTTCCCGCTTGTTCTCTAGGTCTCATGATCTGTTTACTTCTGAAGATTTAAAATTATTCTGGAGTTCTAATCCCAAGAATTAGGGGAGAAAGAAATTTCTTTCAAATATTAGCACAAACCCATTCAGTTCCCATGCTGGCCCTGACTTGAGAGCTCATTTTTGTCCCACTTGTTTTAGGTGGATGAATGGTGTGTGTGTGTGTGTGTGTGTGTGAATTAACAGCACTTTAGTGTTAGAAATCAGATGAAGAATGTTCAGCCCGGATAAGTTAAAAAAAACATATCCTAAAAAATCACTCAGCTTTTTAATAATACTTTGGACAAAGGCGCTGTGTTTTTAAGAGACTTTGTAATTTTATGTGAGTTGCATCATTTCAAGTTCAAGGAGAAACATGTTTGCATGTTAGTGCAACTGCTTTTCCTAAATATGGAAATTTGAAGGATCTAAGGTGAAAGTGTCTTTCACTCTTCAATCTACAAGCCCATTAGTTTATCTTACCCTGGCTTTAGCAAGAATGACTTTAAAATAATACTTGCAAGCACAGAAATAAAGAGTGGCTGTGACTGCAGTTGGCAGAGCCTTTGGATGAGTTGTCTGAGAAGGACAGAGACAAGCTTTGTGGCTTGCCTTTGGCATCACCCAAAGCTGGACAATCTGAAGGGTATGAGGAATAGTGATGGGGTGTTTGTGAAAGGCAGGGGACACAGCTTAGGAGCACCTCAGTCCAGAACTGATAGACATCGCAATATTCAATGGAAAGGATGTTGTTATCATCGTCTGCCAGCTTTGGGTTTCTAATTTTGCACAGTATGTTTACCTTCTCTTTTTCTTTCACCTATAATTATTGCATTACCTGTCCTCTACCTTCCATACATTCAGCCTTGGACTTGAGAGGAAACTTCTTGTGATACCTGAATATGAGTCAGAATCCATCCAAAAAAACACAGATTTTGTACCTTATTGATAACTTTGGGCTTTTGAAGAGTTCTTAATACCCATTTTATAGAACCAATTTTAAAGCACAGTGTTTCTTTAAATGAATTTTAGAACTAAAATCTGTGCCAGCTTTCTTACTGGAGGGCAGATAAGAGGTTTGCTTGTTTCCTAGTAAAAATTCATTTTTACTGCTTGACTTAATGATTTGAAAAGGAAAATAATTTAAAATAGAAATAGTGTAGATAATTATGCAGTTTGAGTTCAGAAGCAGGTTCTCAGCATCAGAGTGTTGTTTAAATGCTATAGATGACAATGATTAAGGCAAATAATTGATATCCTCTTTAGAGTTTTGCATTTGTAGCCCTGCATTCTCCTAGGATACTGTCAGGTGAGGAATTGCTAATAATTAGTGGGGGTTTTGAGTATATGGAGCTGTGAAAGTAGGACTAGGTACAGGAAAAAGTTTTTTGAGCAGTCCATATCTGGTTTGAAGCATCAGATGTTTTATTTTACATAAACTAATTTCCTGGGCAACAATGGGTACCTGTTTATATTTTTTCATCATTTTGAGGAATGGTCAGATTCTCAGGCTTCTTTCGTTTTTTAGCATTTCTGTAATACTCAAGCAATCTTTCTTTACTTTGTACCCAACATTTTTCATGCAGACACCCTTATATAAATTTGTTCACACTAGAAAAGCACATAGATACTTAAACTCTTTATTACTTGTTCTAAGATTACACAATGACTTCACATGCAGTAAAATACTTTCTGAAGTTTCTGAGTTTAAAATGGATAAGGTTTCTTTCAACAATGTGCCTTTGCTGTTGTTACATATGTGTATAGAGCCAACCCAATGGTAAGCATAATATTATAAATTTCAAGGTAAATTTATTGCTGAAAAACATCAAGGTCTCCCACCCCAAAAAAATCTTGAAAAACACTCTAGGAGCTCCAAGAGGGTCAAAAATTTAAAATTATTTACAGTCCTGAAGATGACAACGTTTCAAATGGAAATTTCACTGTGCAAATATCAGTGCAATGTGCTCTTCTAGAACAGAATAATTAGGAAGAACTTGAAAACTGTTTTAAACTGATTCCAAATATCTTCTGGATGCCCTCAAGAGTGAAAGAGCAGAAACTGCATAGGAATTCACTGGATATAAATTTTAAAAACCCAAGGACATGGCCTAATTGGAAATTTAGTCTAACATACGAGAAGCTGCCTTTAATTCTTTGCATGCAGTTTCCAAGCAATCCATTTTGTTGATGCCTACAAGAAACTGGGGGTCATTCTGTGCCCTCAGAATGGGCACCTCAAAGGGAAATTAGTACTGAGGCCACAAATGAAAAGTTTGCAGAATGTTCAGTGAAGTTCAATCTGGGCAATAGCCTGTTAGAGAAAGAAATTTAAACAGCACTGGAAAAATCTCTGATGCTGAATTCACATTTTAAGTCTGCAGAGTCATAGTGACTAAAAAAATAGCATAGTACCTTCTAACTACCTCTTACAATGCTCTTGTTATTTTTTTAAAGGATACCACTTTATTGGTGGGACTAAGATTACACAAATGCCCAAAGTTACCCTAGATTCTTATCCCAGAAGCGTGGAACCTGTGCCCAGTGCATTTGGAGCAGAGCTTCATTCCACCATACACTGAACAACATCTCTGTGGCTAGAGGTGTTAGAATTCATCACACAGCCCTTGAAGGAAGCCCTGTCAGAAGTCTAGAGTCCCTTCAGAGACAAAAGACATGATTTTTCTCATCCCAAAGTAGGTAGGTCACATTAATAATTCCATAAGAGTGCATATTTCTCTCAATTTTCTGTAAAATTGGCTCATAAAGGAGACATCTGTATCATAATTACTGAAACTTTTGTGAGATCAATCTCACCCAGACTGTCTTGGCAAGTTGGCATATCACATAGCCTCCATAACATTTGTAAATATATTCAAGAGGAGTTTTGGAATAGCAGCATTGACAACAGGGGTATGCTGAGGTACTAAGTTAATAAAGTTGTTAACAGTCTTTTGAATGCAATTAATTAATGATTACCTTGAAATGAGTACCCTAAATACATATCCAACTCATGGTATAGCCTAAACATAGTAGTCGAAGAAAGTTAACAATATTTTTTTGATGTTGATGTTAATGAAATTGGAAACTGATAAATGGAGAAGTAGCAAAAAATTATATCTGTAGGGTCTATTTTTGCAAAAATTTTGTAAAATTACTATAAAGATGTCTCTGTTCTTTGGACAGAGTGTGTCCAAAGCATGTACAAGTGTGTACAAGTGTGTAAACTCAGTCTGTACCTTTGACGGGAATGTCACCAGCCTTTTAAATTTTGATTCTTGGATTTAATCTTTTGATGTTGAATCACCATATTGACAGAAAAAGGCAAGTCCAAAGTGAAAAAATAAGCCAGAAGGTCTCAGCCAGAGTCTTTTCACTAAACTGAAACAAAAGTGACACCAGCCCCCACTCTCAAACAATCATGAATTACAGCCACAAATTTGACATTCCTGACCCAGCTTGGCTTAATTTTGCATCCTCATATTTCCTTAAGCTTTATATAGTTTGAGTTTCTTTCTGCTGTCTAGAAAGAGACATAAATTATTTTCTGGATTCTGCAAGGTGAGATATGTTTAATAAATTACATAAACAGATACTCAAAGAATACCTTGTTCACAGTTTTTTGGCCAGAACCACTGACAATTTTGATTTTTCTTGATCTTTTTGCTTGAAAAACCCTGTATTTTTTTTTAGTTCCACAGAACAGCACATATCCAATGACAGTATTGGAACAGAGAATAGTTCGTTTTTTGGTTTGAGACCTAAAGATCTCATTGGGACCTCCAGTTCTGTGCGGAGGACCCAAGCTGTGTCTTGCCCCCCGTGGCGTGTCTGCACGCTGGCACAGGTGGCATGACCGCAGTGCAGACCCAGCGCAGGGCACAGCCCAGGAGGGAGCTGTCTGCACAGCCCTGCTCACCTCAGGGACATCCACCTGGACAGTGGCTGGGATCACGAGGACATTCAGGTTGTGGTGTAAAGCTCATCTTACCCACAGTCTAGATTTTGCCTGATCTTGTGTAATCTTTTACTTTATGGGTGTAAGTGATGTTTTGGATCACACTGTAGATCTCTGCATAGAGAATACAGAGCCACAGAAGATGCTCTTCTTTTGTGTGAGATGATGGTTACCCAAGGCTGTAATTCAGCTGTGCAGTGTGAACAGATAACAAAATAACGAAAACTTTCTGAGAGTGATAACAGGTCATCCTAAAAAAGATATCTTAGCCAGGTTGGAATTAATTGGTCTCTGGAAGTGGGTTACCCACTTACCTGTTACAGGAAATGAAGTCATCAAATTTGGTATAGAAGCTGAGCTACTATATAGCTAAAGGTAGGTGAATCAAGCTTGTAGAGTAGAAACTGTTTGGGGAAGAAATTCTTGGCCACAATTTAACACTTCCAGATATTCCTGTACGTACATATGGGAGTTAAAAAGAAACAAACCAACAAACCGACAACCAAACAAATAAACAAACAAAACCCCCAACAAAACACATAAGTAGACAAACACACAAAAACTCAACCATTCCAAACCAATAAACGTCTTAAAATGATGCAAACATGTCTGGTTTCTACCAGAAATTCTCTGTTGACATCTTCTTAAGTTATCTTGAGGATCTTGGAAAAGCTGTCCCTTTATATCCAGATGGTAGAATAAGGCATCAAGATATTGGGCCTGCTTAAGACCTGCTAGAGCTACCGAGAAGTCCAAACAGTAAACTTCCAATGTACTGCACAGTCCCTAGAGTGAGCTAGAGTTCTTTTTGTGTTGCCCTGCTAAATTTTATGGTGTGCATACCTGATTATTTTAATCTCTAATTATTTCTATGTAAGAGTGAAACTAGAGATTTTGCATTGTTACTTAAAGTTGCTGCTTCTTGAGAGAAAATTTTTTTCATTTTAAAAAAAAGGCAATAAACTTCTTCTCTGTGTCCTACACATGATATATTTTAAACACATTTGGTTGAAAAACATCAATCTTCAAGCAATACCTTGAATTTCTTTTTTTTTTTTGGTAGCAAGCTTTCTGAGTTTATCAGCATATTTATCAGCTATGTTGGCCAAGCTGCTTAAGCCATCATTGGCTGAACACTTTGATTTCACTAGTCATCTAGCAGCATGGAGATTCTTTCTGGAACTGATTTCCTCCGCTGACTCTGTTGAGGTCACTTTTCCCTTCCGTAGAGATCTGAAACAGTTGGAGAGAAACCAGGAATCTCCTTCCAAAACATAATGTTTGCAAGAATGATGATGAAAAATTGTAGTTTATCTATGATTATTTTAAAGAAATGTTTCCTTAATCCTTTAAGTTATGAAGCTGTTTTGTAGCATTGTTATAACTGATGTTTACTAATTATTCTTTCAGGACTGCTTCATTATAGATTCTGCAAATAAGAATTAGTAATTAAAAACCATTCTTCTCTTAAAACAATCCTGATTTTGTGCATTTAAATGTTTGCTTTGATCCTCCAAAAGAAAATAAATATCGCTTAGTTCATTCTTCATTTTGTAGAGAACATAATTTAATCCTTTGTTAAACAGGAATCTCTGCTGCAGGAAGAAACAGCTACCAACGCCAAGAATAGATAATAATAAACATGTTTTTGTCAGTCGTGACGAACTGGTACAACCCAGCAATATGTGCTTGTTTGCTACACATGGCTTGGAGGCAGCCAGGGTCTGTGTGTAGAGGGGCTCCCACACAGCTCCCCCAGGATCTGCTGCAGGGTGGGCTGCAGGAGCACCCTCACCCCTCTGTGCAGAGCTGGGGACAACCTCTGTCACAGAACTTCTGTTCCAATGTGCTGGGCCTTCCAAACCTGTGGTCTTTTTGGAATACTTCATTAAGGCTTTTAAACACTGAAATCATCTTTGAAGATTTCAGCTCCAGACCACTTATTCAGCTATTTTGTACTTTTGTGCTTCTAAGGTTTCCTGGCAGCTAAAATTCTGTTTTCTATGGGACCATAAGCATTGCAGTTGGATCTTTCAGCATCTATCTTCCATTCAAACCTGAAGGGAGTCCAGCAACATGACACTTCTCAATGGGAATCCCCTCAAGGAAGTGATCTGCTAACTATCCTCATGACATGTCCAAAGTAAATCAACAGGATGTGACTCTGTGAAAGGTAGCTGCAGAAGCTTATCACTACAAATTACTTCTAATGCTACAGCTTAGTGGCAAGGGCACTTTCCTGGGATGTGTAGGATTCCTGGCCCGGACATCTCCTCAGTCTAACAAAGTTCTAAGGCACAGTTCTCACTTCTGAAGTTGGGGCCTTTGCCATCAGGCTATAAGAACTTTGGGAGAGGGCCAGCCCTCCACAACTCCTTCTCAAGACATTCCAGCCAAGACTCCAGAAGAAGACAAGGAAACAATACAGAGAAGCTAAATTTTCATCTTGGATATTGACTTCTCATCTTTAACTGAGGCAGCCTATGATCCTCATGTTTTAAGTCAAAAGTCATTAATTAAATAGAACAGAGAAAAAAAAAATCCTGGTATCAAAATCTAGCACCTGGTCAGAACCACAGGCATTAGTCATGTCAATTTATCATATCAGCTTTTGTTCTATCTCTTTTTATTCCTCTATCGACTTCCAGCTTTGGGACCTCAGAGACCAGATTTAAAAATGCGGTGACACCTTTTCACAATGCCCATTTGCAATGTTGTTTTCTCTAATTACAGTGGGGAAGTGCTTAAAGAAAGAAAGAAGAAGAATAGTTTTAGAGAGGAGAAAGCTTTTGATGAAATCTGAATGCTGTAGAAATTGAAACCCAGCTTGACTGCAAACAAAATTAAGTGGATGAAGCCAGGAGGTGGAAAAGCTGTGTTCCCCATCACAACTCTGAATCAAAAGTCCTGACAGAAAAAAGTATTGAAAGCTACAGTTTTTTAGAGCTGGAGCTGGCTTCTGAGAGCAGCTCTGGTATTTTATAAATGTAAGAATTGAATGTTTTAGTTCAGGATTTTTAAAATATAAAAGTTACTGATAGACTCATACAATATTGCACAAGTGATGCCTTGACACTAAAACTCCTGAACAATAAATCTAAACTGAAAATATTGCACCATTCCCTGGCCTTAATTCTGTATTGATTCACTCACTGCATAATTAAGATCAACTTATCAAGAAAAAACTTGGACATTATGAGTAACATATTTACATGAATCCCTTAGATCAACCAATGATCCCATAAACCACATGTTCATTTGCTTTTCAGTCACGTCAGTGTTACTAGCACTTTTGAGTAGAATCTGTACTTTTGAGGTTTAGGGTGATTGAAGCTATTTCTGAAATGACATCATCCCAACTCTGGATGGGTCAGTGGATACAGACATTTTAAAGCATTAATGTTTAAAAGCAGAGCAAAGTAAGAACATTTTTCAGGTTAGAGGTTCATAAAAATAAATATAGTGCTCTTTAGACACAAATGACTGGATAATATAGGAAGACTATGATTTATGAAAATATGATCTGCAAGTATTATCTGTCATGTACTGAACCTCTGCTGAAAATCCCAAGATTATTTACTTTTTCTAACCCTCTGATGTATTTGGGGCATTTCTCCTATTTTACTTACTGTCACAAATGTTTTGTCTTACAGAATCATGTATCAGAATGTCATCTGTCCTCTTTCCCATAATCACATTTGTCTGTGCTAAATTGCCCACAGAAAAGCACTCCACCCTGCTTCTTTCATACAAGCGCCATAAGCAGCATTCTCACATAGGGTGAAACACAAACACATGCTGCTAATGGAGGGACTTTTATACAAAGTAACCCCTAAAACTAATTTTTTTTTCCTTTAGCTGATGCTAAATGAGTGGCTTCAGCCATGCAGAGCCTGAAGCTGTATTGCTCAAAGAAGTTATAGGCTTTAGATCTTGGATACATTTCTCATTCACCAAAACATCTGTGTATACTCTTGTAGAGTGGCACAAAGATTAATATAAGTAAATTTGTGAGGCTTTTGTGGAAGACTTGATTTTGATTAAATTCCTGGTTTCTGCTGTTCAACAAGGTCTTTTCTAGCAGCTGGATAAAATGCTCTCAGGTAAAATCCTTCAAGAATCCCATAGCTATTGCTTAATAAGATTTAATTATTCTACAACTTATCTCTTTCCCATTAGTTCTCTCCCTGAATCTGCCACATCCAAAGGAGTAATACAAGTGCTGAATTATGAAAAACAATTCCAGTGTAGACACTCAAGGTCAAAAAACAGGCAAGAGTAATTTGCAACAACTAAATTGCTTGATGTAATACTTTGGCTTGATAGTCTTTATGAGGAGGCTTTACATAAGTCAAAGGTCTTTGGAGTAATATGCAAATCAAAATCCTACTACTCTCCTAAATCCTTTTAATCCAGTCGTTAATCTCAATAATGACCTAGTTTTTGGAACCTTTACTGTGTTCAGCCACTTAATCACATTACCTAGTTTGCCCTTTGCAAACTTTTAGAGGAGAATTAAATGTACATGAATAGCATCCTACTACAATTTAGCTGAAGCCCTCCTGAACAAGAGCAGTTTTACAGCAGAAAATGCCATAGCACCTGCTGAAGTTTCATGTTGCCTCTCTGTTTAACCATAACTCTTAGATTTTACAACTTTGCATAAAACAAAGGAACAAGAGGTGAATACCAGACTCTTATACTTACCTGACAGTTGTTGGAGAAACATCAAAATGAAGAATGAGGAGCCATTACATACTCTGGATCTTTTCCTCCAGTTGTTGTGAATTATGTGATCACTGACATACCTGGTTTACTGTAAAAATAAATAATGGAGAAAATCACTTGATTCATGTGAGTTTTGAAATTGTAGAAGAAAATTATCAACCATGGAAACACACATTGTAACATGTTTACATATTGCTCTTACAGAGAGTAAGAACTGGTTTAGATTTAGTGAAAGACACAATTAATGTCAGAATTCCACAAAAAGAGAAGGCACAGACTGGCTAAACCACAGCAAGTACAGCACTCAAATACTCTCCAGTACCAAGCACATTGAAACCTGAAGTTCACTCAAAGCAATTTCTTGGCTGGTATATAGGCTCTGTGCTTTGTATCTGGAGATGCAGAATCCTTCTGTCAGAAGGGTTTTATACAACAGCATGATGCACTTCCTGTGTAATTCCACCAATGAGATAATCACTTACCTACCTTATTGTCAAATATATATCAGAAAGGCTAAGCACACTTTCAGGTGATCTTGTAGAACAAGATGGGTGTATTTTATTTTATTTTATTTTATTTTATTTTATTTTATTTTATTTTATTTTATTTTATTTTATTTTATTTTATTTTATTTTTGAAAGAACATTCTTATACCAATCATATTTTTAAAATCCCTAAGTCTTTTATCTCTGATCTTTCACAGCCATCCTGCACTTGACTTGAGGTTAGATAGTTTTTAGCAGTTATGCCTCACAGAGAATACCAGAGCGTAAAAAAAGAACTGAGCTCCCATGAAGTGTGTATAAAACCAGACAGTAATGTATGCACTCTCCATAAGGAGTCACAAAAGCTAAAAGCATTTGCTAGTTCTCTGAAGCCTAAAAGACCGTGACAGACACAATGCATGCTCTAGTAACTAGATACAACTCTGAATCATGTTTATCATTATTGTTTCATTTTTTTTATACCTCCACAGAAAGTAGAAGAAAGCCAAAAGCAGCAATAACAATAAAGAAATTAATGTTAATGCTACTGTTGAGGATCTGAATAGTGTGAGGAAGCCAAGCACCTGCTATTGAGGAGTACAGCTTTGCAAAAATTATCCTAGAAATTTTTCACTTTTAATAGAACACTAAAATCTTTGCCTATATTTTCTGAAGTATCCTATTCTCATATCTGTGGAAGTGATACAATTTTCCATTATAATGCATGGCCTGGTGTAAAAACTTTTCAGAAGCTTAGCATTTTCCATCACATTTATGCATTTTCCAAGAGTTTTGTCTAAAGGACAATTACTTTACCTCCTAAATACCACTATTACTATGTCTTTTTAGCCCTTATATTATTTCAAAATAATAATAGAATCATCAAATCATAGAAAGGTTCCAGCTCATGACCTTTAAAGATCATCTAGTCTAACACCCCTGCAAGGACAAGGGGCACCTTCCACTAGTCAGGTTGCTGAAAGCTCCTTTAAGCTGGACTTGAACATTTCCAGGGATGGGAAGCCACAGATTCTCTGGGCAACCAGTTCTGGTGCCTCACCATTCCCACAGTGAAGAATTTACTCCTAATATTAAATCTAACCCTATTCTCTTTCAGTTGAAAACCATGCCCTCTTATCCTATCCCTCCACACTCCTCCAAAAAGTCCCTCCAACTTCCCATGTCCTTCCAATGTTTGGGGTCCCAGAGCTGAGCACAGCACTCCAGGTGGGATCTCATGAGAGTTGAATAGAGGGGCAGAATTCCCTCCCTCAACTTGCTGGCCACACTTGTTTGGATACAGCCCAGGATGGGTTCAGCTGACTATGTGACAATGCCAACCAGTATCCCTTGTAACAGAGAAACAGAATGGTTAAGGTTGAAATGGACATCTGGAGATCATCTACTGCAAAGTCCCTGTTCAAAGAAGGGATCAGCTTGAGCAGATAGCTCTCAGCTGTCTCCAGTTGGGTTTTGAGTATCTCCAAAGATGGGTCCTCCGCAGCCCCACTGGGCAATGTGGTTCAGTGTTTGCTCACACAGTAAAAATGGACCCCAAGATCCTTTTCTGCAAAGCTGTTTTCCAGCATCCAGTCAGTACTGGTTCATGGGTTTATTCCTGCTGAAGTGCAGGACTTGGTGTTTGCCTTTGTTGAAATTCATAATGTTCTTGTCAGACTTTTTTTTGTACCTTTTGAGGTCTTTCTGAATGGTAACATGCCCATCTGGTGTATATACTGCTCCTCCCAGTTTTGTGCCATCAACAACCTGCCAGTGCTACCTTCAGTGTCACCATCCAGATCACTAGTGAGGATCTTCACCAGTACAGCCCCAATACCAACCCCCAAGGTGCATCACTAGTGACTGGCTTCCAGCTGGACCTTAACCTGTTAAACTTGGCACCTCAGCCAGTCCACTGTCTTCTTATCCAGCCTGTACTAAAGCTTATAAGGAGTTCTAATTGCTCTACCTTCCCATTCTTTTAAATAAAATATGAGTATGCACCAAGGGTAAAATTAGGCACACATATATAGATAAATTTTTTGAGAAGTGCATGCAGAGTCTCTTTATGGTTAGCATTCACAAAATTACATGTGTTGGCCTTCATATAGCTGAAAATATCCTTTGTACTGAATTTATGAAGCTAAGTATATTTAACTTGGTCCTTCAAGGCTCTGCAGATGTTGTCAGAGGCTGTACAGGTTTTTATCATCTCTGATAGAAATTTTCTGTAACATTAAACATCAAAAATACATCTTTGATCATTTGAGTAACAGTAGTAAATATAATTTGCATGGAGTTAAGTGTAGGAGAGGGCAATGCCAGTATATGAAAATTACATCAAGGTAATAATAAATTCTCTATAATGACAAACAGAAAGGAGAACAACAGCCTTCTGGCATTTTTAAGGTGGCTTTTTCCAGCCCTAGTGACTAATCCTTGAAGCAGTCTCTGAACATTGACAGATATTGCTCAAACAGTTACCTTTCCTTTTCACAAATTGCAAGCCACTGCTGAGGCACTAAAAAGAATGTATTTTTTTCAGTCATTTTTAAGATGTTTTCTTGATGAACATGGAAAAAGATCACAAATAATTTTATTTCTGTATCAGTGGCCACTGTAAAACAGAAATCAGTTAGAAAGATAAGGGATGTAGCAGTATGCAAATGTAGCAATTCAAATGGAAGTTGGCAAAACCAAAATTTTGAAACTGTGGAAATGTGTGCAGAGATGGGAAAGGTAGGACAGGGAAAAGTCTAGTAATAGCCACATATATATACAGCCCTGTTCCATGAATATGCTTAGTTTTATCAATTCAAATACTCATAGCGAGATCAGTGACCAAGAACACCTGCATATATCTCCAGGTTCAGTACTACTGTAAAAAGAGGAAGATTTTGGATGAGGGGTGGAGGCAGAGTACCTATGCTAACAGTACACTGAACCATAGAAAGACTGAGGTTGGCTTTTATTTGGATTCTCCAGCCTGACCTTTAGGCTGAGCTGATATAGACCGCAGGGTCATTTTGGTCTTTCTGAACATCCCCTGTCAAAAGTGACTCAACAATGTCTGTGTCAGTTCTGGAGGACATTAGAGACAGTTTTTTTAGTTTTATTAACATCCATTCAAACAATGTCTAGTTAGCAGTGGAATAAGTCTGCTGCTAATTGATAACCTGAACTCAGTGCTATATGACTCTAATGCAATCTGGAAGATCAAGAAAACTATGCTGGCTCATAATTCAAAAATATATGATTCAGATGTGGAAAAAAAAAAAGAAAAAGGAGAGAGAATCAACCTTGGGAAATCTCATCTACAGCTGCCATCTGAAACCTCTAAAGATTGAGCACTCTGTAACTTGAGATACTAATCTGCATGATCTGCAGAGGCTGACAAGATGAAAAAGGAACACCAGATAACAGAAAAAAGCCTCTTAACACTTTTATCAGGCCCAGTTTTCACTGTCAAACACATAAGGATTGAAAGAGCAAGCATACAGATCTGCAGCCTTTCAATACATAAGGCGCTTGAAGTATGCTCATAATGCTCTGCTAAGTTATTTCACTAGATCAGCAAAATAATGATCAACGGAACCTTAAAGGATAAAACAGTTATCAGATGGATCTTTATGAAAAGTCCAATACGAAGATACTGATGATTCCATCATTATCAAGAAAATGCACACGACAGTTCAATTTTGATTGCATCAGGGTTCTTTGGGTTTTATGTACAAAATTTTCATCTTTTGATTAGTATTCCTCTGTCCTCTGCATATCAGCTATAAATCACAGAATAATCATGACAAAGTTGGTTTTGTTTAAATGCTTATTATAATTTAATTTTGTCTCATTTATACCCTAATCAAATAAATCCCACAGAAAGCTAGCCAAGGAACAGAGCTAAAGGAAATTACAGTGAATCAAGAACTTATTGTACTGACGTACAAAGTTTTAACCTTTGTTAAAGGACATATAATTAGTTTTTAATGAAAAAGTGCAACAGGTTGAGCTGTCTGAACCACTTTGAGGCTGAAAGCACTCCTGTTGTCTTCAGAGTCCATCATCAGCCCGAGATGTTTGCTTACACATTGCAAATAAGAAAGGGTGTGGCTCATTAGGGCTTACAGCCAGGTAGTTTCATAGGAATAAAATCAATATCTTTGCAGTGTTACCTAAAGTTCCACTCTTCAGTTGCAATGATGTGCTGCTGGAGGTATAAAATTGCAAACATAATATATGCCTTGAGGTTCTCGCATGAGCACAGACTCTTCCTTTAGTTTTTGAAGGCAGCACAGACCTGTAGCCACGGCCTTGAAGTTGCCTGTGGGATCATCTTATGCACCTTAAGTGCCTGTCAAGTGAGTAAGCAATGAAGAGTGGGTTGCATTCCCCAAAATATTTAAAGTACTCAGACAAAAACCTACCATAATAAATTAAACTTCAGGTTAATATGATCTTTAGGGGTTGGTTTTTTTGTTTTTTTTTGTTTTTTTTTTTTTTTTTTTTTTTTAACCCAGAAATGTGTGCTAATAACAGAGGTTAATATTAAGATACTAAAATATCACTGAGCATTAGGGCTGGATAGTTCTGCAAGTGGAAACTATCCTGAGGTAAGGATGTTTTCCCAGGATCCCTGGGAGGTTGATATTACACCATATGAATGAAGCCTTAAAGCAGTCTCCGTTTTGCCAGGCACTATACAAGCACACACAAACACACCTGCCTGAAAGAAGTGTTCATGTAAGAAGCCATGTTGACTCCTTGACCCAGAACAGAATAAGATTTATTTCACTTGACTTCAGACCTCTACAGTGCAGATCCTGTGTTTTAGTCATGTGGGAGGCCTTGGCTGCTCAGCAGAGGCAGCTTGGAGCCTGGAAACTTGATGCACTTATTCTGGCCTCCCTGAGCTGTCAGGTCACTGGTGTCTCTTACGAGCTGGCAGTCTTCTTACGGTACCACGTGCTTGCCATTCTTGAAATAAGTTATTTCACACAGGGAAGGGAATAAAACACGAATTAACAGTACCTTCCTCTGTACTCAAGCCAAGATACTTACATACGGTCACTTAAAATACCCCCTGTATTTGTTTTCATTGTATACCTCATACAAGAGAAGAAATTTGATCTAAACAATAGGCATTAATCAGTATGTAAGGAGTTAGTCAGTATTATTACTATTATACTTAGGCAATTGTGATTATATCCTATAATTTTGTAAATAGAGTTGTCTGATTTTGTTTTGCCTGGGTTTTTTGTTTTGTTATTTTTTTTTAATCTAGTCCCAAATATGAAGAGTCATGAAAGCTAAAATAAATCTTGATTAAACATACTTTAGGGTATATATAACTCCTGTGAGAAGAGCAATTTATGTAAATGTATTGGGATGCCTGGCAAAACTGTAAATTCTTCAAGGACAGAATAGAGAAGCAATTGTGCATCAGTGCCCTTCTGAGCCTGACAACTGTAAAGCAAGAGCTAGATAAATGATTCCATGAGGTTGTTCAACAGAAGAAAAAGTTTCAGGACATTTAAATTAATTCATTATTTTGGTCTTGGATTAACTAATTTCTCTAAGGAATTGGTAGATTTATTCAGATCAACTGTATAAAACGTGTTCATATTTTTTAAGACAAAATTCCAAAATCAGATTTTAGCCAAATGCAACTTTTCACCCTCTACCAATGTTTTTTGGGGTTTTTTGGTTTTTTTTTCTTGGCTATAGTTTTGTCATCGAAACAATGAGTAATTTTCATAGCCTTGTTCCTATGCTACTGTGCACTATCCCAAACACATTTCTTCACAAGTTTTAAAAAAAACAGTCTTGCTTACCACTATCAGAATTTATTCCAATATGTAGGGGAAAAAAAATAAGTATAGAATAAAATTACTATTACTATGAGAAGTATTTCTCAGTGTGCCAATGATTTCTTTGACCTTTCTGGTGATGTTATGATGTCACAACTCTGCAGCTTTGGCCTGTTTTTTGCACAGGCTTCACTGGGCTAGACTTGATGGAAATAAACATCTTACATAACAGTCCGGCTGTGCACTCAGCCCGTCTCTATTTTTTTCCTGTCTCTATTTTTTTTTTTCCTGAAGGACATTTTCCCAGCATGAATTCTGTATGTACAATTAACATTTGCCTAATTTCATCTTCAAAATCTGTTAGGGTTTATAAGAAGATTAAGACACAGAGTTGATGTGTTTCATCGCCCTTCCTCTGTAATCACACAGCTTTACACTGGGAAAGAGAGAAAGAGGCAGGTTAAAACTGCAGTGATTCCCTTGAAAGGAGAACTAAAATAGAAGGCTCTGAATGTGAGACTTTGTATTACTGGGGTTATTTAAATCAAACCCTTTCAGGAAAGAGCAAAGATCACATACAGATTACCCTCACAGATATAAAAAATACCCTGACCTAATAGCTTTTGCTGTTATGTTAATAGCAAAGAGAAGAATGAAAAGTATTGCACAGCAGGACCTTAACTCTTTCTTTCCCTTTTTTTATATTAGTTTGGCTGAATTTGTAGCAGGTGTGTATACAGACTCAGACTGGACAGGAAATCTTCCTAAAGAATAAAAGATGAAATATGTTTACAGAAATATTTTACCCAAAGTGAATATAGAAATAGGTGCATATGTACCAAGAAAAAAATATGTGCCAGAATATGTACCATAAATTCACATTAACCAAGTAGCACATACAAATTTTTAAGTAAGGAAAGTTTGCAGACAAAATTTTGCAAAGCTCGCAGAGTTGTTTTCTTTGTAAAGTCAAGTCGCAGGAGATACCATCAACTTCTACTCTCAAAATTACTGAACAGTTTTAAAATAATGACAATTAAAACATATTATTTTGGACCTGATGAGGTAAACAAAATCCTAAATTATCAGGCCCACAATTATCAAATTAGTGGTGTTAAATCATCTGTGTTAGAAAATAAATATTTGATATGTCACAGCAGACATGAAGTAGGTTTTCATTTTTAATAATTAAGCCTCTGTCCTTTAATTAGCTTAAACACTCCTTAGCTTGAAAGAATTACTACAGATCTGAATCAGATAGAGGGTCACCTTCATCACTTCAGGAAGGCCCTGTTTCCAGGTGCAAATGACACAATAAATGCAGGCAAATTTCCTCCACTGGCCAATCTACCACCTTAACAGACATGTAATCAATGTACAGCACTCCCGGCAGGTTTTTCCAAGCATTACTGAAGTCAATATCTCTATCAGCAGGACACATTTATGTTTAATAGACCTTTTAAATATTTATTTTTCTCTAGAAATAATATCTCTTCAATTCTATAATCTCTTTAAAGTTATGGGATCTTAAGAATAATTTTTAACTGTTTTTTTCCTGCCTCAGGAGTAAAACCATTTAATTTACAGTTCTTGCCATTTCAGATAATTTAAATTATATTTCTGAGACAAAAATTCTTTTTCGCCATAAGCTACATTCATACATGGAAGCATGAGGAACGATCCTGTAAAGGGAATCCTTGCCCACATTCGATATAGCCTCCCAGTTTTTTGAGGGACAAAGAATTGGAAAGGCAACCAAAACCTAAATTTTACACTAGCTAGCTTGCCTTTAAGTTGCATGAACTTCTATGCCTTTAAAGCATGAAAACAATAGTGTAAACGTTTGTGCAATGGATGTTGGTTTATCCCGTGTGTCTAATACTCATGAAGCGAGAACACTCTGGATTGATTCTTAAGAGAATATGTTTATTGCGTTGTATATAAACAACACTGCAAATCCTGGTGTTGCCAGACAGGAACGGAGAATGTATCACTGAGGTCTAGAGTTGGCAGAGATATTTACCTTTTAATTCATGTTTTATTTCAAAGAAACAGAAGTTATGGAAGGGTCCCAAAAATATGCAAAATTAAATTAAATCCAGGCACGCAGAAGTGCATTAATTGGCTATTAAAATAAACCTCTTCCATGCACCAGAACCTTCCTAGAAAGTTGGTGTTGCAGAAAATCCTTGTGAAAGACAACTTGCTGAAAGAGAAGCTTCTAATTGTTCTGCAAAGTAGGAATAAGGGAAAAAACAACCTGCTAGTGGTGTTTATGTAATAACACCACACTGTTCATTCATATTGCCTCCCTTGAAAACCCTGATTTCATTCCTACTTGTCCTACTGAGTTCCCCTTGGGTTTGCTTTCCTTGTAAGATCATAAATAAAAGGGTTCCCCCTTGTCCTGTCACTAGATGCCCTTGCAACAAGTCCCTCATCAGCTTTCTTATAGGCTCCTTTCAGCTACTGGAAGGGCACAACAAGGTTCCCTGGAATCTTCTCTTCTGCAGGTTGAATCAGTTTGGTCTCAGAAATTATTGTCAACCTCATACAGACTGTGTGTTACACCCTTCTTGAGATGATAGAGTTATCATGTCCAAGATACCTTCCAGAGATAAGAGATTCTTTCTCAATACTCATATTTAGACATCTGTACTGGTTTGGCTCTTGGGTGGAGTACTTTAAAATTCTCAGTCATTGACATTTTCTAAGAGTTACCTAAGATATGAGAGAACTCATGTTAAAAAAACAAAAGAACAAAAATAGAGCCTTGGTGCACAAAAATGCTTTTTGATACCATAACTCCACTGAAATCAGTGATATACAGATTCAAGCTTCCATAGCTGATTTAGTAGAGCCTTCCCCTTCATCTTGTCTATGAATAGCAATTTTGCAGTTTTCATCAGTATAATCAATGATAAAAAAAACTCCGTCAGGCTTAGTAATGCTGAGTTTCTAACAAAATGAATAAACAGATGCAAATTGTGATTTCTTCATGGCCAAGCAGGTTTTAAAGTTTCGTCTGAGCTTAGAAAAAGTAACATCAAAATATAAGTGGAAACCATATGCCCACATTATTTCAGACCAGGTTTCCAGAAAAATTTATGATCTTCATGTAATTCATAAGTCATGGACATGCATGCCTTTTCCACTTGGAACTGATACATTCTTTGTATGACTTACGAGCAACACTGGTTAAAATCTGGATGCCAATTGAATATGCTCCTGAAGCAAATTTTATGTACATCTGTAAGATTGACAGATACAAGACACAATGCCAAAACAGAAAGGATAAACCAACCAAAAGTATTAACAAGATTTAATGCATCACCTCCCACTTCTTCAACGACTGTTCAAGACAGGAGAAAGACACTGAGAGGATGGGGGATGGTCTCAGATCTCAACTTTTAACACACTTTCCTGTGATAGCATAGATTTGGAATATATAATCATGATGGGGAAACACAAACAAATCTGCTTGTAAAGTATAATAATTTAAGATGCTCCCAGATCAGCTATTATTTCACTATTGTTATGTTACATAAACTCTGGTGTTACATGAGGATTGTAAGATCTGTCACTGAAATGTGCAGACTGTCACACGCAATGACTTTGAGCAGTAAACAGTAAGAGTCCCCAGACATAATTTAGAAGGTTTTCCAGACCTAAAAGATATCCTTTTTTACTTCAGCCTGCTCAGTGAACAAAATATCACTCAGTTCTCCATCCCTAACTGCATCCTCTGCTGTACATACACCTGCCATTTCCAGGGCCTAAAAGGACTGCTCCAAACTGAAAACTTTTCCTGTTCCTGTGGCACTTAAGCAAGAGGAATTACCCCCCCATGAAAGCAGAGTTTTAGCAATTCCTACATAATACCTTCTGCTGCCTCATCCTTTTTACATGATGTGAAGAGGATGGACTAGAATAAGGCTCTGACAATAAATCTTCAACATCATTTCATGCAACATTCTGATTTGTTTTCTATTCTATTATTCATGGCCTTACTTCCTTTTTATGCCTAGGTCTAACTAGCTCCAAGGTAGGTGCTCACACTGCAAGAAATCATTGAATTATATGAATCCCATGCTTGAACTGTAAGAAACATTTAATGATTTGAATTGAAATTGCTTGCTTTTTTTAAAAAAAAAAAAAAAATCTTGCTTTTTTCCTTCCACTCTGAGTGACAGTCAAAACAGAGACGTATCCTGAACACACATATATTTTTGTCTTATTCATTACAAAAAAGTTGAAGTAAAAGACTTCTAGCTGAAAAGTAATCAGAAATAATAACTTCAAATTGTATTACCTGCTGTGATTTGAGCCCAGATTCAACTGCTAGAAATATATAGAAATTGAATTTTCTTGAGTGAAGTGATACTACTCATTATAATATATATGATTAACGTGTGACTATTTTGAAAGGAAAATATCCTGTAATACCAGAGTATTTTCTCCAGGCTCATTGTCAGACAAATTCTTAAAGCTATTATTTGAAGTTTCCCACAGTCATCACTAAAAGCTCTATTCAGCACCAAATATCAGCACATGCCTAAACGAGATGCACATAAATTTTAATTCCCACAATCCATCCAATGGCCTTTCAAAATGGATTGCTACTTATATTAATCTGTAAGGTAAAATTCTTTCTCAGTAAAACTACTAGTGTCCTATCTCACAGAAATCTAGCAAATTGTCCTTCTGCATAATGTAAATATATGCAGGCTGGAGAAAGATAGTTCTTAGCTTGTACAAGTACAATTTTCATGTACAAAATAAACATTGTATTTATATACAAAATATATGCTCTGGTTTGGGCACAAATCTTTTTCACTCCCATAAAAACAGAATTCATTAATAGCATGGTGGGGTCTGGAGAGCAAAAGAGACGATCCATCAGTGGTCCCTGGAGTTTCATGGACTCCTCCCTGCATATCCATGGCCACATCCTATGTTGTAAGTGGTACTGAGAAGACCTGGCTTTCATACAAACTGTTGCTCCACAACCTTGGGCAAGATGCTCAAGGCCAACTGTAGTAAAGAACTTTAATGCCTAAAACAAAAAGGCTAAAAATCAAAATTGTATCCTTCAAAATAAACCTCACAACTGCTGCCCAAACCTGGATGTGCCTGAGCCTGACAAGGCCTGCTCTTTCTGCATTGTGGAGGTCTCCAGGTGCAGAGAAGTGCCCATACCTAGAACCTACGCAGATGGGGGGTGGAAGAGGTGGTGCTGTGCATGACAATGAGGAGGGCACTCAGCCCTGCACACGAGGTTTCTAGAGAGCCCTGCCCTCTAGATCTGTGAAGTTGTCTGCTGTATAGCTGGCCCCAGAGGCAGCCCCCAGGCAGCATGCTAGCCTGAGACAGCTCCTCCTCACAGGTGTTTAACTTTCCCATTGTGCAATCACAGGAAATTTAAAGTACTTAAAAATCCTAAGTTTTACCTCTGCTCTAAATATTCAGATCCTTTTCCACCAGCACCTTCACATGGTGAATATTGACCTTCTCCTGCTTGCCCTTTTGACCTGCTATGAGGGAAGCATCAGGACGAGTCTAACCGGTTTGCTAAGACAGAATAAAAAATGGAAGCTGCTTGTAGTTAAAAATTATATATTACCAGTAGATTTCTTGACCATGTAACTAAAAAAAAACCAAACAATTAAAATAAAATAATTGAGACATCCATGTACCTGTTGCAACCAAATCAGCTAAAGTGGACAATGCCTGAGCCCAGGTAGCTTGTGTAGAAACCATAAACCTCGGACCATGGGAGGTGGGGTATTGAAAGGGTGCTAATGGGATCATTCCAAAATAGGCCATGTTTCTGGTTCTATTTTTCCATTGGTTCGGGACCCTTGGCATATAAGGTCATGTCCCTATCCCAGGTTCAAGATTGGACCTTTGGCCTTGGTATATATATTGGTAAACCAATATAATGTTAAGTTAGCCACCCCCTGAGTCTTTAGGTGCTGCCCCTTGGAGTATATGGTCCCTGTGTTTGTTATTTTACCATCATTAAAGTTCTGGTTTTGGGTACTCCATCATACCCATTCCTATATATTTATTTTGTCACGTTTCATCCTGGCCAGACTGGAATGGACATCACAGTGCCACACTATGATATGTATCTATAAGAATATTGTCCTTTTTTTCTCTTCTTCACTAAAAAGAGGGGATTGGTGCCCTTTCTTCTGATCATCCTGTATACCTAGGTGCTACAAGCTTTGCCTTTTTTTTTTAATTGATATTTTCTTCAATGTCTTTAGAAGTCTTCCTGTTATGCTTCAATGAACTTTCAGACAAAATAGTAGGTAATAATCCACATCATTCTTAATCTTATCTGAGTGTTTTTCAGAAGCATTGGTACTTTCAATTTCTGAGACATACAGGCACATTCCTTAGATGAAGATTGTTCTCTAAAATATTTACAATAAAACCCAACCCCTCTATTCTTACTAAATTATTTTCTTGTTTTCAAGATGCTGGTTTGGATTTCTGTCCTTTTTATGTGATGTATTTTGTCAGCCTTGCATTTTGCATTCTGAACCATAAAGCTAAGCTTTATTAGGACAGCTGAAAGATTTAGATCTTCTGCATTAGCAGTGTTATGCTTAGCAGTAAATTTCCCCAACCTTCTGAATAAAATATGTTCAGCCAAAGAAAAATTGTTTTAGAGTTGTATTCCTTTTTAGCACAACAGGGACACCACTCAGATGCTGCAGCAATAGAAATAAAACCAGTAGTCGTTCATTTGCCAAGCTTAGATAGAAGTCTCAGAAGGGATTTTTTTTCTTTTGACAGAATATTTTATGAATACATAAACATCTGCTTCCTTAAAATATCTTTGGTTTATCACTTGGCTTATTATGTTCCTGCTTAGCTTTTTCTTTTTTGGCTTTTCAAGGTTAGTAATGAAAATGCCTGAAATTGTTGGCTGGCACATGTTAAATCCACACATCTCCGAAGTCTAGTTTGGGCAAGGCAGTCTGCCTTTGTTATATAGTAAACTTCAAGCTTAAGGGACTTTAAACCATGCTTGATGAATTAACAGCTTAAAGACATCCATTCTGCTTACAATAGGACTTGAGTACAGTGAAACTCTATTTACTAGGAGGACACTTTATTGTTGTTAAGAGTATTGGTGGAACTATCGCAACCTGGTTCTAAGCATCTAAGCAGCTTCAAGTCTGAACCTGATATTAATCCCTGTGCCACTAGTGAGGCAACACCTCACCTTTGTATTTCATGTTTCATATCCATGGAGAATATGAAAATTAGAGTTCCATGAATAAGCAAATATTAAAAATTAATTTTAAAAAATTAAAGCAGATTACTTTTATTGCTCTACGCCAAAATGGTCTTTTGAAGGATATTCAAGTTTAGAAAAACACACTTATTGGTGCTGTCCGGTTTCAAAATTAAGGTCAATTTGTGTAGTCTAAGATAACAACCCAAATTTACTACGTTGACTCGTGCCATTAATTGTTGTTTTTTATATCAGAACTGTGGTTTTTGCAACAGATTTCCCAGTCATCTCACCTAAATATGCTTTGGTCTGCATATTGGTGTGATCTTAGAGCACTTAATTTAGAATTCTTTAGGATGAAACTAAACCAGCAGCACTCAGAACTCTGCTGAACACCAACCCTCCAGCATCAGCACCCCTACCCCATGCCAGCTGCTACTGGCTGTTCAGCCTAGGGGAAAAACTGACCCAAAGTAAAGCCCCTGTGCCACACACAGCATGAGCCTGGATTCTTCTGTGTCTGTGTTTCACTCTATGGGCGGAGAGCCATACGCCTTCCTCTTCATGCACAGGTGGCCTCTGTCACAGAAAGAGCACAGGCCTGAACCTCAGCTGCTGCTCAGTGCAGGATCTTTCTTTGGCATCACTGAAGTGGCACTGATTAATATGACTTCAGAAACAGGGTAAATGCTTTTGAATTTTTTTTTTATTTAATATATGGCAGAGAAAGATGCTTAAGGCATTGATTCGGCCATTTCTTTTTTGTTTGGTTGGGGTTTTTTTGAGATATTTCTTACTCTTCAGATGGCTAAGAAGTAATTCCAATAAAAACCACAAAGCATGTGCTGCCCTGCTCAAAACCCTTCACTGCACTTCAGTAATTGCAGGACTCCTTGCTTATCTAAGGCTGTGGTCCTTCAGAACTTAAATGATGCAGATAATAAAATCAAACAGATCAAAGCCATGTACAGATAATTGAAAAAAAGGGTGTATAAAAAATTTACTTACATGATATGGAGCAAGGCCTTGGTGAAAGACTTTGGATTTCTAAATGCCTGAGTTAAACTTGCTTTCATTTTATCATCAGACCCATCAAGTACAGAATCTCAGCTGACGTCTGGGTGTATAGTTTTAATTTAAATCCTATTGAAAGCATAGTTTAATGTAACCAGCATATTGCACACAATTGTGCTCAAACTCAACCCTGCTGAGTTTCTGAGAAGAATGAAATGAAAGAAAATATAATATATTTCACTTGCTTCTGGTATTATTGTGGTTATTAGTGAGTAGCTTGACATCATAATATATTGAATGTAAAAGGGTTCATATTCTGCTTGATAATGGTAAATAACTGTTAGGTGGGAAGATTTTAGAGTCTTTACACTGTTTTTTTCACATTTTCTTCCTAAGCAAGCAGGACATGGATCTTCCTGAACCTCAGATATTTTGTTTTGCAGATCAAAGTGGGTGATTACAGTATGTTACTGTATATATGTTTTACAGTATGTAACATATGTTACTTGTTTGCATTACAACACCATCAGGACAAAATCTACTGTGCCAGGCCCAGTAAAAGACAAGCAGAGACAGTCTTTGCCCCTGAAACATTCAGCATCTAAATTAATACAATAATTTTGTGCTGTAGAAATCATCAGAGGATTTGTCTCAGGTTATGCACAAAATATTCTAAAATACAGTTATTGTGAATTGTTACATAAAACAGCACTGGATGAATGTGAAATGTCAACATGTTTCAGGTAGGTTCTATAAGGCTTCTCTTTAATTTGCCTGTTATTGTACACCACTGACATTTTCCGAGCCATTTAAATACCCTTGGTACAGCCTATTAGTGTTGCAAAATAGAATGTGCATTTTCTCTTCAGCATTATTCTTTTACAAAAATGGATTTTCTACCAGCTACGTGAACAGGATATACATACTAACAAATTTTACCCTATATTTCTTAATTTGGAACCTGAACTGATTAGGTCCTTGTCAATCAATGTGATGGTCTTGTATAACTAAAGTGTTAGAAGGGGCTTTGAAAAGGGTAAACAAGTAGAATATGTGACTCTAAAACTGATGGTGTCCATCAAATTTTCCAGTAAGGCATTTTTTCCATGTATTAGACTAATTTATTGACCTTTCATGCTTTCATTTCAGTACAATGCTGTGTATTTCATGCTCCTGCCAACTAATGCTAGCCAAAATTTTCAATTAGAAATGGAAACCATTTGAAGAAAAGGCTGTTTCTCTTCACTTCCATTTCTTCCTCATTTATTTTTGTATTTATTCAAGTCCTCCAGAGAACTGTAAAGACTACATTATGCCCAGTTAATTTACAGCCATCATTTTTATTGGGTTACTGTGCATTCTAGTTTTTAAATCAGCATTCCTATGTCATAAAAAGACGTGTGTGTATCTTGTATGCAGGGCTAATTTTTTATGAAATAAGTGCTAGGATGTGGTGCTAGAATAGTAATGGCATATTTGTGAGTTTCATAGCAGCAGAGCTGACAGGCAAACAGATTCTGGCATGTCATTTCAGGTTATTTTGTCTCAAAAATAGCTTTGGGAAACTTTTTTTAGCACATTCATTTTTTTTGTTTTGGTTTTCATATTTTAATTTTTCTAAAGTCTTCTAAAAGGCAGTTGATTATGTTAAAGTTTCAAGTTCTAATGAATCCAAATAATTTTTTCCTAGTTTTCTATTTACAAATGTTTCCTAAGTGAAGAACTTGGGAAACCAAGAACAAATTCACACAGATATTTGATTTATTCACTTGTAAATTACTTGTCCCTTATTTCTGCTTTGATTTGCCTGGCTTCAGTCTCCAGACACATTTTTTTTCCTCCTTTCTCTTTGCAAAATTCCATTACCTTCTTCCTATGCAGTACATGATGACTAGTCTTTGGCAACTATGAAGTTTTCGTTCAATTATCAACTTCTTTGTTTATTAAAAAGTCCCACCCAGAGCCACAATGTATCAGGTAAAATACTTGTTGTCTGGCAAAAGACAGACAGGCAATTCACAGATATATTGGCTTGATCCTGGATGAGCACAAAAAGCAGCAAAAATCCGGTCACCTTGACTATTTTTTTGAATCTCTCTGTGGTGACTGAGGAGTTGTATCCACACCATTGTTTGTAAAGTTATAAAGACACAAAGTTCTGTTTCAGAGCAAGGAGTACAACCCAGTGTGATGCGTCTATCCTCTTGCAGATAACAGGGAATCTCATGTTGGCTTCAAGAGGGCTCTGATGTCTCCCTTGGTCACCTATTTCTCTTTCCATTGCATTCCTCCCTTCCACTGACCATTCTACTTCATCCAAAATTCATGGGATCCCTTTAATTTGTACCAACAAATTTGATTTTAATCAGGTCTGGGCAAAGGATTTAGGGTTGGTAGACTTCTTTACCCTTTATCATTTTACTCAATACTGGTCAAGCAGAAAAATAAAAATTAAATAACTGACATATGACCCTTATTCTTTCAAACCATCAACTACCATAGTATTAGCAAAGCTGTCTGAAACCATTTTTCAGGGGGAGAGAGGTTCCAGCAGCAAAGCTGGCTTATGAAGTTTCGTTCCTCTCCCTCACCTCCTCAGTGCTATGGAAGGAGTAGTATATGGGTCCACACTGCATATCACAGGAATAGTTGAAAGAAAAGCCCTCTCTAAAATCAGCCTTAATTTCAGCGCACAGGTACTGCTGAGCCAGTGGAAAAACAAACCATGCAGTGGTGGCTATGGCAACGAGCAGTTGAGGGAGGCAAAACAGTCAACAACTTCTTCAAAAGGCTTCTCCACCCTCATCTGTGTGCCACAGACTGGCCCTTGCATTAGAGCTGGACTGTGCCTACTAAAAGAAAATAGTATTTGTGCAAAAAAAAATGAATAGCCAGTCTGGAGATTACTGATGTGATATTAACTATGAAAAAAAGATTTAATGACAGTTTCATAGAAGAAATTATTGCATAGGAACAAGATCTGACCTCTTCAGTGCATATTACCAATATTTCATGAGCCTGTGAGGAAAGGAAACATTTAGCAATGCAGCATTAAATTTCCATCTGAAAAGTTCCATGTCTGTGGCAGGCAGTAGAAATAGTAGTTTGGGTGCTGAATCTGTGGAGTATTTCAAGGAATTCAGAAATTATTTGTGCAAAAGTTGCATAAAATTGAGTCAGGAAAAGTAGTGCTTAAAGTTACTAAGTGAAGTTTTATTAAGTAAGAGTTCTTCAGTAATGGTTTTAAAAAAAAATCATCCAAGTAGGTTTCTGACAAGGAATGTACACAATGTACTAAAGCATATTATAAGTATCTCTAAGTTTAACCAAATGAAATGTGTCTGGGACTTGAGAATTTCCCTCCAGGAAGAAAGGCTGAAGAATTATGCTTTCAGGTTTAACAAAATACCGAAGAGAGGTGATTAAAACCTGAAGGAAAATGCTTCTATTGGAAAACAAAATTTCATTGAAATTGAAAGATTTTGAATGAATAAATTAGCTCTCATGAAATCTTCTGGGGTGAATCTTTGCAAGGAGCTGCTCTGATAAGATAAAAAATCTATTTATTTTTTATTTCTGATTCCGTTGTTTAGACTTTTCAGTCATTTACATAAATCAGCCTCTGTTCAATATGCCACAATATATCATGTACTGTATAAATTAGGAAGACTGCTTTTTTCTGGAAAAGAAATGTTTCAGTAATATTTTGTCTGTATTTATTTCTAAACTTCATATTCTTCTGGAAGTTTCTGATGAAAAGTAAGGCATATATTAAAACATTAAAATTTCCCAGAGAATTTTATTTCATGACTCCCACCATCTTTGATTCCATACTCAATTTTTCCCCAGTACTGTGAGTGACATGCTGTCCAAGACAAAGCTTGATGAATTTTGTAGTAAATGACTTTTTGAAGAAGATACCTAGCCACATTTAGGGATTTCCATCGCTAATAAATAGGAGTGGATAGGGAGTGAGACAGCAGAAGAAGAATTCAGCCAACTGAGATTTTTCATTACCTGGGAACATAATTAAGCAAACATGTTGCTCATGATAATGAATGATTAAGTTTTATTTCCCTGAATGTTCACATACTGGTATTTTTATTGATATAGCCTGACTAGAATGGTCACATAAATATGCCCACTCTGTAGTTTATTCTCCTTCCAGCATAGGAATTATTATTATTATTATTATTTATTATTATTATTATTATAGTGATAAGTATGTAAACACACATACAATTATGTTCCCTCAGTGCTACTATAACCCTGCCCAGGCTGGAAAGAGCTGCTGCATTACTTCAGTTCCATCAGTACACTGTCATTTGTGTCCTACATGGTTGTTTTTGTAAGATGGTGAGAAGAATGAGAAAATGTCAGCAACTTAAACTACTGTTTAATAGGCCAAATTGAGACCAGTGTGTTTGTGATTAATAAGTGGTGACTGATAGAAGATGAGTGGATTCAATCTATGCCTTTGGCAGGTACATTAATCCATGTGTGCTCTCCAAATGTGAGGAGATGTGACAATTCCCCAAAACTCCAGCCACTAGCAGCAAACCACCACAGAAATGTTTCCACAAGAGAGGGCAAATACGAATGTAAGGAATTACCACTTTGTGCATGAGGTTAATGGCTCATGCAGGGCTAGCTGCTGCCGTAGTGCAGGCAGAGGGCTGTGCAGAGCCAGCTGTGCTGGCAGAGCACACGTCCTGCCGTCCGTGCTCACCTTTCCCCCTGGCGGTGCTCTGCTGAGGCAGGTGCATAGGAAGTCCATAACAAATTCACCAATAACTAATTTGTCTTCCATTCTGCTGCTAAGAGGATGTGTCCCGTTGAAGAGATAAAGAGAGAAGAGGAAGCTTTCCTGGTCTATTAAATTAGGGATTTGTAATTTAAAGCAACAAGAGTAATATACTTTCACTTCCTTGGCATAGAAGGTGTCAACATGTACTTACCAGAGAGTGAAGTAGGTATGGGCATGGGAGAAAAATAGCTAGAAAGTAAGGAGGTTTTTCAGAACAATTTCTCTTAAATATACATTTCTCACCATATTCATATTTGTTTAGCAACATGAATTATGCCAACTGCCTATATCAAATGACTTCATCTGAAAGCACTACCTTGTGCACAAAGCCCTTAAGCCCTGATTGTGCAAAGATTTATGTATGCATTTAGCTTAATGTATCCTGGGCCTCTCCCAGCTAAACTGAGGCCTTTTTACATCATTGTAATGAATGTAAGTGCACTGCTTTCCAACCAATCTTGTTACAAGACCATTTTAGAGAAACCACAGAGTTAATAAACAATGGACTGTGTGAGCAGTCCAATTGATTTCAATTATACCATTCACAATGGGTTGTGTTTGTCTGTGTGCACATATTTATCCATGTGTCTCTATGCAGAATCAAGTTACTCTTACACATCTGACATCAATGATAACTATTAGCAATTATATCTTCTAATGCTTCATATTAAGAATTGTATAATGATTTGTTGCTCCCCTTCTGTAGTTATTAGGGATTGCTGTCTCTGGGTTGCATGATGAGACAATTACTTTTTATTCTGAAATTTATTATGTTTGGTCATTACATGAGTAGTAGTAGCAGTATGAGAAGTGCTGGTAGTCTGCCACTTAGTATGGATTATCTCTTTCTATGCCTGGATAACTACAAAGGTTGAAGGCAATGTTCCCTATCTGTGACTCTGCAAAACAATGAATACACATTTTCATCTGCATTTCCAGCACAGTTCATCACATTGTAAAAAAGATTACACTAAATATATTATCAAGACCAAACCACCAACCAAATGTCACTCAGATGTGTCAGTTAACAAAGGCTAGAATTCCAGAAAGATGTGTTTAGCAGACCCTGAGATTTCAAGTCAATAATTATTCCTATTCTTCCATCCATCAACATGGGCAAATGCTGTATTTCCAAGCAAAGCTTAGATCTGACAACTCAATATTTTTATGTGATGAGAATTGTAATTATTTTAATTTGAATGTTAATTAATTTATATGATAACTGCCTATTGGGCTTGTGCTCCATCTGGCCTAGTTTCATGTGTCTTGATAATATTTATTTGTGATCTCATGACGAATACCAGGTGTGTTTATATGCTTTGAACTAATGATGGAAAATGTCATTCTTCAGAATTCTTGAGGCAGATTGCTAGGTATTTAATTGTGAATCTATTAATTTCACTGTCTGAATCTGTATTTCTGTTACTCTTTGCTCATACAGCGAAAATCTGAGTCAAGAAGCTTTCCTATATATGCTAGCACATACGTTGCTTAAAAGCATCATTATTAGACTCAGATTATTAAATTATACTATTTCCACAGTCATTTGGACAAAGCAAGGCATATGTGTGTTAGTTTAGTTAGATAAAATTCAGTACAAATGCAATGGGCTTTTGGGAGGAACAATCTAAACTACTCACACATGACTGACTTTTAAATTATTGGCAAGCACTTCTCACTTGGGAGAAGTTCTGGAGTCATTGTGGACAGCTTAATAGAAACATCTGCTCAGCACAGCACTGGCAAAATAATGAACAAACGATCATTCAAGCCAGCTCCCTACCTTTCCGAAGTTGCAGAATTGAAATGGGACTCAGCTCACTAACCTCAGCAATTTAAAAGTTAGACATTCTGTGTAAAGTAGTTACTGAAGCTCTTTCTGAGGTCAATGGAGAGAGACTAACCTCTGGAGGACAATCCAGCTTGCTAAAGTATGACTGAAGTAAGCAGAATTAAATGTCCTTTCGAGGTGGCTTTTTCCCACCATCTGTAGAAAGATATAGCAGTTGTTTTAAAGTCCAGGAGTAGCTTTTAAATAGATAAAGCTGTGGAGGATGTTGACATTTCCATGCCTTGCTCTCAGCCCTTATTATTGCATTTATTTTACTGAGAAATTGTGGAGCTTGGCTAATAAGGTTCTTGTCAGGTCCAAACAGAACCACATCCCTTATGGATACTGCCCTTACCAGACTTTCCATACTGGGAATTGTAGTTGTCTTCAGAAACTTTGCAAGACACTGTTGTCGTCAAATCCATGATCTTAGACTCTCCTAGCTGAGATGTATGTGGCTGCAGTATGCTTTCCTTTGTCACCTGGCATTCCTGTTTTGTGCACATTTTCATAATTTAGTCAGTGGAGAACCTGAGGACTGACTTGTTTTTATGTTGTTGTGTTTGTTATTTGGCATAGCAGTGTTCCTGCTGCCTCATATGATCTGATGGCCTAACCCAGTAGTAATTCAGGAACAGTATGCAATTTCACAATCAGGGGAAAAGAGTGCTATTGGCATAGGACTATTTTAAGAAAGAAACTTCCTGTTGCAAAATATAATAATAATATGGATCGTGGATCAAGTCTTCTATATTCCATTCTTCAATAAATGTTTCCTTCAGGATCAGTGTGAGCTCCTTCCCCCAGTGGTGAAGTTTTCTCAGTAGTTCTCTAACAATGAATGCAGAGTTTAGGATTCACCTGTTTTCATTTTTAATATATTCTATTTAGGAGAAGGTTCGTAAAACTTTGAAGCAGGTATCTGGAGAAACTTGTCCAGGAAGTGAACTTCTTGATTTCTGGCTTGCCTAGTCCCAATACAGAGAAACAGGTTCATAGGAAACAAGGTTCATGGGAAATTAGATTAATAAATATTTTTTTAAACTCTTAGATATCTTTTGATGTTAAAAAATGGGATTTGAAGCTCCTAACTTTTAACATGATGTGTGAATATACTGTAAGTATCTAACAAGTGACACACCTTGTGAATTTTTAAACCTAATACAAATAAACCCTGTGCACTGGTAGTATTGACAAAGCTAGAATTTCCATACCTAGGATCACACTATTTGTTCTAGTTTAGATGCAAAAACTGTTACACAGTATAGCCATTAAAATTGTTCTCCCAGCTGTTAGTGGTTGGTTTGTCTACAAAATGTTCTGAGTGCAGCCTGTTAGAATTGATAAATGCAATGTCCTATACAAAGGAACACCAGATTGTCCATTTGCATACATTTTCATTCACAGAAGGCCTTATGAGTATCCATACACTTCCTTTAAAGTTACAGTCTAATGCAAAAATAAAAGCAAAAAAGCAAAAAAAAACCCACCACCAACAAAACACAACCTGCCCCCAACAAACCAGCAAAAAAACCCCAACAACAAAACCTCAAGGAAGAGAGATAAATTCTTTGTAGTTATGGGACTACAGTCAATTTAAGGTAAATGTCATATAAGTAGGTATGAATCTGATACAAGGAGAGGAAACTTAAATGAAATGTGCGCAATCCCGCTCCTATGACACTGCAATGCATACTGCACAGTGATACTGCTCACTTACATGGGACAAACACAGGGAAATGTCTTGTCAGATGAATTCTAATACTATCTGGAAAAATATATAGGACTATATAGCAGCACTACAGAGTTTCATAGATAAAAATTGGCTTGTTTTGTTTCCTGCAATGGAATTTCTTTACTATCTTCAGAGAGCAACTCAATCAGCTCTGAAGCAGCTCCAAAAGAGTCTCATAGCAAAATTAAAGAGGTTAAACTAGAACTATGTCTCACAATGGAATCTGTAGTTGAATATTTAGAAACAAAGTAAACAAGAAGGACATCTAAAAAACTCCCCTGTCAGACTGCTTTTCAGTATTTTTTTGTAGGATGGCAAAATAAACTTACAAACTTTCCTCCCATGCACAAGACCATGGAAATTCAGATTCACCACACCGTATATTGTTGTCAGCTATTCCTTTTAAGACTAGGGTCAGTAAAAATGAACACAAAAAACAAATGGATTCTTCTTTAAACACAAAGGCAGATTAATTTTGGAAAACCCGAATGAGCATTATGGTTAGCATATTCATCTTTTCACTTATGACTGTAATTTTAAAAGGTTTAAGGGAAGAGTGCTCTGCTGTATCAGCACTGTGGGTAGTACAAGGGCATCCTCAGTTTTCCATACACAGCACAATATTTAGTGTTTGGCTTAAGGAAGTTGATAGTGATGGTTCTGACTTCCAGAAGTGGAGATGTCTCTTGCATTGCACCATTTTCATAATAAGAGATGATTAAAACTCTGATCTTCTGCAAATGATTAGTTAATTTTCTGGAACACTAGAAAATAATATGGAATTTTTTTAACAGTGTATGTGGTAGCCTTGAAATGTTATTTTACTCAACAGATATGCAGTTTCATCCAAGAACTTCTCTCCAATGGGCAATATTCAATTGTTCAACACCTGTATGGATACTCTCACACTTATCAGTATGAGTTTGTCATGAGACAAAGGTAACATCACATAACAGGAGATGACACATTGTACATGATGAATAACCATGGAAAAGGGACAGTAATGTAACCCAAAATTGTAGTACACAAGGGCACCACTAGTTCAGATTTGGCCACAAGTGAATTGCTTGCCAAATAGTTGTTCATTTTTTTCTTTCGCTGGCACAGATGTGAACCGAGCTGCCGAAGATCTGCAGACTAACAAGACAGTATTTGTGATGAATAATTCAGCTGTCCTACTAACTGGTTCTCTAGCTAATGTGCCAGTTGGAATAAATGGAAACTTTTTGCATCTGTTGACAGGTGTTCTGTGCAAGTTTAAAAAACTGAGGAGACATCATGGTTGTGACTTATCTAGGCTTCAAGAGTATAATTACCATATTCTGCAAAATGTTTAAGACCATATGTGTTGAATTTATTTTTTCTTATCTGTGTATCATTCCTCTCATAAACTCCACATGGGCAAGAAAAGATCCAGGTGGCATTGTGTTGCTGGTATCTCTCCACTCTGCTACAAGCTCTTAAACAATTAGCTTAAATTTGTAATTAGTTTTGATGTAGGGTTTGGGGTCTGTAGAATATTAGGAACTCTTTCAACAGGCATCCATAAAAGGGGTAAACAGTGTTATAGCTGGAACACATGACTTAATTAATTTTCTCTGAACACCTGGAATCAATATTATCAGCTAGAAACATGTTGGGTCTTGTATTTTTTCCATTATCTCTAAATGGTGCTTTATGAACCCTGGGTGGTATAATGATGAATATTGTGATAGGAAAAAGGATTTTCTACATTGATGTGACACTATACAGTAATACATACAACTCTTGTGTGGAGCTGGGAGCTCATTCATTTATGTCTTTTACTAAATCTGTATGCACCATAGTAATATTGCATTAAACTTTATCCCCTAGTGAACACTATTTTGACAGCCATTTTTAATCAGTGGAAATAAATTGGACCAAAAGCATGTGTACTAGAAACAGAAAGTGTATTACAGCAAGACTGGACTCTACAGTCAGAGAGAAAAAGAACAGAACAATTTATGAATTTCTGCATTATTGTACCAGCACATTGATAGTTTGTTCAAGATGGTGAAAAGCTGGGCACTAATCACAACTGCCTTCCTGTGAACTGTGGCTGGGTCAGCAGGTATCAGCCCCCAGTTTATGGCACTGGCCCAAAATGAAGAGGTGGTTGGTGCTGCGTGTGACAGGTCAGTATCCAAAACCACCTGGTGGTTCCAAGCCCAGAAGAGGGATTGAAATGGTTGAACTACTACACTAGTTGAATTAATGAAATATGTTAAAATATTTGAAAAAAGACCAAATATTTTATTTAATTTCCCATATCTTGCTATCACACAAATCAGTTTCCTAAAAAAAGTAGGGGAAACTGGAAACTTCTTTCCCATTGCTTTATAATGCTGTAATTTCAAATCTGTAAATGTGACAAATTTCTAGGCTTTTAAAATACAAAGGCTTTCTGGACATCACCTCACAACAATACTTCATAGAAGAAAATCAAAACAAGAAACCTTATTTGAAATCAATTAACACCAATATCTGAAAACATTCAATATAATTAAAAAATTTATTATTAAATCTGCAATAAACTAATTAGTACTACAGAAACACTGCAATAGGCTTCGTGCACTTGTCTGTCTCATCCAGCAGCCATTCTACATTAAGCTCTCTGGATTCATTACTTGTAGCAAAGATAACTAATGCTGTAGAGAAACACATTTGGAATGCTTTGGAAGGTATTTGATGAGTAAACACTTAAAAAGATTGTGGATGATTATCTTGAGCTCACCTACCTTTTAAAGAGCTGTAACATCATAACTTTTTTGAAATGAAACTTATTTCTTTTCTAAAACTACACGTTGACTTTTTTTTTAATGCATAACAATGGCTATATCAAGCCTGCTTTTGATTAAGTTTTAAATGTGAAAACATATTTACAGGCAAAAATCACACCAAGTCTTCAATCGTATGTGTTTTTCCAGTGCTTTAATATGTCAGACGTGCTTACCTGCATACTGACCATGAACCATACAAGGGGTAACACATGCCTGTTCTAGAGCTAGCAAACATTTTAAACATACACAGATTTACTTTTTAATAGAGTGAAGTTACACTACCATGCCTGAATTACTTTGAAAGCTACCCTAGATGTGGTTTTCAGAGAGAGAGGCCCACCCTGAGAGTAGTCCTATCCATATTAGCACTGTACAGCCTCAGTGCTGTAGATCACAGGGGAGGGAGGACCACGAGTGCTCTCCATGGTGGAAACCCACTGTCATCTCTCAGGGCTGCAGTCTCACGTGGGTACTAGCTCCAATCACATGCCTGTCAGTACTCAGAGCCCTGAAAAGAAGACTGAAGGCTCCTGGTGTTCATATCAGCCTTGTGTCTTGTTGGTACCCTAGGTTTGCCAGCTGGCCTCCACATCAACAGTGAGCTGTTATTTTCCAGGTACAAGGTTCAGGAGTCTGTTCTTTCAGCTTTTCTTCAGGGGTTGGTATGACGTACAGAGCAGTAGTTCCCCTTTTTCTAGGCCCAGTCTGTGTCAGAATTCAGTATCACCCTGTAGGTATTTGGTGTGCCAGGCCTGTATGGGAATAGATGAACAGTGCAGTAATTAAACACTGAACTAAAGCAACTTCTCTTACTGAAATCTTGAAAATGCTCCCCAACTTGTTACTGCCCACGACATTCCAGTTACCATCACTGGGTTCTGGGAGGGTGGGATGTCCAGCTGTACTGAAATTATTAATGGAGTTTTGCACAGTTCCTGTGATTATTGCAGCTGTAAAGATGCTGTTCCACTTCAGGCACATGAGCTTCATCTTCAGTGAATATATTTCATTAAATACACCTCACAGGGGTCTGCCCAGTTTTCTTGTGGAAAGTGGAGCAACCATTTCACCACTCTCTTCTCCCACAGGGAGAAGAAAACATTGCTAACATCTTGGGGGGATGGCCTAACAAGCACAGAACCATTGCACTCACATGTCCTCCAGTGAAGGGCACTGCTTGTGAGAGCAGTGGAGAACTGAATCTGATAATCTTCACAGTGTGCATTAGATAGTCTCCCTGAAGGACCCCATGCATCCTCCCTCCCATACCTCAGGCAGCATCTTTGCAGTCATTTGTGTCCAAGACATTTACCAATTACCAGAGACTCAGTGGTGGTTTCCCAGCCCTAGCTCAGGTTCTGTGCAATGGAAGCATTTTCACACAGTGCCCCATCAGCCAGCTGTGGTTCAGATATGCAGATCAAGCTACCTGTGACTTTTCAAGTCTCCCTCTTCACCTCTGTGTCTGAACCTGGCTCTGACCATTCTGCCAACCATAACCATATGTTGTTGTCAGCATAATTCTGTTTAACTTTGCTTCTTACAAATATTTACAAAAGTCTTAAATGTCTTCTGAGCCACAAGTAGGTCCCTTATGGAGAAATGACACAATAGAGAAATCACCCACAAGTAAAGTATAATTACCTTCTCTTGCAGTTCCCAGAACAAGGATTTTCTGGGGACTCAGCCAAAAGACATAAAAGGAGAGTGGGCAACATGCTGCAATCTCTCAAACCCAGGGTCCCTGGACAGATTCAGACAGCACTGTAAAACCTTTGAATGTATGCTCTCCCCCCTGCCTTAGGAGATGAAACACTGAACCTGACTCCAGCTATTGTTCCAATTCCTTCAAAACAATGCAACTGGTGACTTTGTATTCTGCAGCCTACATTCCCTGTCAAGTATGCAAAATGAAGTTTAGAGGAGGCTTTTGTCAGAAGCAGACTCATCCTGACCTTCCCATTTTTGTTTCTGAATAGCCTAATGAAGAAAAATTCAGCAAAATGCCATAAGGTAATAGCGGAGAATAAAACTGTGACAAAATAACATGAGTGACTCACAGACTGCAGTAGGAGTTTGGGTTTTTTGGTTGGTTTTTTTTTCTGGGCTGTTACATTCAAGCTCTGAATACTGTAGAACAGTCTAAAGGAACAATGAAATAAACTGGGTATTGAAGGTTTTGTAGTTCACTACTAAACAGTTCCTTCAAAAGTCTTCTTGCTGTTAAAAGAAGTGTTGGGGAATTGCGACATAAATTATATTCTGTAGAAATAAGTCAGGCCCTAAGAAACCAGGTCAAAACTCTAGATTACAGAAACAAAAGGATAGATCGCTATGAGTAGCTAACATACTCAAAGAAAAAAAAAAATCCTTTATGTATTCTTGACCTACATTCAAGTAAAATGGTACTTTTCAACTTCTCTTAAATCTTTTTCCAGCTTTATTCTAGAAAGGGTACTGCAGTTTGTAAGAAGCTTGACTGCTGAAGCACATCTGCTGCTTTAGTTTTAAAAGGGTTTGATTGCAGAATCCTAGATACTTGACAGAAATTCCTGTCTTAAATGGTAAAAAATATTCTTAATCTAGAGGACATAAATATTTGCTTCAGTCTTAGAAAACCTGATAAATACACAGAAATTATTTGCCTTTAATATCAAGTATCTGTCTTGACACTTTAATTACAGTACATTTTTTGCTTTTCCTTTCCTGATCAGTTGGGTACTGTTCCTTTTTTCCCTTCTGTTGTTTTCACTGGGACTTTCTTCCAGCTTTAATATCTTTAGTCCAGGATTCTGAAAATAAAATGGCACATATTTATCTGTACATTCAAAAAATCCACCTAGAAGAAATTGCTTTTCTGTTTTTTAGGCTGAATCTGAATGAGTTATTTTCTCTGATGTTGAGATTTCTGACTCATTCACTCTTCTTTTTTGGATTTGCTTGGTATGACTTTTCAGAGTCACTATCAATGTATCACCACTCCTGAATATTCCATATTTAATATTAATTTTTCCATCCTTTGCTGGACAGAAAATTACATATTCAGAATCACAGAGTAAAGTAATTATTCAGATGTGAGGGAAACATGAGGATCCAAGGCTGCTAACTCTCATAACTGTACTGTGAATCTTGTGATAACAAGTAGCTCCTTAAAAGCCTCTGTATTTCAGGTCTTGTAAATGTGTGACAGCACAGATCGATGAGAATGAACCCAGCTAGGGAAACACAAGTGAAAGAGCCAGATGCCTAAATGTACTTCTGATTGCACTTATCCGTGCTGCTTGACATCAAGTTAATTATTTGGGGGGGACCTGACATACAGCATTCAGGCACCAGGTGTGTGACAATTCTGCTGGTGCTGATTTCAGTTTCTTCTACAGTTGAGACCTTCAGTGTCTGGGAGCCAATGGTCTTCAACTCCTCATTAGGATGTGCATCTGTTGCAGGAACTGTGGGGAAAATTAAGACAAATTCTCATTCTTTAATATTTCCTGTTTGAACTTACAGGAAATTTTACACATTTTATTGCTTATTCTTCATGTGGGTGAGGCTTTTTTAATGTTTGATGATGATTTATGAAGCCACAAAACCATTCAGCACAGCAAGCAATAACTGATGTAATTAGCACATTTGAGGATAGTGAAAACTGCAAAAAAGAAGGCGCCAGTCACTAAGACAATAGATTGATTTTTCAGTATGTGTTCCAGTGCTTTTATCAATATCATGTGTTAGTGCTTTTGGACTATGTCATTCTCCATTCTGCTATTTCCTGGCTAAATGTCAATAGAAAGTACAATATCTGAACTTATTAGTGCTTTTAAACAACTGTAATAACCTGCTACTATTGCCAGATACTGTTTGATGGTCTAAAGATAAAGCAAGCATGGAGAAATGGAAAAGGTCATGGACACAGATTATATATGAAACAAATTATTTACCCTTTTCTTGGCCTTTTTTCCTTCTTCTAGATGTGTCTTCCTTTCACATACTACTTTCTTTCCTTCCCTGAAGTGACAGGGAGATATACAGACTACCCACATACAGATTATTTCCTCAGTTTGCACTCAAACCTGTGAAATGCTTTCTTTGAGTTTTCCAATCTGGTCCCCCAAGACGTAATGAATATCTTCTGCTCTGAATATTTGAGTTATGTCCCCTATTGTCAGTATGTGTCTAAGTTTAAACAAACCTAAACAGGAATTGAGAAACCTAAAAGCCCATGAAACAACTATTTGAACATCTGTCTGCGTTAAGGTTCAGGATGGTGGGGTTTTTCTTTTGTTAAGGCTAGAAATGTTATAAAGGAGAAAAGCTGGATTCAAGGTCTTCTGTAGGCTATAAACATTTTTATACTTTGTTTTGCTTAAATGCGCTGTCAGTGAAAACACATACAAGTGTCCTTCATCCACACTTTCTTTGATGTTTGTGGACTGCTGAAAAATTATTCCAGGTGAGAAACATATAGTTCGGTAGCCATAACTCTACTCCATCTGGATGTGAAGAAAGCTGATCCAAAATTGTGGTTGTACATGCTGGGATTTTTCATCGAGTGAAACCCGCAATTTAGGACAAATACAAGATGTAGGGAACAGACTGTTAAGTCTTTAAATCAAACTGAAGTAAGTAGAAACCTGTCCTCACAACACAGAGCTTTTAAATTGGTCTTAACTGCAAATGAATCTTCCTATGAGATTTTGATTTGTTGTAACAACTTTGACTTGTTATAACTTCCCAAAAGCATGAAGAGACTTTTTTTTTGTACCATGAAGAAGCGTCAAAATAAGAAATAGTGTTATAAAAATTATTTTCAATCTTGTGAATTATAGGAGCATTTATTCCCTTTCCACAAAAAAATAAATATAAACAAATAAAGCAAAACCTACAGATTTAACAAATTAATATCTAGATAGTAAATCTCACTTAAAATAGATGAGCAATACTCAAAGCACTTTACTTACTGATTGACTGAGCCAAAGAATTATTCTTAAGAGAATGTTTTGCCCTTTTCATAGAATTAAATAAGTAGTGGAAATAATATTTATAACAAACTTCTGCACAACAGAGCGAGATGGCTTTTGCTTGGCAACTAAGCCCAGCTGCTGCCATCACTTAGGAGCTGGGTTGTGGGAGGGTAGCAGCAGCTTCCCTTTCAACTAAGACAACCAACCTCAATGAGGACATCTGTGATACTCCAAAAACCCTTAGAATGCTTTGGGGTAGCTTAAACTTTACCCTTATTATACAAGACCCCAATTAGGAGCTTTGTGGGGGTTCCTGAAGTAGCTGCCATACAGATATTTAATCCACAAAGGTCAGGCAAGTTACTTGCAATATTAAGGCTTTCTCCATTTTTATCTTTCGGACATGTTTCGATATGTAGTTAAATTAAAATGCTATGATGCTTGGGTCACCTCACTGGTTTTTATCCACAAGATAGGTCCAGCAGGTAAATTCTGGCCCCAGGTGAGGTCCTCCATGGCCAAGTTTTGACTGTGCTGCTGTGCAGGGACAAAATTGTAAATCTATCAGAGAAGACAGATGCTGTAACAGGCTTGATGGTTCAATATTAGGCAGGAAAGGATGAAAATACAGGGCAAGAGAAAAGCTGAGGGCAATGGTCAGATGACTTTGGCAAAAAGAAATATAATCTAACCTGTGAGTGGAGGTGAGAGAGTTGATGAAGGACGGTAATACTTTATTAATTTACTTCAGGCTGACAAGGTAATATTGTTACTGTCTTTGTCTTTATTGAGAAAAATATGAGTGAGTTTTGACTACAAGAAAGGGGTTTGGCTCCTGAACTGCACATCTCCGGGGCTGGTGTGGGGTGCATGTCCTGTGACTGTGGTGTCATCACAAGAATTTGTTGTAGCCCGCACCCCAGCTGTGAGTGGAAGTGAGCTACTGCCAGAGCAAAGTCTCAGTGAAAGCACTCAGTTTTGGAAGGAAGTGTCTAGGAGTCCACCTGGGGAAGGTGTGCTGCTGTCCCTGAGGAGAACTGTTTCACGAAGGCTGAACAGACTGCAGGAAAAGGAACAGTTTCAGACACATATACCAGGTGTGTTCCTGAAGAGTGATTCTTACTTCCCAGCCCTAGGCAGTGCAGTACGTGGGTTTGATTGTATTGCCATTTGGAGTCACCTAGTACTCCTTTTTTAATGATTACAAGCATCTAATTCTGTATTCTCATCTAGGAGCTGGTTGTTAAATGCAAGATAACTCAGAGGCACCTCTCTGCATGCGGCCTATGATAAGAGCAGTCCTTGACTTCTAGTCCCTGTGGGGAAGGCCAATAGTTCAGCCATGCAATTCATTTCACAACCATGTAAAGCTCACCCCTGCTGGGCTTATTGTAGAGTAAAATCAGATATTAACCTTAAATTAGCTCAACCAAATTTGACCATTTTAACAACAATAGGGTTTTTGTTGGTTTTTTATTTTGCATCAGTCACGTATTTCTATGATTATAAAGGCTTTTCTAAAAATCTTACCTTGGCTGTGATCTGTATTTTTACTTTAAATTCTACAAACCTGAAGGATAAAGATATAAAAAATATTGTGACTAGACTATTTTTCTGAGGAATTCCCTGCAATTATGGAATTTCTACTAGGGATTCTGCCAAGAACTTTTCAAAATTGGACCCAGTGAACTTTGAATCAGCACCATTGCATCTCTCTTGGGGTCGTGAGATTAAATCTTTGCTTTATTTATATTGAATGATACCAGAATGATGTTTTCCTTTGTTAGTTTCTCAATACAGGGAGAAATTAATCTCCCAGCCTGTTTGCACCCACTAACACTAAAGCCCAATTTTAATGAGAAAATGAATATTTGGACGTTACACTTTGTATCTTTTCTGGCAGCTGTGCTTTTTATTCACTCTGACTAAAACAGCTTCAATGACAGCAGCCAGGATCCTCCCCTTCTGTTCAGCTTTTCCATAGAAGGCAAAATGAAATACATCTCTAAAGATAGGACAGTACTATTTTGAGTACTTGCTTTTTCATGGGATTATGCAAATAAACAAAAGAAAAATATTCATTCCCACCTTTATCCTTTAGAAGCCAAAACACTCTTTCAGGAATATCAACTATTTTTTCCTACCTGTTTCTTCAAATTCACATTTTCCCTCTTTCATTTTTATTAATCCTTTTTGGCTTCTTTTATCATGCACTAAAACAAATGTTAGCTCTGTGTTAGGTTGTTTTTGGAAACAAAAGCAGCATTTATTTGTTGTACAAGGTTTTCAAGCTAATGGTCCAATTCACAGGTAGAAAAACAACAGTGATTCATATATTTCTTTGTAAGCAACATCACCCAAAGGGCATTATGCAACTCTGGCTTTGATAGGGTTTTTCCTCAGGCATAATGACTCCAGAGAGACCAAACATAACAGTGATCAATTGGGCTGCTTTCTTTTCCATTCCAGTTTTACACAACAAAGGGATCCGTTGATTTTATTTGTCATTTACTTATGCTTTAAGCAAGCATGGTTTGGAAAATATTGGCCTGTCCAGCAGGCACTTCTGCTATTGGTGCCTCAGCATAAATGTGTTTTTCCCCTGTATGAGATTACAGGGCAAGGTCGTCCATGGCACTACAGCTCTGAAATAAACAATACTAAGAATTGCAACCTTTTCTAGTTAAAGCTAGTGCGATTTTGTTGCTGGGAGGTGGCTATAATGGGATACATATCAGGAGTTGATATGTTACTTGTTGACTTTGAGCCAAATCTAAAATGTGCACCAGTCCAGAACTGCAGTCTTGAAAATTATTTCCTTTTGTGTTAGCCTGAAGTGCTGGAATTTTATTTTCCAGGTGGTTGCAACCATAAGAAACCAAAATGTGTCTAGACCAGTCTAATCAATCTGGTGTGAGGGACCTGGCAAGTCCACATCCAACTTCTCCACCCTGTAGAAGATACTGGGGTGAACTGAAGTTTTGTGGGCAGAATTCCATGCCAAAAATGAAGCTGTGATTCCCCTTGCCTTTAAGACAGAGCTAAAGAAGTGTATGGTGATGATCATTCTCTGTCTAGTAGGCATATTGTTAAATTATCTTTTCAGCAAATGGATGTCCTAAGGCCTACACTCTTTTGTCTGTCCAGGAAATTTAAGCCCCTTTTCCAAATATTTCACGTGGGTACCCCAGTCAGTGATCTGGCAAACCAACAAAGAGGACAGTTATTCAAGCATTATGCTTGAAAGGAGAACACCTGTCTCTGATACTTTCTCCCAGGACTATAACATTAATAACGTGGTTGAACAGTATGACAGGATGACTGAACCTGGCTTGGTTAACCAGAAGAGAGTTGGGAGGTATCAGTTCTTTGGAAACCTCTCCAGGCTGGGTCTCTGGCCATCCTTGCCCCATGGTGGGGGAACATGTTTGAGAATGCCCTTGTAACACAGGGTACAAGCCTCAGCAGTGGCTCCTGTGGAATGGCTCAAGGCACCCTCTGGCTCTGAGACTCAGGCTGTCTCCCCTGGGTCCCACTTCCACAGGGTCAATGTGCACACTGGGAGCTTTGGTATGATCCTCTGCTCTCCATAGATGCCAGAACAGTAAAAATTGTGTGTCACAGTGACCAAAAATGTGATAGCAGGGCAGAAGGGTGCCTGTAGCTCCCTTACCCACCAGTGCCATCTACTCACAAGCAGACCCTCCTGCCCATGACAGAACTCCCATCCTGTCCTGAAAAATCCCAAAAGCCAAACCATCCTGAGTCATTCTGGTTCTTTGTCCTCTCACCTAAAACGTACGTGGATTTTTTAATCCTTTTACTTTGTTAAAATCCTCCACCTTAGTAACACAGATCTCATTACCACATATTGATTACAATATCCTCTTTATAACTGCAAGTATCTCTGGCGTAAGAAGCTTTTAATAGCCTTTATTCTCCGTGGTGAATATGTGAAGGCAGTGACACATACATAATTAGTATGCAACTGGAAAAGAAGTTTGGGACAAATGTGCTGCTGATTTTTCCCACTGCTCCTTAAAAGGGGTCTTCTAGTCCACAGCAATTGCAAGGTACATATTATGTACCTAAAAAGGGGACAATTGTGAGTATTTTGCTGATTATTAAAAAAACCCTCTAACATACAACCTACTGTTCCTTAGCTGAAAAATGAAGGTTTCTGTTTCAAGAATGGTACAGTTCATTTAAGATACTTCTGACCTAGATTTGTACTGTACTGAATTGCTTCAAGTGAGTAATGCACAATCTATTTATAGGATCATTATTTAATTAGCACTTGCATGATTTAAACCTCCTTCCAGTAGATTCACAAGGGAGACTCTGGCTCTCTTGTCACCCAGTGGGTAGCAAGCTGCGGTTAATGTTCACAGGAGTGATAGTCTGGACTAGTTTTCTGAAAGGAGTAGCTGATTTTGAGATGCAGATAGAGTTTGCTGCAAAATGGAAATTCATCCCACCAGTTTTGGACTTCTACATTTGAGTGAGATAAAGTATACCTTCAAGTGCCGCTTTTCCACAATTCATTTTTCATGCTGGCTTATTGAGCACTGTAGGTTTTCAATATCTGTAATTATTTTATGTAAACCCCACCACAGGGTCCAAATATAACCTAGGAAGATCGTCACTAAGTTTTGTAGTAGTGTTGCAGCGTTGTGGCTCCAGTTTGATGAAGCTGGCAGTAGACACTTGTGCCAGGGCATGTTCCAGTGATCATTTCAGCATATGAGGTTTTCTACCTTTTAAATCAAGAAATTGCTACAGCAGCACCACAAACACCAAGGTAATAATCCTTCTGAAAGGTCTGTGAAGACCACCCCACTTGGAAATGCTGGGAGCTGGGTGCTTCCCTTCTCCAAAAAATTAAGATGTTTTAAAAAAAATATAGCTGAATGTTATTATCAGATGTAAGCTAGGTGTCGAAATCTGCCAGTTTTGGCTTCCAAGGCCAAAGGAAACAAAATCAAGGAGACAATTGACATTCATGGATTTGTCAAATCCTAGGACAACAGCCATAAGAGATGGAATTAGCATGGAACGTACTAGTCCTGCCTTGGTTTTGCTTCCTTTCTTCCTTCCACTCTTCCTTCTACTCTTACTTGTTAGCTATATGGGATATTGTTTAAGGTGGGAGCTGTGTATCATGTCCATGCTTTGTGGCACTTGGTATCATGGCTTTCCAGTCTTGATTAAAGTCCTTGCACTGAATCGTCACCTGTGAAACTAATGCCCATACAAAAAATGCCAGGTTCTGAACAAGATATTTGCCATTCTTTGCCTGTCACTTCAAATCCCCTTTTCTTTTTGTTTTGCTTCTTAATGTCACCTTTAGGTTTGAGTGCATTTTTCCTGCAGCTATGCAGCAATTTCAGGGTATTAATGCATTTTTCATATGAAGCAACACAAAAAGCAGATTTAGAATAAATCCCTTAAAATAAAGTACTGTATACATGTATTGTTTTGGAATCTTTTTCAAGGAGGTGTCTAAATCCTTAAGGGAATGAATTTAAATGTCCTAAACTCTAGGAGGACCCTAACTCTACCAAGAAAAATAAGGTCAATCTCAAGTATCTTGTGCTCCAGTTGTAATTTGAGTATGCTGACTTAGTGAAGTTAACAAAAAGATTCTACGTTTTATTATTACTGCAATTATTTTTCATGACAGTGTTAGAGTCGCCCTTTGAAGTAAAAATGCTGCTAAACTGGGTAAGAGCAGACAGAAAGGTTGTTAGCATAACATACGTACACACTTAGAGGCGTCCACTTCTTTGTGAAAATTAAATCCCTAGGTACTTTCATAAGGATGTACCAAAAAAGTAGTAGTAATATTAGTATTAATAATAATTATTATACAATAGCTAAATTTTTCAATCAGTACATAGAATAATTTGGAGAACTATATATATTCAAGAACTTATTTCTTTGAGAGCTAGGAAATTTTGAATTAGCCTCAGAAAAAGTAGTCTCAGAATTGGGCGCAGAGACAAGAGTCTTTTCTTTGCCCCTGAGTCCAGTAAGGTTATTGCACAGCAAGTATTTTAAAAAACAGAGAAAGGGCAAAGTCAGTACACCAAAGAAGCATCCAAGGTCAACAAAGGTAAGGTGACACAATGGAATAGGTTGCCCAGAGAAGCTGTGAATCCCACATCTCTGGAAGTGTTCAAGGCCAGGTTGGATGAGGCTCTGAGCAACCTAGTCTAGAGAAAATTGTCCCTGTCCACAGAAGGAGCATTGAAAGTAGTTGATTTTTACGCTCCCTTCTGACCCAGGCTGTTTTATGATTCTATGGTTCTGTGATTGTATGATTCGATGATTTGATGATAATGGGTTCTCTGAAATCAAAACACTTTCTGTGAGGAGACTGGTAGGGTGATTTTTTGATCTATGTGTATAGAAAGGGACAAAGTAAGCATACTTGGTTACCAAGATATAATACAGGGTTATCTTCTGCAAAAGGCCTTCCTTATTTTTTCTTGTTTTGTGAGATGAGTTCATACCAAAATATAAATAATACCTAGAAAAAAAATCCACAGGTACATTTTGTATGATTCAGGAGTATGTTAAGTGCAATGTGTAGTATTTATGAGAAGGAATGTTTTTGTAGAGTGTATGTTAAAAAAGACATTTTTTAAAACATTGTTTCACAAATGAAAAAATGGGAACATACATGATAACTGTAGGTGAATAATTACATCTGTAGAATAAACTTATAAAAGCCAGAAAAGCCATAGATAGGACACACTTCTCACTGCTGAATTTACTGACTTGTTGGTTTCTATCTCATACTTAATGCTATCTAAATGCTGTTTCAGACTCTGAATTTAATTTTCTTTCAATTTGAGCAGATCATATATTCATTTGTAGACACTCTATCTTCATCAATCAATGCATTATCCCTGGCAGCTTCATCTCATCCTTAAAGATAACCTTGGATTTTGTCATGACTCAATTCTGTATTGCCCCTACAAAGATAATGAACTCACACATGTAAGAGGATCATTACCAATGGGTGTGGGATGCTGTTTTGAACATACCATTTCCATCTGCCACTGAATGATTCCATTTGCAAAAATTGATCTCCTGGAGGAGGGTTTCTCACCTAGAGTAAGCATATTTTAGGCACAGTGTGGCAGAGTGTGTTGTCTGACAGGAGAAGAAAAGGGGATCATATTGCTTTTGCTGTCCCCAGAAAGTCAAACTCAGGATATGGACTTGCATCACTTCACACTGAGGCTGGAAAAAGGAGCAAGGACAAGGTAAACAAGTCTTTCCTTCTTGTAGCAAGAGGTTGCAACTCATCAGATCTGAGAGTAGCAACACATGCACATGTAGGGATGGTACAGAGCTAGCATGAAGTTAATCCACTTCTGAAAAGTTCAGTCTCAAGTGTGATAAATTCTCTTAGATACTGAAGCAGGCAGTGCTGTGAGATGACCTCTTTAAAAGAGCTTTTAAACAGCTTAATGGCTCCCAGAAAAGGATTGAGCTCATATTTAATTACTGAATAAAACTATCCATTTCATCAGCTGTAAACAGTAATCACATGTATCACAATGAAAAATTGTGCACATCAAGCAGCTTTCCTTGTGTGTAATGAAATTGGCAAGAGGGAGTGCAGATGGCACTGCAGGGCACCTGGGGTGGACCAGGAATAGACACAGACCAGTTAGATCACTGCACACCTTAGTAATAAGGTAAAGTAGATCTTGCATATTTATATCAGTTTTCATATACTAGCAAGATCAAATTATGTACAAGGCAAAGGGAATTACTTGATAACTGAGCAGCTAAGGGTTAGGAGTATTTGCAACTCTTGCCAAAATTTGTGAGAATTACATCTCTTCCTGTTCCCTGCCCAGTCATGAGAGGCAAGATACAGTTGTGAGTTTGCAAGGGCAGGACAACATCCCTTTGAGTAGCCTTGCAGCTATTGAGGAAGATGACGTGTTTCTGTTTAATGCAAATTACTGATCACAGTGTGTTTCCATGTACATTTTCCAAGAAACATGTTTGCTTTAATTTTCCCAAAGTCCAGTTTTGCTGTCATGTTTGGTATATTGTGTGTCACTGTTCCATGTGCATTGTGTCACAGTTCGATCCTGTTAACTGTCATAAAGGATAACTACTATGACAACTTATGTCCTAATGCAGTGTGACAAGATGAAATATGCAAAAAAGTAAACACAATTCCTGCCAATGCCCACAGGTCCTAACAACTTCAGGTGTACCTCCTGTAATTAGTCACTAGCTAATTATAGTTTCCTGATAACTGCCAGAAACGGCAGTCATTAGGGGCACAGGATGGGTACTGTGTATCTGTGTGACATAATTCAGGCTGACATACAGACTTACAGAGATACTGCATGTATACCATGTCTTATATCAGTTCTTATTAGACTGTTCTGATTGCTTTTCTGATTCTTGCAGGTAGGCAAAAACACAAATTCACTGGAACAGCTTTTTCTTTTTGAAACACATAAATCAATCTCAATTTTTTGAAAATGCATTGTTCTAAATGATGTTCATAAATCTTGGAAATATGGCATTTTTCTAAAGATCTATATTTTATGGAGCACAGTTTAAATTTTCACCTGAGACCAGTATAGTTTCTATGAAAAGAGAATGGATAACCAACTGAATGAATAGACTCTCATTAAGCGTAGAATTACTCAACAAGAACTATGCTGAATCAATTAATCACAATGTAATAGGACTCTCTTTTTCTGGCATTCTCAAAATCCAAAGTAAATATTTGCATCATATTTCATAATAAGAAATGTGATTAATTTTGTTTACAGCTGATGAAATACATAATTTAGTCACAGTGATTCAATACTAGCTCCATGCTTTTTATTCTGGGAGCTTCTAAAGTGAATATGAAGGTTGTCTAAAGAAGATTGTCTCACAACAGTGCCCTCCCACCTATTACTCTCCTCCTTACACACCTTTCATGACGATGTGCAAAAAGGATCAGAAATCCAATTTATATGACAGAGCAGGATACTATTAGACATGTCCGCAGTTTAAAATAAGATTAGGCTCCAGGTGCTTTGCAAGGAAATAACATAATCTCTTCTATTTATCAGACTTCATGTGTGACTGTTATAAATCGATTTTTTATAGATTACAATATAAAAAAAAAATATAAATATATTATTTTGTTAATCATTGTATTTTGGATTTGTCCCCAAATTATTTGATTTATTATCTAAAAAATCCAGATTCTTGACACCTGGATCTGTCAGCTAACATCTCAGACTATTATTCAAGGACAGACGGGTAAATTTCCTGGAACATTACTAATGGCTTTGGAGGGGGCTGCCTCCACACCAACACATTTTACTCACATCAATTCACCCAGCAAGTAATGTTAATTATTAAAAAGGTAGAAAAGTGGTTCCTATTTACTGTTCCATGCAAAGAAATGTCCAGAAAAGACCATTTTGAAGGGAATTTTCTTCATATTATTTCAGATTCTAATTAAAGTAAAATTTTGAAATGTCAAATAGGGAGTGGAAAGGGTTAAAACAATAAACCATGAAATTAGAGACTCATTCCAAATTATATTTAAAAAAAAAAAACACATAGATACAAAAAAGAAAACCAGTTCTAGTTTTGACTGGCCTAAATTCTGGCATTCAGTGCATTAAATAGAACATAGTGAACAACACAACCCATGCTCTCATGCCTGGCACACACACGGCTGAGGCAGCTTAAGGAAGCACAAAAGGCAGCTCTGAATCCTCTGACCAAAACGTGATTCTAATTCACTCAGCATTTAAACCTTTGTCACTTTGGAGAATTTGGGTTATGAGGCAGGTTTAATGAAAACCATGCCTAGCTTGCCAAGTGATGTCTCTGTGCTAGTGCAGTGATCTCTTCTATTAAAGACATCACTGTCCCTGTTTGGAAGTACAGCATTGTTCTTGAGAAATTCATAGGAACAACATACCAGGTACATTATTCAGTATTTGTATACTTCAGGGAATTTGATAGAAAGGTTATTTACTTATCTAAAACAAGTTTCTCTTCTAGCATGGTTCATACAGTAATTAAATTCCCATATTTAAATCAAAATAATTTTCTGTCTCTTACTAACTTCTGTTGACCTCTTCTGTTATGGTGTAAACTGTTTGCTTATTCCCAGCTTCTAGTATTCCATTTTCCTTGCACTGCTACTGTGTATGCCCAAGGTCAGTATTTGGCACCTATCAACAAGGAATCTCTTACATCAGAGCCAGTTTCACTGATTATATGTAATTTAAAAAACATGAAAGTCATTCAGGCTTTATCAGGGGGGCCCATCACTATATATGAACACTTTCTTCTCTGCCTCAAGAAGATAAAAACTAATGTCTTTTAACTTGAGAAAGTATGAAAGAAATGCAGATGTGTACAGTAGGTTAAAATTAACTCAGGCACTTCCAATACTCTTCTATCAGCACGAAGTTTTTGATTTGGAAGACCTTGAGGTAGCTGGTTAGCTACTCACTGAATCAGCATCAGAATGCTTATGTAGAAACTTTTACTAATTTGGTGGAGCAACAGTTCAGGGGAAATATGTCACTAGCTTTGACAGATATTTGAAACTTTTGATAAAACTAATAGGGAAATTCCTGTAACAGTGGGAGGCACCATGTGTTCATGGTCATGGCCCACAGGTTATCAGTAGGCTCTTAAAAACCTTCACACACTGCTCCTCCACCTTCAGTGTTTCCAAAGCAGGACTGTTTGTGGAAGCATAACACAGGGAATTTACCTGGGGGCAAGAAAGTGGGAATTTAAAAGGTATAAAGCAATTAGCTGCAGTTCATCACCTGCTTGCTACAGCACTCAAGTTATCTCCAGACTGTCAGCTTTGGTGGAAGGGGGAGCTAGGGGATTCAAAAGCCTCCTCATCTTCATTGTAGTAGAATCCCAAGTGTCAAGGCTGTCCTGGGCACTCTGAGACTTCTGGGTGGTTGGCTCCAGCTGGTGTCCTCCACAGCCAGGTGGGTGCCAGATGAGCCTTGCCTAAGGCATCCAGACTCCACTCTGAAAGGAGTAGCTTGGCCTCTCCTGAGGTACCAGCCAGTGCTTTGACCAGGCTGATGGGTTTTGGTCCCCATGGGAGCTCTCCAGGAGCCAGCAGCAAGGGCAGGGGAGAGGAAAAGGTTCTCACCCCATTCAACCTGGGTTTTCCTGCTTGACCAAGAGCTCTCTTCCAAGGGCATGGGGAAGCTCGTTGGGCTGATGGACCATGGCAGGTTACCCAAGAGCTGGCTTTCAAAGGATGGTAAATTTAAAGGTAAGTTTCTAAATTAACACGTGTTCAGATTTATATCTCTGTGTACAGCACTTCTCTGCAGGTAAGTGACTAAGTAAATCAGAAAGAGGAGCTACGAAGATGTGAGAAAGAAAGGCTTGATACATACACATCTCATAGCTCCCATCATCAGTGATGAGGTCACAGTGCTGCTCAATATCACCTCAGTCAGAAGAAGGAACAGAGGAAGGCAGAGGAGACTGCATCATGTGCAGCTCTGACTCTGGTTTGGTCAATAGGAGTTTGGTTGCAGAGTCCAAGGAAAATTTCTTCCCTAGGAAGGCTGGTCAGGTTATGTCCATTGCTCAGCTGATAGCTCAGGATGCAGTGGGGTCTTTTATTGATTAGCAGAAGATTTACTTTCACCCTGATTAAGAGAGAGATGAAGAAGGATGCTGAACAATTCTACGGGCACTTATGAACTCTTATGGAGACATTCCTTTTAATCCACTGTGGTGAACAACCCATGCACTCAGTTTTGACTCCCTTGACATTTTTTTTCTGAAGGGTTGTTCTCCATAAATCTCCCAGACTCTGGTTTTTAATACCAGCGTTGTCCCAAGTGCGGACATAAAACAACTTTGTTGTTGTTATTCATTAGAATCTAAATTAATTTACTTTTACCATCCAACTGGCTTTGTTTTCTTTGATAAATTTTTTGTATTAAAATATACTGTAAACTTATTAATGACTAACTTGATTTTCAGGAATGCAAGTCATAAATGCTAAACACACACAAAAAAATTTTGCTAGTATCAAATAACTCTGCATATTTTAATCCAATGAATAACATGCAAATGGAATTAAAATATGTAGTATCTTCCTCTTGTTGGGAATGACTCAGAAATGAAAAGACCTGGGGATCCTGGTGGACAACAAGCCATGAGTGAGCCAGCAACTCCCTTATGGCCAAGAAAGCCAAGGGTATCCTGGGGCATATTAGGAAGAGCATTCCAGCAGGTCAAGGGGGAGTGATCCTGACCCTCTACTCTGCCCTGGTGAGGCACATCTGAAGTACTGTGCCCAGTTCTGGGCTTTTCAGGACAAGAGAGGGACATGGAGCTCCTGGAAAGGATCCAGCAGGGGGTGACAGCTTCTCTCTTACGAGGTAAGACTGAAAGATCTGGGCCTGTTCATCCTTGAGAAGAGATGACTGAGAGGGGGCCTCATCAGTGTCTGTGTGTCTGAAAGGCGGGTGCCCACAGGATGTTTGCAGGCTCTTCTCAGTGGTGCCAAGATGTAGGACAAGAGGCAATGGGCACAAACTGATGCACAGGAAGTTCCACCTGATTACAAGGGGAACTTCTTTACTGTGTGGATGACTGAGCACTGGAACAGATCACCCAGAGAGGTTGTGGAGTCTCCCTCACCGGAGCTATTTAAGAACTATCTGCACACAATCTTGTGCCGTGTGCTCTAGGATGACCCTGCTTGAGGGAGGTTGGACCAGATGACCCACTGTGGTCCCTTCCAACCTTACCATTTCTGTGATTCTGTGATTTGCCATTTGTGAATAATAACTGTTCTTAAGGTTAATTCATATCAATTTTTGGTTGATTCCAACAAGTTGAACTTTACACAGGATGGTATCCATGTGTTTTTATACATTTCCTATTCCTTAGTAGAGCCACTTGCCATGACAAAATTGCTGAAATACATCTGAGCTAATACACAACTGCTTACAAGGTTTATAAGGGTATATGCTAGTTCAAAGGAACATTTTATTAGACATAAAGCTATTTCTTTAAAAAGTGAAAGAACCCACAACATACAAGAAAGTTGTGGACAGATGCAATTGATAGAAGCTACCATCCAAAAGTGGTCTTTCTCATACAGAAACATTAATATTTATGTAAATCTTGAGGCTTTTAAGATGTCTATCAAAGTTTTTCTCAAAGTGGGCTAAGATGAATACAAGATTTCATATGTTGTATGTGAGTATAACCAGAACAGTGGTAAGGAGAAATTTTTTCTAAGTAAAATATACAAAATATAAAGAGAAAAAATACCACAAGACTGCCTATTAAATTTTAACAGAATTTCACAGAAGTGCCTTTGACTTTTAATGCTTATCATTATGCTGATTTGTACATAGCAGTACTTAGACTCAAAGTTAGCACCCTCGTACCTGTTCTAGAGGCAGGTACATTTACTGCATGTCTTAAAAATACAGTAGGAGTACTTCCAACCTAGTCCGTGAGAGATAATGAGAAATTCCAGGGCATTTGGAAAAACATTCCTAATTTCTTCCATTTCCAATATTTCTATAATTTTCCTTTTTTGTTATCAGAAGAAACATAGTGCTAAGGAACATGTCCAAGTAATAAGTACACACCCAATTTAACAGCAGAAAGAGCAATATTCACTGGCTCCATGCAGGATATCTCATTCAAACAAACATTTGAATTGTTTGATGTAGTGTTGTTGTTTTTCTTTTGTTGGGAATTTTTTTTCCCCTTCAACTTTTCCCCTTAACAGTGGACCTTTTTCTTCATTGCTTTCTTACTGAACTCCTTCCTAGTTTTGTCGCATAAGAATAGTTTGGTCAAATTCAAGATGCCAGGTCATTTGGAGAGTTCTCCTGGAAGGAGACTAAAACCCATCTCTTGTCTTGAAGTCAGACAGAAGAGAGACTTATCTGATCATCTCAGACCCATTTTTTTTTAAACTTGCGTGACTTCATAGTGAATTCTATCATTGCAATTCTTTCTCATTGTTTCACGGGTAGGAAAAGAATGTGAATAAGATTCTTCTGGGAAGCTTCTTCTCAGCTAGGGGGAATAGGTTTGATAGTAGTATAGAGCATTACAGCATAACACGTTGTGCATTCCTGTGGCCGGGACCAGCCCAAGTACATGTGAGGGCTTGAGGGAGACTGTCAGTTGAAAAGATTCAAAGCCTCCTCTAGCACAATTTCCCAAATGTTTCCAAGTTCAGTAAAGCTCTTTATTAGGGTCCTCCTCTCTGTTTGCTCCTCCTAAGCTGGAAAAGCACACTTGCCAAGACAATCTGCTGCTGGTTGGAGCACTGATGCCAGGAAGGGTTGGAGCAGCTGCCATAGTTGTGCAAGGCATGCCAGCAGCAGCAGGGACCAGGGTGACCCACTGTTCAGCAGGATCAAGGCTAGGGGCAGTAGAGCATCCCCAGCTGGTGGCTACAGTCCACAGTAGGATTTCTTGTGCTATGGGCCTGTTGCGTCATCATTTTCTTCCCTCTTCTTTCTGTTGATTTAATAATAAGAGTGACATTTTGGCTACAAATTGATAGTTTTTAACTTTGGTTTCAATGTGGCAAGAATTTCATCCAAACCCTTCATGCCTCACTGGGGACAACAATACAAAGATCATTGTTTTGGAAAGTTTTCCAGCAGCTTTGTTTATTGTGTTTGGGGGCTTCATGACGTAGCCTACCACCCACTCCTTTATTAAATGTTATGAAAGTCTTGTAACCTAAAATATGATTAGAAAATTTGTATGCAATTTCCAAAGCTGATTTTCATTCCCTAGGGAGTATTAATTCTAGTTTAATTTTTTTTTCATCTTCATTGTGCAACAAACACAGTTTTGTTTTAAGAAGTAGGATCCAACTGATACGGGAATATGCATACAAGTGTTGGCAGGCATTTAATGAGGAAAGCTGGAGCCCATGAACTTAGACTTCAAACAAAAAATGTGCAGAGCTCACATGAACTTGTGTTTGCCCTTTATTTGTGATACCCATAAACATTTGTGATGCTTTGTTTTTAATCCCAGTAGGCCAATGTTGTTACTTTGGGTCTTTTAATAGTGTCTATTTATATTGTGAAATCATGACAACTGTGTTGTCTTCCTGTAAAGCCAAAGGTCAAGGGTCTGCTATAGCAAATACTAACACAAGTTAAAAACTTCTCTCATATGAATAATCAAATCAATTTTAACAAGGACGTGTTTTTAGGGTCAGACTCCCAATATTTTGACATACTTCTTAAAATGTTCTGTGGATAGGAGTCATTGACTTTTTCATATGGTGATAAAATGCTCTAAACACACAACTCCCGTCCAAAAGACAGGAATATGTTTGGTTTATCATGTTTTAACAGTTACATTTTTACTTGCTAGCTTTCTTCTCCTGAGTACAAGTAGTGTTGGAGGAGAGCTTAGAAGAGATAAAATAGAATTAGTGTTAACGATTCCTATAAGTTAATATATTTAACATTCCTCTCCCTTCCCAAGTGAACCTGTGTGTAACCACAAGTTTGAAGACCTCAGTGTATTTTTTCCTTTAATTTTCTGCTTAAGGTTGATGGAACTAATTACCACTACATCAGTGATGTACTGCATTTAGTAATTTATATTGTGTACAGATCATTGTTATGGTGAAATAGAAAAATTTGCATAGGAGAACACCCTTTTTAATCATAAGAACTATAAAACTTCATGATTTATAGAATAAATATTATATTTTTAAGACTATATCTAGCTGTAGTGCCTCTGTAATGCATGTGCTGCAAAGTAAATAAAAAAGACACACAAAATTCCAAATATAATCTGTAGTTATTCAGGATAAGAAGATTGCCTCATATAGAGAATTTCCTAGTTGATTGTTGGGATACTAGAGTGATCCTTGGAAAGTTTTTATGAATAAGAAAATAAGTTTCCTGTTGTTTGCAAGATTCCAACTGTGTTGGAATGCAATTCCTGCAAAAATTTGTTTTAAAAATCATGTCAGAAACAAATTGGTTTTCTGGTTTTTATTAGAATATATTCAATGATTTTTCATGTTGCATGCTGAACCTTGTTCTCAAAATACTTGTGGTATACCAATGACTTCTACTGTTAAATTTGGGAGAAGCTTTACATATATTCATTTTTACTATGAAGGTGGAAAAACTTTGGAAAAGCTTGAGTGTAGACAAAAATTTATGAACATCAATATCTTTTAAAATTTTAAATACAAATTATTTATTTTCTTCATATCACCTAAAGTAATAAAGCTAAAACTAGCAAAGGATCTGCAATCTAGGTGTCATAACCGCCCTGGTAGTAAAAGGAATAATTCTTCCATTAACATGGAGTTATGTGCGTGATCTGTCTAGTGATATGCAATGTCATTTAAGACGTTCCATCATTCTCTGCTTGAACACTCTGCACTAATCTCATGAGGTACATAGGGAAGAAACAATGATAGCCAAGGCATTAAAATGTAATCAAGATATGCAAATTCATATCTGAATGTGATTTGCTTGGAAAGAGAATTCATCTAGGCATGGTCAAATAAACAGTGTGTAATACGATTAATTAATCACCAAATTAGCAGCTGGAGTCCCATGAGAAGATTTTGCAAATCAAAAAGGCCCCCATCTACAGTCACAATTAGAGTACTTAATACCAAATTCTAAACAAAACAAAGCTCCTGGGAGTACCACAAAACAAGCAAATCAAACTTTGTGGGTCATATTCCAAATTTCATAGAGAGATTTTCTAAGTGCTTTGTTTTTCCTAATCTACAGAAACTGATTCATTTTCTCACTGACATACCAGGCTCATTGAGTAACCTGCAGCCTGGAAGTGCCACTAGTGTTGCTTTATACAAAACTTAACTTCCATTCATACAGTCCAAACCAGCAGCTAAAAGAAGCAGGGGCTAGAGGGTAAATCCTTGTCCTAGGGGCCCAATCCATGTAAAACAGGGATGGGTAGTGCAGAGGTATGTTAGGTGTCTTCTGAACATGTAGAAGCTGTCTCCAGCAACTTCAGTTGCTGCTTTGCACTTCTGTTTCAATAACAGATCAGTTAAATCTCTTTTTGTTTTATATCTCTTAACACAGTATCTTTCCCATGTTTTCAATATGTTCTGAAAAGCTTTGTTCTACCTCCTCTGAAAACCTAATCCATGCATTCGCTTCTCACTGGTAATCCAAGAGAGTGACAGCAAGGATGCTTCCTATGGACTAGGCTGGGGTATAGGACTATCTGGCCCATGGCAGCACATGGTGTCCCCTAAGGCTGTGCATTGCACTAAAACCATGGCCCAACCTAGAATACATTGTCCAACTAGGAAGCATGAGTGAACAGAGCTATTCAGCACTTGTAGCACAGCTTTCTAAAGACACCTGAGTAGCTCTGATAAATTCATATTAACACTGACTCAACTCAAAGTGAAATATGTTGACTTTTCTGAATATAAGGTTTAGAAATTTTTAATGAGAAATTGTAATATACTAATTCTTGTCTTCATTTATGGTGAAAAAATTGTTCAAATAAGAAAATTGGCAAGGGTCCTGACTTCCATCTCCTGATAAACTCCATACCACTAGTTCCAAGGGAACAACCTATTTTGGGAAGGAATTTTGTACAATGAAGGCAAGAAATTATTCAGTGTGTCCTAAGCCAAGAAAAACAGAGCTTCTCACTTCGAGTCACTGGGTTCCTCTCAACATAAGCATTTATGGGTGAAAGATACCTTTGAAAACACAGCGTTGGGATTATCTGCCTTAAGGCAGCCTTGTCCAAATCCATCACTGAGAGTGAGCAGAAGTCGACTTTGTAAGGAAGATGACTTCTCTTCTGAAATGTCTTTTGCAGTCTTCTGATGCTCTGGAGCATGACTGGTTTCTAGTTTCCCTCTGTGTGTTCAAAATAAATTTTACTCTTTTTATTTATTTTAAAGTTTTAATTCCTTCTGATAAGGATGCTTTTGATAAGATTTTCAATAACTTATTTAAAGAACTAAATAATGCTCATGTTTTAAGGCTTTAAAAACTTCAGAGTAACAATTGCTTTTCATGTAAAATAGCCTATCCTTCTCCCAGGCAATTTGCTGACACACTACATACAATAGCTTCATGTTGTCTTATCAATGCAATGAAATATATGCTTCTTGCAAACTGCAGCATCAACTTTCTCACTACCATAGATTTCATCTTCGAACCCGAGCACATGTGAATCAGGAATGTCAAAGGGAAAGCCCCAGCCACACTAGAACAGGATTGCAGAAAATAACTGTAAATTTTAGTCTTCACTGATATTTAGCCCCAACCAAGAGATCATTTCTCATCAGTCCATGTAACATTAATTGAACCCACACCAAAGTTTCCAAAATTGCCTGGTGTGTTTTGAAAATCAGCACCAAAGTATACTCAAGGTTTCCCCGTACTGTGTCAAGCAAAGTATTCTGGAAAATGATGGGTGTGCTGCTTGTGTCTTGTATGCTGTGGAGAAATTGCAGAAAATGAGAATGCAGGGAAAATGAAGTGTGGGACTGCAGCTGGAAAATTTCTCGTGCTTTCATGAGATTCAAGCTGTGATGTGTTTTTACATGCTGAACAAGGTGAAAGAAAAACAGAAGAAATTAAGCAGTCAGCTTCATCCCTGGGAGTTCATTGGGCTGAACTGTGCCTGGGGATTAAAGTACAAATGGCTGATGACTATGGGCTTGCAGACTATTAAATAAGGTCTTAAGGGGTCACTGTGAATCAGACCATAGGGGTATGGTAAGGTTGGCAGCCTCATTGTGAGCAGCTACACTGAAGTGGCAAAAGCTCAGTAGGTTTATCACCCTTAGCTTTGTGGGTAAGGTACAATGCAAATTCATTTCCCCAGGGATGGAAAATTCAGGCACTGCTGAAGCTGCAGGTTTATGAGGCAATGGAAACCAGTCTCAACTAAATTGTAACACAATTCCTGGCCTGTACCAGTCCCATTGAGTTTCCTTATACCTGGATGATCTATGGTGCACACAGTTGCATGCTGTCCAAGGCTGGCTTTTGAAACCTGTAATTTCAGAGAGGGAGTGCCACGGAGTCTTGACAGAAGCACTCCCTCAACCATCCATCTAATATGACAGTCCTGGGACAGTTAATCAAGCAATGCCCTTTCCTCAGTGTTGCTGCAACTGTCACATGCTAACAATTACACTCTTAACAGTAAAGGTACAACCTAACTGGGCAAAATCCTGTCCTATGTTTTGCCTGGTTTAAATTTGGAGGAACCCTTGTTGTAAGTGAGCCTAACCTGCCACACGAACACGAGGAACTTATAAAACTGAATTATTACATTTTATATAACTCTTTTTCATATTTCAGTGAAATGTAACTCCAAATGAAATAAGAAACTTGCAGTAGGGACACAAGGGAACAAGCAAAGTAGATTAACTGGTAAGACAATTATATTGACAGCATTTTCTTAAATTATTACTAGGAAGATAATGCCATCCAGAACAAGTGAGCAGTGTTTTGAGGGAAAATTACTCTCTCCAAGGAGACATTTTAATTAAGATAGAATTGTTAGATTGCAATAAAATTCTTGGATTGACAATCTTTGTCATAGTGTTGTTTTTCTATTAAGAGTGTACACAAGTTTAAAAAAGTCAACCAGTACTTACTTATGTGAAGAATCCACTACTTTGTCAAAAGCACAGAGGTAGGAGTTAACTGTTTGGTTTGTATTTTGTATATCATAAACGCCAGCTGAGCAGCAACACACCAAGAGGAACACCTTTTCAAGCAGTGTGATTACTGATTCTGATTACAAATACACATCAATCATTTTCATTCTTCCAGCGATCACATTTTACAATAATAGAGCATCAATGCTTATAGGAGAAGTTTGGACCTGATGTCGTATCTAGAAACTAATTTAATGGGAAATTGGATAGTGACAAAGTGATGATGATTTATTTTTAACAGCAGATGCCTCATTAGTTATGATTTATTTAGATGACCTTCTCAGTCCTATGGTATTTTTCCTCCAGTATTTACCTCCTTTCTGAACCCCAACCCCTCCAAAATCTTGTACACTCCAAAAAGAAGAGAAATAAATACTGCTAATCAGATGCCTGATCCTGCAGGTCTATCTGATGGTTAGAGCCATTCATTTCCATTATCCTTCTCATGTGTGGTACAAGCATAAAGAAGACCCTGGATCATTATTGCAAATCACTATGTATCCCTCATAGGATGTTATTACCAAGTAACTTGAGGAAAAAAAAAAAGTTCTTTTTTATTTTTTTTTCACTTACTAGGATTTTCAGATCAGTTGTGAAAGTGACATTCTTTTTAACCTTAAATGTATTGAATAATCTCCCTGGCCCTTACAGAATTTAAGAATGCTATGCTTGAGTCACTATTTAAATGCATAGCTTTTCATATTATTGGTTAATGATTGGGTGTTTAAACTGAGCATCTAAACAAGCTTCCCAGACTAATACCTGGCCTCCATTAAGCAAGAGGAAGAAAAAAGAACAACAACAGAAATATTTTCTTCAGGAGAAGGACTAGCAGGCTCACAGGTATGCAGAGGCAGAAAGGCTCAGCTTCACCCATGTGCCAGTTCTCTCCATAGATATGAATCCCAGACCGTGAAAATAAGGGAAGTATCAGGTTCCACTGTCAAACCTCATGAGGTTCTTCACAATCCATTTTTCAAAATAAGTCTAGCTTTCTTTGTGTCTTTCATTATTTTTCCCCATCTACTGCTTTACCCTACTAAGGAACATAAAGTGAATTGAAGTCAGCAGTGCCCTGGCAGCCAAGAGGGCCAACCTGGGGTGCACTGGGGTTATTGGGCACAGCATCACCAGCCGGGCAAGGGAGGGGATTGTCCCAACGTGCTCTGCTCTGGGGTGGCCTAACCTCAAGTGATGGGGGCAGTTTTGGGTGTCACAATATAAAACAGACATTATACCATTAGAAAGTGTCCAAATGAGAGCTACAAAGATGATGAAGGGCCTTGAGGGGAAGCCATATGAGAAGCGGCCGAGATCACTTGGTCTGTTCAGCCTGGAGAAGTGGAGACTAAAGGGAGACCTCATTGCAGTGTGTAGCTTCCTTGTGAAAAGAACAGGAGGAGCAGGCAATGATCTCTTCTCTATGGTGATCAGTGATAGGACCTGAGGGAATGGCCTGAAGTTGTGTCAGGGGAGGTTTAGGTTGGATATTAGAAAAAGGTTCTTCACCCAGCAGGTTGTTGGACACTGGAACAGGCTCCCAAGGGAAGTGGTCACAGCATCAAGCCTGACAGAGTTCAAGAAGAGTTTGTATGATTCTCTTGGGCACAGGGTGTGACTCTTGGGGATGGTTCTGTGCAGAGCCAGGAGCTGGATTTTGATGATCAATATCAGTCCCTTCCAACTCGGCATATTCCATGATTCTGTGATTTAAAAACTAAATAGACATGATGCTTTCTCAAGTCAATTCTTGCTGATTAAATTTATGCAGCTGGAGCAGGAAGCCAGGGCCTCTTTTGTCCACTCTTGCCCTTACACACAGGCTTGCAGAGCGTGCTCTCTGTCACACTCATAGTTTCAGTAGATATGGTCTCTCTTCCCCATATCCTAATGCTCTAAGCAGGATAAATTTTTAGGATCACAGAGAACCAAACTCAGATTTTCTTCTATCATGGTAAATATTTGAGTCATTACAAGGATCAGTGCACTGCAGTACTACTAGGTAAATGACAAGTACATTTTAAATGGGGCTTCATGACCTTAGAAGGAGGCCTTACAGCAATCTTAGTCAGATTCCTGAACAGGACTTTGTCTTTGGATTTTGACTTATGTAGGGTATTAAATGCTGGCTATTCTCCAACTTTTTGGCTGAATGTCAAAACTTGCATGTCTTTCATTGAACTGTTTTCCTTTGAAAGTTTAGTTTTCAGTGTTTGGCTTTGCATACAGCTTGTCAGATCTTGCCAAAGCACCCTTTCCAAAAATCTGAAACCCCCCCCCCCGTCTATATAAAAGTGATTACTTGATGATATTTACATCCTCAAAGCCCTACAGAGAAGGATTTTTTAAATTCAAGGTGTCTGAAAACACAGACTTACCTCTTTTAAGAGTATTTGTGTCTATATTTATTTGCCAAAACCTGAGTTTCAGATCCTTTTTTTTGTTTTGTTGTTGTGGAACCACTGATGATAACATCTCTTACTTTCCCTGGGGTGCTGGTTCAAACGGTTTCCCGATTTATCAACAGTCCTTTTTCTCTGTAATTTCTCTGCCCCAGATTGCCAACTTCATAGCTCAGGACTCACCATTGTCACCAAAGAAACACCCATCAACAACAAAAATGGGAGTGCATCTCCAAAGCAGGAGCAGCGTTTAAAGAAGAGCTGCAGGGATTTTCTTCAGGAACAGCAGTCTTTCCCATCCCTGTACACCCCAGACAGTCAACCCCAAGGTCTCTTGCTGCAAGAAAAGTGCCACAGCACTCATAGAAGAGAAAGACTTTGCAGAAATAGTTTCTGTCTTTTATGAATAAAGCTAGCCAAGTTATTCTGGGTGCTGCAAAAGACATCTACTGGTTTCTCCATATGGATGTCCTTTATTTCTTAGCTACTGGTTATTAAATCCTGGTGCACAAACAGTAGTTCCAGAGCTCCAATCCTTGCAGTTTTTCCATTCCAATAGAAATATAGAAATTTTTAATATAATTTTGTTGTTTTGAGATCCTTGGCATTGAAAGTATAATGCATGTAGGAAAATGACCATCCCTATGCACATTTTCTCTAAGGACTTTATGTTAAAACAAAATATGAACTATCCTCTGGTAATTTAATAAGAAATAAATGCAAGTTTTCAAAATATTAAAAATAATCATACTATTCTTTATCAATATTGAAAATGGGAAAGCATAATATATTTACGAAACACAGGAAAAGGAAATGTTCAATAGCACTAGTTCTGGCTGCAAAAAATCCATCAGTATAATATAAAACCAGCCATGCCAGACTTGAAAGTCAAATTGGTTTGCTGAGCATGCTGAACATTAACTATTAAAACCAATTTTTTTGTTACCTAGAGTCACTTTTCTTGCAAATGGCAAAATCATTAGTTAGCTGCCAAACTATATTTTCCACTTAATTTCAATATTGAAGAATCTAGACACGGCAAAATTTGGTTATCAGTAAATGCAAGGAAAACAAAAACTCAAGGCTTTCATGTAATTTTTTCTTTTTGTGAACTCCATAAACTTTTCTAATTTGAATAATTATAAGCTTCACAGGGCTAACAAGGTTCACACAGGTAAATCACAGTGTTATCTGCTGCATCTGTGATCAGTTGAAGCCTTAAAGGCATAGAACTGAGCATCAACTTTCTGTCCATTCTCGCTTTCTGTAAATCATTGAGTTGTGTAGTTCTGTGCAAATATAATATTGAAGAAAATAGTTGTGATTGAAAATAAGCACAGATATCAACCACAATGAGTTAAAATTTCACACCCAGAAGATTGAGTAAGATATCTATTTGGCATTTTTCCTCCTACTTGATCTTTATATTAAAAGCCAGGGCAATTTTTTAACATGTCTTTATTAATTCATCTGCCTCTCACAGCATGGCTGTGTGGATATAATTGCCTATCTTACAAAATTATCAAGCAGTCTTTTCAGCTGTATATAAAAGAAAACTCAATTTATTATATCAAAATATGACATCTGTGCATCCTCCAAAGATCTTTGAAGAGAACATTGGACTCGGCAGCCAAAAGGCAGACGTCAGGATGAGTTTTTGATGGTCAGGAGACAAAAACAGCTTCAGATTTCCTGAAGCTCAAACTGATTTTAATATTATTTTAATCTTTTGAATAAAAGTATCAGCTAAAAAACATGATCTCATTTTAGGCCTTTCTGAGATTAATACTAGAAAAATACATACGGGTAGGAACCTGAGGAATTTGTGCTATACACAAGAAATGTCACATTGAGTGGAAGAATGCATCTGCAAAGCTCAGGGCAGAAATTATGGTGTTTGTGTGCATGTTTTCTCAAAACAATTTAGCAAGCTATTGAACAGCTCTAAAACTTCATGGAAACAGTGGGAGGACTCCCACTGATTTCAGAAGGCTGTGGCTTTCACTTCTATATGTGCATATGCATGTTTCATTCCAACAAAGCAAATCCAAAGAGACCAGCTCTTGCCTCAGAAGGGCCTGCTGAATGCATGCTGTTTAGCAGGGTGGGCCCAGCAGCAATTTTGTCACACTCTGAATCCCCAGAAAGTGAACTCACTTCCAGTTCCAGCTACACACCACATTGAGCAATGGGTAACGGCATGGGACTGTCTCTTTGGCTCTCTCTAAAGGAATTGAAATGGTTGTGACAGGGCTACCCAGACCCAAGATAGCCAGAAATGTTGAAGAGTATTAACAGATCTGCTGAGGTTCCGTAATGTTTGTCCAAATGTCGTTTGCCAATTCTTACGTATTTGGTTATATCCTGCAGAAAAACCAGTTGGGTCTGGGAGACTCAGTTGGGAAAGGGAAAAAATTCACCTACAAATTCTTTTTCTGAAACTTTTAATGTGAAGGTTTTTCATGGAAGAAACTTTTGACACTGAGTTAGCTGTGGGAAGAAATCCACTGTTTCTGGGATTTCTATAGCATATGGAGGAAGCCAGAAGTACCTGCAGAGAGGATCCCTTAAGGAGGGTACATAACACAAAGCAAGCAAAACACATATAATATATATAATATATATAATTCAGGCAGAACAGTTCATTCTCCTCAGCCTCTAGCATATGTCAGCTTTTCCAAACTTTTCCAGTTTGGAGAAATATTTGAAGAAGAGGTAGTTGTTTTAATTTTAGACCCTATCCAAAGCCTTACAGGTGCTTTCCAGGTCTGAAGGGATAATTGTAAAGTAAGCCTTATATCCATTTCAACAGATCTAGACCCAAGAATAGGGCAGGATTTTATTTCTAGACGCAGATGTTAGTTTCTCTGTGTGTAAATCATGTGGGTTCTTCTCAGTTAGCAATAACTTTGTCAGGGAATATGATACCTCAGATCAACCAGTCAGGAGGTGGACTTTCTGTATGATTTATTTAAAATGAGTCTGTCAAGAACACCAAACCTATCTTCAGCATACTGGTAAGGATTAACTGTTCTTAAATAGAAAACACAAATGTACTAGGCAGGAATGACAGAATAAAAAAGAAGGAATGACAGTCAATTTTCTCTCTGCCCAACATCAACTTTCTGTCAAGCCAACAATTTTACAGTAGTTTCCTGCACTGCAGTAACCACTGCTTTTCTCATCCAAATTCCAAAAGAAATCTTATTTTTACTTTTCTGGGAGGCTTGGCAAGGCATGTCTTCTTTTGTCTGTCTCGCAGTATACTACAAACAAATCCTCCAACCTTGGCACACTCAGGTGCAGATTGCCCTGCTTTTTGGCAGCTATTTGTGAACTGGGACACAGGACAAAGTAAATGGGATGTAATCTCTTGCCACTGTATACTGTCTTCTGCAGCACTTAATGAACAAACCAATGTGAGGGGTACCATCAAGACAAATTTATTGAAATGCTTTTAACTTCTTTTTTTCTTGAGTGTGAAACAATGAGGTGTCCGAAAATGTTTTCTTTATTTTTTCTACTATTTCTCTTTATCATTTATATAATGATACTTGAATATCAGGAATAGGAATTATCATTGACCACTTGATCTAATATTATTCTCTTCTTTACCATGTGCTGGAAGTACACAATACTGGCTTTGGCAGTCATTTTATCTCACTGGCTATGGACATCCATATTCATGGCCTGAATAGCAACTTCCCATTCTTCTTGTCAATGCATGTCAAAACATTCAAGCAACAAATGTCCCTTTCCAGTGCATGTTTCTTTGGTAGTTAGATAAAGTAATAGAGCATTTGCTGATTAGAGTCATAAGAAGGACTACTGGCGGTCATCTGGTCCAGTCCCTCACCTGGAGAAGGGTCTTGCCATTAGACTATATTTCTCAGGGTCTTGTCCTTTTAACTTAAAGCTATCGGGTCACCATAAGATTTTCCATTTTGCTTTATTTCCCCATCAGCTTGAAGAGATTGTAGAAAAAATCTCTGGAAACTTATTTAGGGATGCATTACGAGCATGAATGGGATGATCTTGCACTTGTTAGAGGATATAAATGTGTTTGCATATACCCTTCCTTGCACAGTTTGGTCAACAGCCTTCACTCCTTATCCCCTTCACTGTCATCAACATGTGGGACAAGAGTAGGTATAGATGTGGAATGAGGAAAACCAGTTTACAATTATTACAGTTTTGTCTTCAAAATCCTCTTTTGTTCTTGCAGTCTTTCTGATTTTCGATATGGGTAGGATTAAGTGGAAATGAAGTAATTGTAAATTTTCTTTCAGACAGGCTTACCTACAATTTATTCCATCTTCTATGGATGGCATTTTCATTTAAGGTTTTTTTCCAATGCTAACTTTCCTGCCGAAGTCCTCTGTGTTTACATCAACTGTTCCCATTCAAGACTGGCAAGGATCTGATTCACTGTTTCTTATGATTTAAGACAACTGATTCTTTTTCATCTTTCTGCAATGCTGGAGTCAGCAGGAATGCATGAGGGGCATGTCTTGCAACAATCACCACAAACATATACCATAAACATACATACTCAACCTTTACATCCTGATTTTTATTTTCCTTTTTATTTTTTTAACTTTCTATAGAATCAGAGATCTCCAAAATCCAGATCAGATTTTGCAAGTGTTAAGAAGAGAATGGACGTAAAACTGATGTAGTTTAGCACTTTCTAATTTCAAAGCATTGACAAATTCTAAAATCTCTGCTTTTGGCACATCAAACATCAGGAATGCTGGGAAAGAGTTGTACCACTTGAGTGGTAGCAGATGGTGATGTTAAGTTTGCAGATCATGCTGAGGTAGCAGTGAGCCTGGTGCCAGAAATATAGGGAAAGCAATACAGATCCAGCAGAGACAGTTCTGTTAGCAGCTCAGCAGGTGAGTCATTGTGTGACTGAGAGCAAACCAAAGGATGGTTTCATTTATTCACGTCCCAGTTCTTCTGAAAAAAGCAAACAAATACCTTAGGAGCATAATTTATAGTAACCCATTGAAGCCAATTTCATTATTTGCATGTCAAATTTTTAACTATCAGCATACACATTTTCTGCATCAAAACTATGTGTTTTCATTTTTGGAAGTGGCAGCTAATTATGATGCGTTGGATGCCTTTAGAGAATGAATCCCTAGTTAGGCTATGATCCAAACAGTCAAGTACCAATTTCCATCTTGTCCTTATATATAAGAGGGCATTTGTCTTTAGCCTTTGATTATTTCAACCTTCCATCTATATATGCAGCCACAGACCTAGATGTATTAGCTTCCTTTAAGAATATCCAATAAAAGAACCTCATAGTTGTAATAGTTTCCATGCACAAGCAAGATATTCCTTTACAATCAGCAGCACTTCCATTGGAACAGTTCAAAGGCAGGGGTTTATATCAGGCAAAGATATTCTTGACAGAGACTTTAATATGGCTAATTTATAGATACTTCTGTTGTTCTGCAATGATTTTACTGGTAACTAAACCAATATATCAAGGGTTTGTCTTTTTGCTAAGATGAAATTCTGAACTGGGGTTCCAGAAATACTGTTCTCTGTGAGCTCTGTGTGTGATCTAGCAATTAAAGAATTCTCAAAATCCAGTTTTAAGAACCTTTTAGAATGAATTTGCAGTTCACAGAAGTGTAGCTTCTAGAAAACATATTGCAAGTCTGTAATTATGGAAACATCCATGGAGCTCTTTACATTGGTATTCTCATGCATGGGCATGTGACAAGTGTATACCACAAAAAGATACAAATTAAATAAAAGCCACACTGAAGGTTATAGATTGATCTATGGCATCTTCTAGAACTACCATTTGCTCACATTTGCAGGAATTTCCAAAGATAGCACCAGGGATTAAGACAGGAGTATTCCAAGGCAGAAAGATATTTTTTGTAAGATAATTTTTGGTAGGGTAATTTACTCGGTGAGAGGGGTTAGGAAAAGGTATTATTAACTTGAACGTGTTCACAGCTCAGAGTACCCAGAAGAACATAAAGATTCTTCAAGAAACTTGAGGTTCAAATCAGAAATAAGGAAAAATCAATTTCTTTTTTTCTGTGTTACTCAGAACTGTTTAGTTTTAAAGGTCACAGTCCACCAACACTCATATGACTATTCTGCTCACTTAACTGGAAGTCAGTAAAGTAACTGGAGAGAAAGTGCTGGAAAAGGTACACAGGCAGTGAACCCTGCCTGCATCTTCAGAGCATGAGTGTTTAGTCTTTCAGCCCTGCATTTCAATGCCCATATTTATATATGTCCATATGGAAATCAGCCTCTGCCTCGACATGAGTCAGGCACACACAGGCTTAACAGACACTGCTGCAATTCTATCAGAAGTATTCCAGTTTCATGCTGTCTATGATATAAAGCAGTCTCCCTTCATTGCAGGTATTGGAAGGAAAATATAAACTATCTGCAGGTAAACTCCTTGAATTGAATGATGTTCTAAGTTTTCCTGAAGTGTAACCATTATTGATGGCATGCATACAGAAAGGTGTTTCTAAACAACTTCCTTCTAGAGAGTATTTTGATATTTTGCACTGTAAAAAACAAGAATATTGCAGAAATCCCAATTAAATACACTGTACAGCTGCTGAACAAGGTATTGAATCACAAAAACAAAATCCAGAAGAAAAAACCAAAAAACCTTACCAATTGATGTTTAGATTTTCTCTAGCATCAGAACTATTTCTTGACTAGAACCCTAGAAAATATTATAATAACTTCCATTTAAAACTGCTTCAGACTTTTATAGGCATTTGCTGCAGAGAAGGAATAGCGTGCAGAATACAAGTGAGAGGTTAAAGGGTATGATAATTCATTATAGAGATAATACCACTGTGGTTTGAAATTTGAAATTTTGTATGCATTTCCTTTTATTAATAAACATTTGAATTCAATAAATTGCTGCATGTAATTTCTGTGTCCCTCCTTTCTGGGGGCAAATCATCGTGTCTGTTTCCAGGACTATTTTAATATTGTAGTAAAGCAGTATCATTGTGGAAAGCAACCATTCAATTAATGGAAGCATAGAGTCAGTATTCAATTCTCAAACCTTTAAAAATATAAGTACACAAACAATTGGAGCCCTGCTCTTATGGTGATGATGTAACCTGCAAAAAAATTGGCAGTTTATTGTAGCAAGCTTATCAGTGATCACAAACATAAGCAATTTTGCTCTAACTTCTGCAGATATTCTGTAAAAATTAACCACTTTAAGTCATATGAAAGGAAAAAAATATTGCATAAAAGTATAATGTAAAAAGCAAATGTCTTCATCTCATTAATATAAGCTGAATAAACAGTGCAAACAAAATTGACTGAATATCCCATATAACATTTGTATTTAAACCTGCATATGATTCTCATTTTGACTCTCTGGCAACCACAGATTTCTCTTCTACAAATTACTTACATTACATTCTATGTATTACTTACATTGATGGTTACAGGTAAGCCTTTTTATGGTAGTTTACAGAAGTGCTTTATTGCAAAGACTGAAAAGAGAGACATTAAATACCTCACCCTTCTCTGGATCTTAAGTTGTTTGCACTCTTTCCTCTTTCAGTGGTGGGCTTCATTTTCTGTTTTCATTTCTTAAAGTCTGCAATTAAGATGAATGAATGAAATTAAAATGAACACATTTTGCACATATATTTAAAAGAAATACTTGCTTTAGACATATACATATACAACATTCACCTCAGTATTTTCAAATGTTTCCTGAAAGTCCTGGGCTTAGAGTTAGAAAAACAAAAGTGTAAATCACATTTAATTAGCAATGAAAATATTAGAAAAGCTAATTGTAAGAGAATGACTGTCCTGTCAGAGAATCTTCTTGTTACTTGTTATTGCCAAGTCGAAAATTCACAACTTGGAATTAAATTCAATATTCAGTCTCAAGGACAAATGAATTCCCTAGTAAAATATTAATCCCTAGTGAGCAGGGTGCTACAAAGAGAAGAGAAATCTGGGAAAAATAAATCCAATAACAACTGACATAATAACCATATATAGGTCAGGAACTGGAAATGCAGAGATTTTATATTATATTTGGTCTGTTCTAATAACCCCTTCTCAGATGAGATATCCATCTAAATTCTTTTTACAAAATAATGAATTTTGCTTAAAATAGAAGGATGTATATGTGGGAGAAGGCTTCTAAAGATAGAACTAGTAATATTTCAGCACATTTATTTATCAGAAATGTTATTTGTGTCTTTTGGGGGTGTTAGTTGTTAAAAATATTCATTAATTAAAGAAGGCTCTTTTTCTGCAAACCATCTGGCTGTTCTTTTCCAGTCTGCCAATGAAGTCATGTTACAGAAATGGTGATATGACAGTTATTTCTTTGCCAACAGATGATACCCTCAAAATTAGATATTATGGCTTCGCTGAGAAGTTCAGTCTGTAAGTGATTTATTCTGATATTTTGGGTGTTTTCCCCACATTTTTCTACTTATTTTTTTAAAAGTAAGCAGAGTATTAATGTTTTTTCCATATATATACACAAATGTTTTGTATTTTGTGTACATAGAAGTCCTCCTAAAATTGTGACTGCTTAAATGAAACTTTGAAAGGAGAGGAATCTGATCTGCAAAGATTTGGTGTATCCGCATCGCACTCGTGTATTTACATAAGTTTTACACAATCTATTACCCTGATCTGCTGTGCAAACTGTTAAGCTTTACTGTCACAGGGATATTTTATAAACAAGAAAATTAAGAGGTGATGCCAAAACCTTATCTGATTTATGTGTCAAAATTTGGGGTAGAATCATTGGCTTTAACCCTGTTTCAGCAGTGAAACAGTAACAGATTTGCTGTCTGCTCTACTGCCTATACAAACCATGTCACAAAATAAAGAAACACGGTTAAAGCTGATGGCTTTAGAAGTCCAGGCAAGGCAACCTGCATGGAGGAGCTATCATCCAAGGGTAGCTTTTAGCAATCAAAATGTGTTTGGTGAAGAGGAGCATCCAGAAGCCAGTTTGCAAACCATGAAGAGAGATGTCTGTTGAGCAGCTATCTTTGCTCCTTTCCATATCCTTTGCAAAACTTAGGCCCCCTGAGATGTTTCAAGATAATATTTTGTTTACTTTAAAGAGTTTACTGTGAAGTCTGTTACACACTCTGTTTCATCTGACAGCACAAAGATGAATTTTAATGATGCATCTAAGACTTGTTTTGTTGAACTTCATGACCATGGCATGCATGAGACAAATGTGTGGAGCTGCCTCCTCTTCTTGTTCACAAGTCATTTCTACTGATGGTAGGAAACAGGCAGCAAAGACTGATTGCAAAAAAGAATTAAGAGTTTGAAATACTGATGATGCTTAGCTCCTTAAATTATAAAGCAGGCACACTTGTATCTCAGTGTTTTTTTATTTTGATTATTACTTTTACATTTGTCTTTTAATTGTGGAAGTTTTTTCATCCAAGTGCTTTTTTGATTGACATAAGAAGCATCATCTTTCCTGGGCAGGCTAACTGGTTTTTACTGCTGAGTAATTCACATAAAATTTAATTAAGCCTTTGACCTGATATTAAAGTTGTTATTTGGCACAGAAGTCTAGGCCACTTTGTTTCCTAGGAATCCAAAAAGAAAGTCCCTGTTACCATTCCAAAGAATTTAAATTTACTTGAATTTATACTGCAAAATATTTTATTTTAGAGTTATAGGAGTATACCTTTCCTATTGCAACTCTAAACAGTTAAACATCAGAATAACATACAGTCTGTGTTGTGAGAAGGGACTATCACTATTTTCTGTTTAACTCTATGTAAAACAGGCCAACTCTTTTATTTAACAAGTTAGGTGATGATGTGTATGATGTCTTTTTACTTGTAGAAAGTCTTTAATCTGTTTTAGACAGGCATATAACAAGGAAGACCTCTGTGTTTCTATACACCCTAGAAAAAACAGCTGCTCAATAACCTTGAAGTTGTGGATGGCCCATCCCTGAAAGTGCTCAAGGCCAGGCTGGAAGGGGTTTTGAGCAACCCAGTCTAGTGGGAGATGTGTCTGCCCATGGCAGAGGGGTTGGTACAAGATGATGCCTAAGGATCCTTCTAACCAAACCATTCTCTGATTGATTGATTGATTGTTCTCTTCCATGTTTAATGACTTCAGGTGCTCCTACAATGAAATTGGCTGTACATCTGAGAGTGGAGACTGCCTCAATGTTCTGAATTTGCAGCAGTACTTGAAAGAGAGTTGGTAGGAAGGGAATCCTTATGTACCTATTTTTCTTGAAAGCTGATTTATCTTTTGTGTTACTGCACTCATGGTCTTAGGCAATTGGCACAAGTTTTTGTACATCAGTGAAAAGAACATAGTGAGTGGGACAAGTGCTGGCATCTGAATTTATGGTTTGTGTTCTCAGACATTTTCTTTCCTCTATGAAAGTGTCTCCCTGTCCCCTCCACTGCTGTAAACTGTGTTGGCTCCTAAAATAACTTTAAAATAACCAGTATAATTGTAGTTTTCATCTACTTCTATAAGTACATCATTCTGGGAAATATATTCCTGTGATTTACCAACACCATGAAATCTAGGATCTTATGATATCTCAGTTTATTTTTCCTTGTATGGTTTAAAATACTCTTGGCATATTCTGTTTAAGAATAATGCAATTTGAGGGGAAAAAAGATTTCACAAGTGTATTCTTTAGCCACTATCTATATTACCTTTTCTTTGGTAATTACATGTAAAATCTGCAGATGCTCTGATTTTTAATCTTGCAATATTCTTAGTAACTATCTATTTCTTCCCCTCCATCCTGAGCACCCAACTGACATTATATATCCTAAAGCTACATATTCCCCTATTTATATTTTATGTTTTATATGAGATAAGTGAGGATGGGATGTTTTGTCTTGGTGCTAAGCCTTGCAGCCCCAAACAGTTACTCAAGGTTTGTCTGCTTCTGCTGCTGTCTAACCTCAAGCTGAAGCTGGAATGTGAAGCAAAATTTAAAAGCTTCATCTTCTTCTATCCCTCAAACACACAAACATCCTCAGTGACATTATTAAAAAAATCCCCACAGTCCTTCATCTGCTGCTAGAGAATCATTTTCTGCCCATATCAACAATAAAAAAGGTATAGAAAGAGTGAAAGTCTACTTCTCAAAATTGTCTTATAAATTTGTAAAACAGTTTCATGCAATTATTCTTAGTATTTCATGTTATGTATGATGATCATTTATGAAAACATTTCCAACCTTCCTTTTCTTCTGAAATGCACATATTGAGTAAACATTGGTTTCATTTTCTAAAAGTTATTATTATAGAAACATGTTGAAAAAGAACACTGCAGCTGCTACCTTTTATGAAAAATGTACAACAGTAGTTGATATATAATCTCACAAAATGCTTAAATTTTTAGACGTGTAATTCTGTCATTAAAATGAATAAACCAGATATTTAGAGGGTTGAGGGGTTTGGGGTTTTTTTTTTTTCTTCTTTCTGTTTATTTTTCCTTTTCCAATTGCATTAACAGCTTCCAAGTTCTGTTATGCTAGGATAATAGATTTTGAATTTTGGTGAGAAATGAAACAATAGTAAACATAGATTGGAATCAGTATGAGTATGAGTGATGTTGTTCAATGTCAACAGTGACTAAAACTCCTTTCCAAATCACTGAGGCTCTGTGGGTCTGTTTTCCTTAAATTAATTTCAGCTTTTTGAAGATCATTAATGTAAATTTCATGTCATATAGCTAGTGACTCCTTCATCTAATTCACATCACCATTTCCAGAGCAACCTGATGATGCCTGTTGTGGATGAATTCATATTTCAGGGCTACTTTTCATATCCTATTCATTTCATTTTATTATTCCTACTCTTTTTACAACAAAGGAATCATTAATGTCTCAATCCTACTAAATCTAAAAAAAGGAGATTGCTAGTTTTATTTCAGTCTCTGTGAGTAGTCTTGGTTTTAAGCACTATTTCAGAGCCAGTGACTGAGCATATTTCATCTTCCATACAAATTAAAGCAAGCGAAATAAGATACCTAGCATTTGTAAAGTCAGTTAAATACAGAAAGTTCAGTATATAAAAATATAATAACTATTGCCCTCTCATTTCCCTAGTTCTATATTTGTATAAAGATTGTTGCAGATGGGAGGACGGAAAGCCAGAGTTCAGAAACAATAACTGTAAAGAAGAAAAGAAACAGCACAGACACTGTCTGCTCTCAGAGAGATGAAGTTAAGAATTCATACTCTCTTAGGCAATGCAGTTCCAGAGGTGAGGGGTTGCAAAACTCTCAGATCTGTTTTGGATCCTCCTCCACTCTCGGGAGGCTTATACAGAAACACAACCCCAGCGTTTCACATTTATTTAGTTAAGCGTCCCTTCTTGTCATAAATGAACTGGAGATGAAATCCTGGCCTGAGAGAAGTCAGTGAAATATTTCCTGGCAGCTGCATGAAACAGAGTGACATTGTATATGCAGCACGCCCTCTCTGTTGCTTCCCTGCCTTTATCTTCAGCACTATCAAAATGTAAATATTTTCCTCTCTTTAATGACTGTAACTTCCTGGTAGATGTTGTATAATGGTGTTTGCACAAAACCCTTCTATAACCAAATAACACACAGCTTCTGAGACCAAGGTCTCAAAGGTATCTATCAGGAGATGTGAAGATATACTGCTACTTTACCAAGACCTTACTCGAACAACAAGAGAAAATCTTTTATAGTGGTCCATCTAACCTATTGAGCGACTGTGTTTAAATTTGCACAAAAGCAGTTTTAAGTTGTGAAGGATTTGAATCAGAACTGTCCTGAAGGCTAAGGCCTCTATGTATGACAGGCATAAAAGAAGAGGACAAAAACATGCTGATGATGGTTGGAAGGCATAGTGGACTGTTGGAGGTGTGAGATACCACATTTCCCTAATTCCCACCTTCTCTTGGGATTGAGAATAGAAGTTGTTTATTTAAATAGATACTATATCTCACTGTCCTGTTTCTCAGGCAGAGCAACCTGCTTTCTGCAGCTGCCACACTAGTAACTGGAGACTGCTCAAACCAAACCCCCTTTTCGTCAGATGAGAACCTATTTGCAATGAATTAAACACTCCTGGTTATAGGCTGAGGTTAAAAGCAGTAAATCTGTGAGTCATCTGACCTGTCTCCATCTTCATGATATCTGGGTCAGGGTTTTCCTAGCTGCCTAAAAATTTGAGGGTTTTGGTTGGCTTTTTAGTTTGGTTCTTTTTTTCCTTTTTATGGTTGTACTTCACTTTAAACATGGGACCAATGTTCAGATTAAAGTTCTTGTCCACATTAGTGGTTCATTATGCATCTGCTGGTCCTCATGTAACATCTAAAGTCTGACACATACATTCTAGTAGAAATTAGGCTATGATTCTTATATCAATCAAAACATTAGTAAAGAATGAAAGTTTTCAGTTCCCAGGGAGGATCACAGAATAATGTTAGACCACTCATGGCCTGTCACTATCTGATATGCTGAGGGTTAGGGAAAACTCAAAATTCAGACTTTTTCAGATAAGGTTGGCTACTTTGTGGAAGAGAAGCTTCTTTCTTTCTGTCAAAAAAATTAATTGGATATATTGCTTTCATCTTAGACAGATTAAGTGCTGGCGTACAAAGCCCTCAAAAATTCATCAGTATGAGGGCAAAATGTGGTATTTCCTATCCAGACAGCTGAACTGCAGACAGATAAAATTTAAAATCAACAGACGGCAAGTGCTTCACTTCTGTATCAACTTCTGCCTTATTTTGTCTTTCTGTTTTGGTTAGCTAGCCTGTAGGAACATAATCTCTTTAAATTTAGAAAAGGAAACCCTTCAGTTGTCTGCCATCACCCCATGAAGTTATGGTTTTTTTCCTTAAACACTGACAAATGTGACACATGACCGTTGTCATGCCAAAAGGCAAATATGGAGACAGAAAGGGGCATAAGGCAGAAATTTTCAACAAAGAAAAAATCGAATAGCATAAAACAAAGAGACATTGAAGTTCTCTATTCCATCTACCTGAACTGTGGCAAGATCATCTATATCTAAGGTATGTACGAAAATAATATTTTATTATTTTACTCCCAAAGACAGACCTACAGTATCTAGAAAGCCTGGCAGAATTCTCTCTTATTGTAAATTTGAATTTTCAAAAATCTGAACTTTTCAAGAAATTGTCATTTTCTGAATTTTGTGGTGCTGAAATAATCGCTAAAGGTCATATTAACCACAGGAAGAAGGAGCTAAGCAAACCCTTACCACTCCTAGAAATCTCTTTTGCAACCCTTAGCACCCTGAAACATTAATGGACAGAAATCAATCACAGAACAATATATTGGAAGGGAGCACACTTTGAGATGAGGACCGGAAGCCACAACTGAGGCCTCCTTTTTCACCACAAAAATAAAATAAAATTAAAAATCTTTGCATCTCTAGCAGTAAAATCTTCCCTGTAAGGAAAATACCCAAGCACATATTCTGGCAGAAGGATCTCTCAGTTCAGCTGAGATCTGATTCATTACAAACTGTTTATGAGCTTCAGGGTTTTGCCTGTTGATCCTGAGTAGCCCATTTAGGTAACACATAGAGCTGTACTGCTGGGAAGTTTGATTGCCAAGCAGAAAGGCAAATATTCTCTCTGATGCAGTCAATTTTGCCTGCATGTTTCCATGAGTGCCTTTACTTTGACCAGTATTATACTTAAATCTTTGACAAAATAATATTCTCCAAAGGAGCTAATATTCCTTATGAAGTCCACTGCACCTGATACCTTTGCACTTCCTTACATTAGAATCTCTCTAACTTGGTTCCCTTGCCAAAGTGTTTTCAACTTGTTTGTTTTCTGCTGAAGCTTGTTAAGAGCAGCACTTGGCCTATTTGCCTTCCAATATTTTTTTCCCCTTGTCTGGTATACCTAACAAAAAAAAATCTACTTGTGTTTATGGCAAAAGAAGGAAAAAGCAACACTTCTTTCCCTGTCCTTTTGTTTGAATTATGTGTTCCTCATACGTAGAATTTATGGCAGAAAGTGGAGATGTCCTCTAATTAGAAGATTGTCAGTGATGGGCAATACAGGATTGTTCTTATAAAGAAGAAAAAAACCACCTGGTCACTAAAAAATCCTATGGATTAAACTATTCATACTTTTTNTTTTTTTTTTTTTAACTACAGCTTTTCTGTCACCCCAGGTTTCCCTGGCAGACTTTTCACTTCTTTCTCTTTAAAACTTTTTTGCTTAGTTTTTCTTCAAGCATAATTTTTTTCTTAGGGGGAATTAGTTCCTATGATCCCATTAAAAATTCAAATCAGTTGTTTCATGCTAGTTTGCCTTATTTTATGCTAAATTGCATATCTTAATTGTGTTTGTGCAGTCAGCCATTTTAAATTGAATTGTGTGCCTTGCTCACTCCCTGGTTTACCAGGCTTCACAGGCCCAGAAATTTGTGGCAGGAAGCCTGGATCAGCTATCTGTACAGTTGTGTATGCTTAGGTTCAGGTCTTGGCAAGTTATGTTTTCACACCAGAATTCAATGACTTCCAAAATACATTGGCTTTTAGCCTAGTCCTGTCCCACTCAGGCCATTGGCAACTCAGACACTCATGAAATAGGAAATGGAAAACAAACAGATAATTATTTTGATACAATGTCAAGAAAGAACCTGAAACAACAGTATGGTGTTCTACAAATGGCAGAGGGAATCCAGAAAATAAGAGGTATGCCTTCCAGTGAAAGCACTGGTTGGAGAAACCTTGGGGAAGGGATGCAACCAACAGGACAATGTTATGAAAGTTAAAAGGAACTGTGCCAGGGGCAGCTTAATACTATACGCTAAGGGGAGCTTAATCAAATCAAATTATTGCTGGGGCTGTTTTGATGGAGTCTGTTTGGGTTCATTTGTGGGGAACACAAATCTGTATGGATAGAAATCAGGGCCTCAGCCAGGAGAGCACAGTGCTGGGTCTGGATCATCAACAGCCCAATCAGGACAGCAGCACTGACTGCAATGTGCAGAGACAGATCAGGTCAAGGAGGCAGCAAGGGGAGAAAAAACAACTTTATTGGATTATTTCAATTACCCCCATCTTAACGGGGCAAGTGTCACAGGGGAGCATGAAGCAGAGTTGAAATGTTTAGATTCTCTCTGTGACTGCTGATTGAGTGCTCGAGATGAAGTAGTATCCTTAGCTTGATGTCAAACTATTTCCAGGGTCATGTTCAAAAATCTACTTTTAAAAGTGCTGCTCTGTACCCATGTACATGAGGTTTTCAGGTCACTATCCCAGTGGGCCTCTCTACAGATGCCCCACAGCCATGCTCAGCTGCAAAGACAACCATGTCAAGATGAGGGTGTTTACAAAAAAAAGGAACAGGTAAAAGAATATAACTTACTGGGTAGCACTAGAAGGCCATGACCCTGTTCAAGGGAGAAACAGAGGAGTACTTGAAAGGGAGATCTAGGGCTGCTTGCACAGAGGGAACAGCTAAGGACCTGTCACAACAGGCTTAGAGGAGAAGTAAGAGTCAACCAAAGCATGTGTAGCACTGAGTGCATGGAGGCAGGTTGACTCCATTGGTCACTCCCAGTCAAGAAAAGCTGATGGTCAAATGGATTTAAAAGAAACCAGTTTCAAAGCAAACAAATCGGTGTGGTTCTTCAGGCAACAGAGAGCCATTCAGTCAACTTCTTCACCAAAGGGTTTTATAGGTGCAAAAATTTCAACACAGTTTAATGGGAGATAAGTCTTGAACAAGGGAGATTTTTGGGGGATAACCAGGCATATAAATCATGGTAGGCCCAGGAAACCTTTGGTGAAAGTGTCTGGAGGTGAGAAAACTGTTAAGAAGAAATATCATATAAGTTTGCTCTATTCTTAGTCTTCTCTAGATTATCTGTTTAGGGTTACTATTTTATTCCCCAAAGTACTTTTATTGTGCCAGGGGAAACATAAGAGTTCAGGAAGGCTCAAGGAAGAGCCAACAAGTTTTAGGGAGAGCTTATCCTGTCCTATTTAATCAGGGATGGTTATTATCAGAGATAGAATAGTAAGCTCGATGAAGAGTTCACAAGGTCTACATTGCTTCAAACCAGCAAAGCAATTTATTTTCCAAGCCCTAAGTGATGACAAACAAGTTTAACCCTGCAAGTATGAGTGAGCAACTATACTGAGTCACCTGTCCCTGTGGCCGCTGTCTGACATCTGGTCACATCTGGCTGAGGCCCTTTGGGGTGTCTGGGAGCACTGGTCAGCTCTTCACTCCTCAAACCCATATTCTTGACGCCTGTTTGATGAAAAGGGCAGAGAAATGGGCAAAGCAATTAAAGTGATGAAATTCATATATTTTTATAGGAAAAAACCCCAAAACTGTCTTTTTGATGAGTCTCCAATTTCCATGGGATAGAAAAGCAGGAGGAAAAAGCCGACCAGCTGAATGTAAATCACTGGGCAGACCTTCAGAAAGCAGAATTTCTGCAGCTTTAGCAAAGTGCCAGTCTCTGAATTCAGGGCAATAACATCAAAGATGTTGATAGTACTTCAAGAATAGATTATCAGGTAGAGTACGAAAAATATGAAGACTGCTTCATGCTGCGTTTCAAGCCAAATCAGATTTTTAAACCAAAATTATGTGTAGATTACCTTAGATTTGCCTTGAATTGACATACATATTAGCATATATTATCTAAGATACATTTCTCCCTTTGGATAAAACAGAACTTGATAATGTGAATAGTCACAGTCTTTCTCTTTTCTTGTATAATTGTTGACTAACCATATAAATATAGTCAGCATTAATTTGCATGCAACCTAAGAATCTTGGCATTTTTTTTTAAAAGGATGAAATCAGTAATGGTCTGTAGAAATTGCTTTTTTGGCAAGAAGCTGAGGGCATAAGTGTCCATGCTGGATTGCTCTATATTAATCTTTAGAATGTTAAAGAAGTTTCTAATTTTCTTGTAAGCTTAATAAGGGAGGCCAAAAGTACATAGGAAAGCTCTTTCTTCTTTTCAATTGAAACCTGTTGTGCTTTTCTGCAGTGGATTATTTTACTGTTTTCAAATAGCAGACCACACACTAATTTTCTTTCTCAAAAAAAAACCCATTTCATGTTGCATTGCCCAATGAAAAAAGCACTGAAAATGAGTATCTGCTGCTTGTACATGTCAATTAAATGTTTTGTAAGAAAGCAGCCTGTGTAAACACATGACATGTTGAATCATTTCAAGTAATGAGTGGACAAGTTGTATTTGATATTTACGTACTTCTAAGAGCTTGCTTCTTTAGTAAAGGAGTCATCATTAAAAGTTACAGAATTCTGCAGTGAGGTACAGCATATTCTATTGGTAATGATGTCATGAGTATAATTATCAAACGCATATACATTCCTCTTTATAAGAAGACAAACATCAGTGTTTGGTCATGCTTCATAACATTATCTGTAGGGTTCATTAGTTGTTGGGGTTTTTTTAATTTTTAGTCAGTATTATTCTAAGTAAAAAGACCAATTACTGCAAAGAATGCATGTCAATAATTGAACCTCTCAAGGAAAATACTTCATAATTACTGTATGCCTGAGCTGGAGAGAAGACAAAGGAACAAAACTCTTAATCTGCTTTATAGTACTTTAATCAGATGAAAGGATATCCCTCTAAACACCATGACCAAAAGCTCCTCTGTAGTCTTTATATTCCTAGCCTTCTTGGAAGCACTGGCAAAACTCACTATAAACTCAGTTATGTTCCTGCCAAAACAGTGTGCCAGCAAATACGATATTCAGTTGGAAATGGTCAAAGTTATACCAGTTTGGCTTACTTTTATTATAAAGTGCCATGAATTCACAAAAGAAAAGATGTCATCTTTTTCATCCATTTCAAGGAAAAAGCACTTTTAGTTTTTGATATATTTTTGTATATCTCACTAGGATGAAATGAAATCCTGTGGAAATAAATGGAAGAGATTTCACTAACTTCAAAGAATTTGGACTAAGTTTGTTGTTTGACATCAATGTAAATGTCAAAAAAATTTCTGACCATGAATAAAATGATGAAACAAAATGGATGCATATTGAAAAGATAAATATGTAAGGTCCAGATACTCTCCCAGTTACTCAACCTAATTAGAACTTTACTGTTGCATAGACACATTCATTTCTTCAAAACTACTCAAGCTGTTTACAGTACTCCACAGCAACACAGGCAGCAAAATCTCCAAATAAAATTAACCCAGAGAAAAGAACCTGCATTTTTACTTTTATCAAATTATGTTTCCATAAACATTGATATGAACAGTATATGGTTTTCAGGGACGCTGGCAGAAAAACAGAATGAGAGGAATAATCTTTTAGATGGACTGCCCTGTGACAATTTTACATAGACGAATTTTACACTACAAGAATTAATGTGTAAACGTAAAACCATCAATTTTTATTTAATAGCAGTTCTTTCAAGTATGGAAGAGTGCATTCAAAGCTTATTTACTAGACTTTTCTTTCATCAAATTTCATTCAATACAAAAATTAAAATACATATTTTTTAGTGAGGCAAATATTGTCCTTTAAGGATATACATTTTTAGTGAATGGAATTTCAAAATTAAGTCTTTTTTTTAAAATTCTAAATTCAACATTTTGTCTCCATTTCATCTAAGCATATTTACTAAGAAAAAAAATCCAAAAACAACAGAGGTAAGGTGAAGCAAGTTGTTAAACTCAATCCACCTCAATCTCACTAAAATAACAACAAAAAGAAAAATGCAGCCAAGGATTTTTATGGCTGCTTATTTCACACAACCGACTTGAAAGCCCTTTATGCTAGAAACCCCAAGGACTAGATAGGATTTAAGAGACTTAGTGCTGCTTTCAAAACTTGGCTGATGAACACCAGCCCCTACCACTGAGGCTTGATTACAAATGTGTGCTTCTTCAAGGATGTGTACAGAGTCTGGGGGGATTTTTAGGGAGCCATAAGCTGGCTCCGTCAGAGCTTGTCCATTGGCTCAGGCCAGTACTGTGCTGTGAAGAGGCACCACAGGACTGGGAGCACTGCCAAGGCACAGCCCCTGCCATCAGGGGCTTGGTAGTACAGACACAGGGAGCACAGCCACAGTCATGGTGATCCTGGGCATGTATGCCAGCCTGGAGACATCACACTGAATGGGGTAGAGTGGACTAGGTGACATTTCTGGAGTGGTCGTGAAAGATCTGTACCACAACACACAAAAAATCTTCCTTGAGACACTAGAGAAAAATTAATGTGTATGTGAGCAAGGCATAGCAAAAGAGCTGTCTGTATCCCACATTAGTAAGTGCAAGCACTAATGGATTTTATGTACAGTAGCTGATGTGTGATGTTCCAGCCTATTACCAACCCATCTACCTATAGATCTAGCCTTTCCAAAATACCTCTATGTTCTGTATGTTGTAAGTTTTCCATTCTTATTCCAGCAAGTATTCCATCCACTCAATCTCCTGTGAGCCGTTCCTACAAATAAATGCCAGTGACTGCTGAGAAAAAGTCTAATATCTCCTACATAGAGCTAGGTGTTACTGCAGAGTGTGCTGCAGAAATCTGCATCACAGTAAAAAAATGCATGTTTGCTTACTCTGCTTCCTTTAAGGGGTAATCAACCTTGCCTGTGGCCATTTGCACTGGCTTCTTGCAGATGCAGCATCTCAGCTCACAGAGTATATGCTGGAATATCTTCCACACCAAGTGCATTCTGCTTCTTGCCACCTCAGTCTGATTGTGCTTCTAGATTTTTTCTTACTATCTTCAGCACACACTTGCTACTGCATGTTTTTGTAAGTCTGTGGTTTAGGTGATAAAGACCATCATAAAATTGTCATATCTCCCGAGCTTTCATTCTTCTCTGGTTCTGTGGTGTAGCCTCCCAATTGCTGTTGATTCTTCTAAGTTAAAATAAGTCTCTAAAGAATCTTTTTTTTCCAAGATTTGTATCTCAAATTGCAAACCAAGATCAGAAATTACAAATTTCTATAATAGATTACAGATGTTTCAGAAATACATTTTAATTTTTTTCACACAGAGCTGATACTATGCAAAACACTCTTTTTAAAGGCATGTTTGATTTTCATGAACTCATTATCATAAGCAGAAAATTTTCCTGGTGAATTTTCTTTTCCAGGAAAAAAAACAAAAACCTTCAGTTTTTCATTCCATTTCTTTTGCTCACCATCCTCATTTCTTCCCACTTTTTATTCCTCCTGCTTCTATTTCTGCTTGTATTTACGGATCTTTCTTAACGACAGCCAGCTGATTGTATGCGTCGCTCTCACGTAGGATTTAGGAGCTATTTAGGCTAGAACCAATACTCAACTCTACTGTATCAAAAAGGAATTGAGCAGAAAAATAATAAAAACTCTTCCCCCACTTATCAGCCCCAGAACCAATGATCTTTCCCAACAGCTCCTGGTCTGAATCACTCTTCTTATCTTGCATGTGGCCTATGCAGGCAAATTTCTTTTCTGAATATTCCTATATGGGTTTTCTGGAGATCTGGTGCTTTCCTAACCATGGCAGTGCTGAGCAGCCTTGAGCTAAGGACTGCTGTGACCATGTGTACCTTCACTCAAAGAATGCAGTCCAGTGGCCAGTTTCAGAGCATGCCTAGTGGAAGAGATCCTATGCTAAGTCACAATTTTTCTTGGATTATGCTAAGAAAAAAATTAAAACAAAAGAAAATCTACCCTAACTTTCCTTGTATTTACCAAATTAGGATTCTTTTTCTGTGTCCCATGACATCTGTCTCTTCCTGTAGAACAGTGACAATTATATGAGTTTTTCTTTAGTTCATCCTGGCTGGACTATGGTGATTTGAAACAGAAATTATGTTTTTGTATTTTTTTCACTCAGAGACTAGACTGATGCTATGTCTGAGATAAAAGTTTGGTTTTGGTTTGCTATTTTTGACATTGTTTCACCATCTCACCACTTTAGTGGTTTATTATTCTTAAGACTTTTGTCCCCACAACAGCAGGATTTAATCTCTGATGGCCTGTTTTACTAAAATGTTTCTGTGTAAAAGATACATGCAAAAAGCATATCTTATGTAGTCATCTTAATATATCTTTCATCATTTAAACAGCTAAAAGTTTTTTTTTTTATTTTAATTTTACAGAGATGCCTCCATTTTTAGTGATGTAAATAAGTCAAATGGAAAAACTGGCAATTTGCTTATTCAAGTGTTAAAAATGCCTGTAACCAAAAAGTTAAAACATGACGTAATTTTGTGACTTTCATGATAATTCAAAACACTTAGTAGGAAAAAGATGCCTAAATTCTTGCTGAAACATTTAATATATATTATATAAATATTCATGTGTGCATGCTTTGTTTATATTTATGTATATGTATTTATATGCTGACACATCCTGTGTATGCACATATGTAAATGTGTGTTTGTGTAAACTCTCATGCTGGGTAAGCATATTTTGGAAATTTTGAAATTGTTTTAAAAACATGAACTGCAGTTCATATACGTGAACCCACCACATAAGCTACGTGTTTTATCTGATTTGAGCAGATTCTGAGCTGCATGATTGTTTTCTTAGGTGGAATTTTCTAGTATTTTCTTGTCTTCAAAACATAGGCTCCTATTCTTGTTACACATCAGCCCAGCTCTGGGGGGACAAAAAAAAAAGCATTTTCTGCTTAATTTTAAATAAGATTTTTGCAGCCATTTTTAGGGTACACGCTCATGCCTACATAATGCAAGAGGTTTTTTTCTCTGTGGTTTTTTTTTTAATAGTGATATAAATGCCCAGAAAAACATATATAACCATAAGTATATAAGAAAGAAATATGTTTCTCCATTACAAGCAGTAGGACTTTCCTCATAAGGAATAGTTTGGAAATATTACTCAGCTGCATTTGAAATGTATTGATTAAATTATGCATTGTCAACACATTCTGAGGAATATATGCAAATTACCAAATGCTTGTTTCGTTACTAGAAAACCTCATTAGCAGAGGAGTAAAATATCTCACAAGCAAATCTCATTATTTGTCTGTCTCCTTCTGCCATGCCAATAACATTTAGATTTCCAAATGACATATTCTGATGTGAGGCACACAGCAGGTGTGTGTGTGATGGGACTACTTCTGTTGGATGTTTACTCTCTCTGTCATGTGAAAAGCTTCCCATTCCCACAGCTTTATGCAATATATCAATGGTAATGGATTCATAATCATTATCAAGCTTGACTGCCGTGACAGATGTCTTCTCAGTTTTCCTGAACCTCAGTTGCATATGTTCTTTTCCCTCTGGAACAACGCTTACATAAAATATCAGTATTAATGTATCCTTTTTATGTTGTTTTGTATCAGTCACTGACTGCAGTGATTAATCTTTTAATTCAGATGAATAGGTAATTACAACCAAATGCCAAGCACATCAGCAGAAATTCAGCAACTGTCGAGCAAACCATAGTGACCAGAATTATTTGTCTGTGCTAAAGATAGCACGGGGATGTTATTGCATGTTTATGCACCTGAATAGTGTTTCCACTGGCAACAATAATACTTATGTGGTATACTATGTCTGAGCAGAAGACAATAAGTAAACCTGTTATTTTTCCTGCTTATCATGAGATTAATGCAAACAAGTGTGTAGTAGTGCTGACCAGCTGCTATCCTGCATTTACCACAGTAAATATAAAACAACAGAAGAGCTTGATGGTCCTCTAAGTCTTTCAGGGAAAAAGAAAATAAAGAAATTTCCATGTTTTGTTCTTCTGACAAAAAAAAGGTTTTCTTCCCTGAAGCATCTGTTTTCAGATACTCTTCATGTTGGTCGTTTGATATGGATTTCCAGAAGACAGCTGTGATGTAAAAGCAGATGTATTCTACTCAAAGAAGCTTCTTTAAATTCCTGTGCTTGACATTTTCCCCCCTTCTTTACTTTGTACTCTGTGGTGCAGTCAGATAGATTCTAGAGGGCTTCCTCAGGAGTTCAGATCACCCCATCTTAGTTTAGAGTGCCCAATCACATGGACACCAATTTAGCAACCTATGCTCTGCATATATCACATACGCTTTCCCCCAAATTATTCACCACTTGTTTAGCTGTAATCTAAGATTCTGCTGTAGCAAACAGTCCACCTCTGCTGAGAACCTACTGTGACCTGTGTGGAGTCTTGGCTTTTCTGCTGTTCCCGCTCTCTTTGAGCATGTTACAGAAAACCTCTCCAGCTTAGGACAAAAGGGGCCTTTTTGTTAACATCAGTGTGTTTTAGACTGACAGAAAAGTAATGTCAGAGGGAGGCCAGTGGGTTCAGCTTTTGTGATAAAGATTGTTATGTTGTTTCAACCACTTAGGAATTACTTGCAAATAGGTATCTTTTCTATGTGAACCCATGTGTTTCTGCCATTTTCATACAATAATGGGAACACGGGATAGTAGGTTCCCAACAGGGATCTGCTGCACTCTATTAGAAGACAGAATTAGCTATACGTATTCTGACACACAGTGATCTAAAAAGTTTAAAATTTCTGCTGGTGACATATCCAGGACCTCCTTGGTCATCACTTCGATTATTTCATAAACTTTCCATGTAAGTTTTCTTAACACCTAACTACCATTTCTTATTGCAATTTGAACTCATCTTTTCCTAATTTTTACCAGTCCTGTACACAGATTAAAAATTATTCTTGACTTCTTGGTAAAAAATTTTCACATGCTTAGTCTGATCTTTCTCCCTATTCCCTGGCTTGTTCCTGTTTCCTCTAAGCTGCAAAGAAGCAATTATTATCTGTGAAGTAATAAAAGCAATGAATGTAATTAAATATGGTTTCTAAGGTTTTCTATAGAATACAAATTTCCTCTTATGCCCTTGAATATTTCCATATATAACTGATCCTCAGATATGCACATGCAGATAGGCTTGCACCTTTCTTACATTAGTTTCTTCAAAACTGAGTTCCTGGCTTGCTCTGGATTATGCATTTTAAACAACTGAATTCAAATATTTGTTTAACCGATTGTTCCAGATCTTGCCTGGGAAATGAAATCAAGCTGATTTCATTTTAATTTCTTTTATTTCTTGACTCCTTTTAGAAGTTATATGGTATATTTTTCCTTACTAGTCTTTCAGCACCTCATCATTCACCAACATTTTTCAAGGACAGTAGCTTTGTGGTTTCCTCAGACAGTGCTTCAAATATCCTGTATGAAATTGATCTGACTAACTAACTTGAAAACTCCTAAATTAGAAGTGGACTCAATCTTCTTTTACCTTATTTTCATTTCCCTGTATCTGTCTACTTTTGGCATCACTTCACTGAATTTTTGCAAGGGAAATTTAGACAATAGTGTATAAAAGTCTTTGTTCCTTCTTTCTAGATCCTATGTACAAACCAAGATACATGACAGGAGAATTCCCAAACCAGTCAGGGAGTTCTCTAGTGAATATAAAGAGCTCTAGGGTTAGACAGTCCTGGTAAAGAGGCACATGTGGTTCACAGGCTGAGGATTACTTGGATTCTAAGTGCCTGGACTCAAGTTCAGGCAATATTTAAGCAGATTTAATCACTATCTTAGCTTTCTTCAGAAAGACAAATTTCATCTAAAAAAAAAAAAAGAAAAAAGAAGAAATTGAAAATTTTACCAATGATCTATACATAGGCTTCTCCTTTTTAGAAATTGTTGCAGTTTCAGGGTCTAACTAGATAAAGCTACACTGAAAAATTATGGCAACTCTGCACATTGAATGAATTCAGTATTTTTACTGCTGATAAGTGTTTTAATAACATTAATTAAAATATGCTGATATTTCCATGTAAATTCAAAACTGGAGAGGCTTAAACACTCAGGAAGGCTGTGCTTAGAAGTGATCTAGGCCCCAAGGATTTTCAGGTAAACAGGTGAAAGGCTTGCTGCCAACAAATACTAAGTCTCACAGGCAATGCAGGGAATTAAACAGTGTATAAAAGGAGAAGATAGAAAAATGACAATGAAGAAGTGAAATAAAATTTGTTTTGTATTTTGCAGCTTTCCTAAGGTTATTCTTTCAGACCATATGGAGCTATGACAAGAGAAGGCTCAGCACTTTGTATTTTCCATTGATTTGGAGGAGATTATACTGTCAAAGTGTTGGGGGCAAAATAAACTTCCTCCTGGACCTGGACTTAGCTTCAAATGGGGAAAAGGAGATTTGGACACAGGTTTCAGTTCACAGAGACCCAACCAATGCTCAGAGAAGCTGCTGGAGAACAGAAGAAGAAACAGGGGCCAAAGTGCAGTGCCCAAGTGAGGCAGAGGTCTGCCAGAGGGGTGTCTGGCCCTGGAAGCTGGACCTCATCCTGGTAATCACAGAGTGGTCACAGCCTTCCTGGAGCCACATGAAACACATAACAGGTCTGCTGTCACTTTAACCTGCTCACCCCTCTTCTTGAGTTGCCTTCAGCAGAGTTTTGAGAATGAAACTAGGAAATACATGTGAGAACTTTCATGAAAAGACTGGATTTACCAAGTATAATAAAAACAGTAATAAAAAATAAGCTCAAGATCAAAATCTCTCTTTAATAGCTACTGTTAAAAGAACAATGGGTCAAATTCAGTGCAGAAGCAGCCCTAAAAGCTGGCCTGATGTGGCTTTTACATAGTGAGCTGGGATTTGTAGAATGCAATTGGGCCAAAACTAGCAGGTCAGGAAGCAGCAAAACAAGAGACTCTTAGTTTGAGCCTCATGAACATGATGGACAGCCCAGACTGGACTCCTGAACTACCAGAGATATAACTCTGTCATTTAAGGATGTGGCAAATTATTTTCAAAATTAATTCAAATTTTTAACAAAATACCCAGAGGCTGCAAGGAGACTTTGCTTCCCTGTAACAACAATCCATCCCAAAAGGGACTGTGCCTCGGTATACCCCTCCCATTCCTCCTCAAAATGGCAAAGTTGTTCTTTACAAAAAAAGGGTTGGTGACATCCCCTCCAGCAGTGACAAACTTACCATTCAAGCACTGATGATTATGTTCTCCACCCCTGGGAAACAGTTGATTTCTGGAAAGGAGGTTTGCATTTACACCACCTATTACAAACACAAAGAACAGATTGTGACAAGATTTTCACTTATTTAATGAAATGGTAAGTCATATACTTAATTAAAAATATACTAAAAAAAAAAATTAATTTCAATTAAATATTCCTCTCATTCATAAAAAGATCTTGTCATTTATTAATACATCAGACTTTTGTTCCTGCTTGACTGTAAGAGGCTGTGTGCTATTCATTTTAGATTTTGTTTTCTCTCTCCATGCTTCACAATCAGTAATTCATACTTCATTAAGCAACCACTGGTGTATTCAAAAAAAGTCTGGTAAGATAGACCAGACTTTACTGTTTCAATTAAGAAACTATTTTGTTTTGTTATTTAATCTAAAATAAGACTGAAAAAAATTATTGAGTATAATTGTCAAGTCATCACAGGCCTTCCGGTTTTGCCTGCTGTCAGTCATAAAAAATGTTCAGTGAACTTTTCTACAATACATCTAAATTAAATTGTAACAGAATAGTTGTTCAGAATGACTGAAAATCTAGAATGATCTAGATTGAATGGTTAAGAATGGTTAAGATACTGCCATACATATTGAAAATATGCTAGTGCAGACTTCCCTGAAGTCCTGTCTCTGTTAATTGAGAATGTAACTCTCAATTTCTTCTTTGTTTATGGTTAACAGGCTCAACAGCTGCCTATAGTTAACAGACCAATACCCTTTAAAAGTGACCCTTTAAAAAGCAAAGAAAGAACCAAGATGCTATGCCGTAATTACATTAAACAGTTTCAACAAGTTCATGACTGATGTTTTTGCACCATTTTAAGATATAGTCTAAGTTATAGTAGATTAGTTAGCACAAGTCATTTAGGTATTATTTTTAAAAAAGCAAACAAACAAACGGAAAAAAGAAAATGTTTTTGTGGTTATTATGTGCTGTTTTACAGTGCTCGAAAATTGAGGTTCTGGCTTTAGATTGAAATTTGGCATACTGCATCTAGTGCCTAGAGGCATAGTTCCATCCTGCAATACCTCTGATGGCAAATCTGGTTTGAGAAGTTCCCATCCTGAGGGTTATGTTCCCACCACCACCCTCCTGAGTTTTCCTCCCCACTCAGTCTTGTTGATTAAGTAATTTGTGAAGCCATGTCACAAAAAAGTATGAGGGCTGAGCCCTGCAGCATGAGCTGCACAGCCCTGCAGAGAGCTGTTCGTGCCCAGCTAAGGGATGAGTCAGTCAAGGAAGGTAAGGGATTAAGAGAAGGTGTCTTAGTACCTCCTTTGACCAGGACTGACTCTAGTGAGTATGGCAAGGGACACAGCACAAGTGAGAATCACATGTTGAAGAGGGTGAGGAGGAGGAAATTAATGCATGATTTTGGGGTAAAGAATGCAAAATTTTATTTTGTTTTTCTCTCAGAGCCTTCTTTGGGAGAGTTCAGTTCCCTGACGTGATTTTCAGCAAAGCAAGAGTGGTAATGGTTTGGGTGAGCTAACAGAACACTGTGATGTGCGGGGTGGAGTCCCATAAGCAAATAGTACTGCTGATTGTTTGGGATGTGCAGACGGCAGGGAAGGCTCCCTGTGGGAAGTGGGCGAGGCCTATTGCCTGAGGCAAACCAGCAGAACAGCAACACGACTCCAAAGCCCAGCTCCAGGACACAGGGCAGAGAAAGCCCGGGGCTGATCGTACACCGGGATCTCTGCTCCCTGTGAGTCACCAAGGGCAGCTGTGAGGTGGATTGTCTCCTGCACCCACTCATCCAAATCCTGCCTGTGTCATGTTTTAGTGCGGGGGAGAGGGCTGGGTCTAGCTAGTACCAATCTTTTGAGATTACCTCACTAACACAAGCTGTAAAAGTGGTTTCAAACACAATAGGTGGATGATTCCTATGGTGCTTAATCACAGTTTACATGACAATTTATTGAACTTAGGACTATTATGTCAGATCCATAGTTTAAAACTGACATATGCTTTGAATTATTAAATTAACATTTCATTAAGGCAAGAGATATGGTGTGAGAGGTTTATTTTTCTTATTTGTCATTTAAAAATTTAATTAGATAAAAAATATCTGAAGCACTAATAAAAAAAAGCAAACACAAAAACGTCCCCAAGCAACCCTAGAAACATCAGTTACAAATTACTCTTAAATTTTACACCTTTATTCCCCAAACACCTCATCATGAGAAAAGTAAAAGGAACCAAGCTCTTTGCTCTCATCTATCCACACATCCACCCCGTAGAAGAAAACAGATCTGCTGACAATTCAATGTCATATTCACCACGGTTTTACTGAAAGCTTTCAGCAGACAGGTGATACATTCTTACCTATAGGATGGGCATTGCTCATGGTGGCACACTGACCACTTCAGGATACGTCTCACACAGCAGAATCTTGCAGGCAGCTGGAAATACCAGCTTTGTACTAATTTTCAGAGTATGCTAATGATCTTGGGAAGCTCTGAAACAAGATGATCCTTATGTCCCACAACTCAACAAGCTAGTTCTGCTTAGCAAACTACTTTAGCACACACTTACCTTTATACATATTTAATATATACATATATAAAATAAACATATTTATCATATGCATATATATTATAAACCTACTCAACACACACAGACAGATATACAGATATGTAGATATACAGATATATAGATATAAAAGGATTTTTGACTTTTCAAGTCACAGGGTTTTCTATTCTAGTTTCATTGCGTCAACACCTGAGAGATGATGAAGAAGAAGCTGAACCAGAAAGACTTGAAAGTTGAATTTCCCAGGGTCAAATCTTGCAGCTAAAATTATTTAAATAATTTTGACATCAATTTATATAAATTATCCCCCTAGTGCACCAAATTTCACTATGACTGCTCACAGGTTGGAGTTCTTGGGCTTCTTTCAAAAACCCTCTGACTTGCATTGCAGTTTAATTTTGTCTTGTATTAATACATTCAACATCTTTAAGCTATTTAAATCCAGATTAGCTTTTTCCTGATCCTTAATTATATCCTTTCAAAACAAATTTCCATCTGTTCTTTAAAGTTTCCATCATCTTATCTTGGGAAAGAGACAACAAAATGCGGTTTATTTCCTTGATAACTAAATAAAATAAAATACAACTTCACTTTATAAAATCTACCATTTTCCCAGGTTTAGAGGAGCCTCGTTTCTTCTATTCTTAACAAATAGAAAGGCAAGACATTTGTGATATTTATGAGACTCCTGTTTTCACAAAAGATGAGCAAGGTCTTTTCTCACACTCCTAGATTTAGACACACATCCCTTTTTTTGACTGGAACTGAACCCAAAATGAAACACTGCCTAAATATGGTCAGCAGAATCTCACATTTTTCTTAGTTATTACCATGCATGTTTCTATCTTGCCATTTGAAAATATATCTCAAAAAAAATAGCAAAACTTGTTAGAAAAATAGAAATCTGGAAGCCAATAGTTTTTTACACTATGGACACCAAACTACTTCTTTATGACTTCTAAGAGACCCCTACAAAATGTAAAGTTCTGACAGGCTACTTATCTATTTATGTAAGTCAAAGCAATGAGATTTAAGTCTTCCAGTGACAAGAGTGAGATAATATTGCCTTCTACCTTCCATGAAAAATACCTCAAAAGATACCCTTGTTCTTCAGCATTTCCCATTTTATTTTTTAAATGAAATTAAAATCACAGAACCACAAAATCACATAAAGGGGGTGAGTTGAAAGGAACCTTTAGAGGTCATATAGTTCCACCTCCTCCTGCAATAAACAGGGACGTCTTCAAGTAAGTCAGGTTACTCAGAGTCTCATCCAAACTGACAGTGAATATTTCCAGGGATAAGTATCTACCACCTCTCTGTCCAGTGTCTCATCTCCCTCACTGTAAAAAATTTTATTCTTTTTATCTACTTTGAATTTCCCCTCTTTCAGTTTGAAGCCATGCTCCCTTGTCCTGTCTGTACATGTCCTTGTAAAAAGTTCCTCTCCAGTTTTCTTATAGATCCCTGGTATGTACTAGAAGGTGTGACACACTCTCTCTGGCACCTTTTGTTTCCCAGCTCCAATTGTCTCAGCTTGCCTTCATAGAAGATTTGTTCCATCCTCTTATCTTCTTTGTGGCCCTCCTCTGGACATGCTCCAATAGGTCTTGTTTGTGCTCAGGATCCCAGAGCTTGATGCAGCACTCCAGGCTGCCGTGCCAGCAGAGTGGAATCACCTCCCTCTACCTGCTGCCCACTCTGTTTTTATTAAAAAATAATTTCCTATGTGATATGGTTCTAAAAAAGCCTGTAGGAGCTGAAAAGGGAGTAACCCATGTGGAAATGCTTAAGGGTAAAAGGCAAATCTACATGCAGAAATGCTTAGGGGCAAACTTACATGCTGCATCATAATTCAGTTCAGTCTCATATTAGATTATATGAGCTTAATGCAAACATTATACTGACTTCATGTGTTGGCCTTCAGTATTGAAATGACCATCATGGGGAAAATATTCAGGATCTCTGCACTTGTTGTCTGCTTTAGACTGACACAGTATGGATTAACATACATGGTACAAAGCAACATCAGTTTCCTCACTTATTTTAGCTAGGTCTTAATTCAGCTGCCCCTGAATTAAGGAAGGATTAACACTTCCAGCTGTTGTAACCTAGAGGGCACAGCATCGATCTGCGCAGTGGGTGAAGTCTTATTTTGTTGCCAAGTAGAGAATGTTTTGGAAAGGTGCCCATCCATTGTTCCCCTTAAAGGAGACAAACATGGAAAGTGTAAGGCCCAGGGACAGAGAGATTCAGGGTCTGCGGTGCACTGTCACTGATGTCTTATTTATTATGTCTGTAAGAATTCATATTTCCATTATAAGAGTGAAAAATAGAAGTTCTCATGTTTGCCAAACCTTTAATACAAAATGTGAAAGGCAAAGAAATTCCAGAAAAAGAACTATCAAATCTTAAAGAACCTGAAAATAATGATAATTAGTATTTTCCCACTACCTACCGTGTTTGTCAGGCACACTATTCTATCTGAAGTACAGATTACAGCATTTAAATAATAGCTTTTCCAATTCCAAAGTTGCATGTAGACTATGTTAAATATTTGGCAGAAATCCAGGCAAATCTCATGTGGATATACTATGACCAATCATGAAATTGCATTTCCTGACAGAAAAGTCAATCCATGCTGCAAGTCATTTATTTACTGGTGAATAGATTTTTTTTTTGTTCCATCCTGAGATACAGGAAATTACCGCAAACAAAACCTCCATAGCACTGTTTGGCCAGTGTTCAAATCAAAGCTAGATCTGAAAGCACAGCAGATGCAATTCCACTAAAGCTCACCCTGTTATGAGGCTCTAAATAAGCAGGTATAATGGCTGGCTCGCAAGTTAGGGAGGTACAGGTCAATAAATTTACAGCTCAGGGTGAAATAGAAAGTATTTTCTAATGGTCTCTGAAAAATTACAGAACATGATGCATAATTAAAAGCAGAAAATACACATGGATAGATCTTCACCAGACGTAAACAAGAATTTTCCAGAGGAGCTGTACTGCATTCCCAAGGTTTCTGGTTTTCATTTTGTTTTCAAGTAGAGCTGTCAAGTGAATCCTCCCTCAAACATTCTCAAGTACTTGAAAAACTATCTGATTTTTCATCTTCATGAAAATTGATTTTATGTCAAAATTTAGAAAAATGACAATGAGTATGGCACAGACTATGTCTGTAGTACCATACAGTGCCAGTATGCCGTTATTGTTTAATAAAGAAGGGTGTATGGATACTTAATGTAAATCATCTTGTGAATGCAATGAATAGTGAGGTGATAAAGGTTGCTGATAGCAAAGTTATTGAGAATAATCAGATCTACAGCAAGCTGTGAAGAGCTGCAGAAAGCTTTCACATTACTGGAGAGACAGGGTGATAAAATTGCAAATGAAATTCAATGTTGATAAAAGCCAAGTGCTGAGGAAAAAATAACCCTAACTCTACATTTTCTAGTGGTACTCTACCTCTACTTCACTGATACCAGCTGTCATTTTTTAGATTATTATCTAATTGATACATATTTAACTAAATTCTGAGCAATTGGTCTGTGCTTGTCTTTAGCTTTTAAAGTGGAGGGGATTTTTTCAGATCTAAATATTCAAGGACCACATGGGCTTGGGGATTTTTTCAAACTACACCAGTTGTCTAATGAAAGACATTAGTTCTGCTTACAGATCTCAGCCCACTTAACTGCATATGCATAATGAACTCTTTTTATTGTATTCCTTAAAGACATCCTTGTTTTGTCTAGACCAAATCAAGAGACACTAATGAAATTCGTATATTAATATATGTTTACATAAAATATGGATGTAAATATGCATATTTTTGTCAAAAATATTAGGTCTGATGTACTGAGTGGGTTCTCAGCTGAAAAGCGCATTTTACACTCCATGATTTAAGAATGTAGGTGTTCTGCTGAGAGGAGGAGATGTTCTAGAGAGGCAGGGCAGGTTAATAGTGCAACAAAAGACAGAACAAACTGTCTCTTGGATAAACCACTGCTAGTGGGTGCTTCCACAGGACACAAACTCACAATATATCGTTTCAGAATGTCCCAAGAATAAGAATACATAGTCCATGCCAGCTGCACAAGCCACCTGAAGGACTGGTAATAAAGGAAATATCTATGAATAAAGTCTACTGTGTGCCAAAAATGCTCTCCAGCATTCAATGATAATAGTGGGAAATATAATCAAACCAAAATAGTCCAGGAGAAGGTTATGACAGCTCTAAATTTTATTTTATTACATTCATGAAAGTGATGTCATTGTGAAAGTTAATGTCACTGTGAATAGTTCTCCAAAAGTGCCAGTTCAGTGTTCAGCAGTCAGAAAGGCAAATAAAATATAGTGAACTGCTGAGAAAGGAGCAAAGGACAGGACAGAAAGCATTGTCAAGTCACTATATAAATATCTGATGTTCCCATAGCTGGAAAACTACCAGCAGTTCTCCTTATGTCATCTTTGATGGCACTATTTAAGTGTATGGAAGGTTGTCCAGCATGATGAGGTCTGAGGAGTGGCTACCATTTGAGGAGAAATGAGAACTTGCTGCAGAAATATTTGAGGGATGTAAGGGTGTGCCATAGACAAACCCATGGAGGACAGATTAAACATGGAAGTCTGAAAGCAGCCCCCAACGTGAGAGATCCCTGGACCACAAGTTACTGGAAGCAATCACCTTGGTTCACTTCTCTCACAAGCAGATGCTGCAGATGAGCTCTGGAAATGAGCTCCAAGGCCCAGCCTGTACTCTGCAATGCAACTGCACATCATGCTCAACATGCTGCAGCTGAGTTTTTGCCATGCCAGTACATTCTGATGCCGAAGAGAGCGGCAGGTTTGCTCTCTTTTACTTAAATTTGAAAAATTTTAACTTAAGAGTGCTAAAGAGTATTTCTGGATCTCTTCCCAGAGTGCTCCAAGAAAGAGAGGTCTAAGCCAGAGGGCTGTTTCTTCAAGATCGTATGCCTTTAGTGCAGCACTCTGGTTAGGCAAGTCATCACTGTGGGTGGGTTTAGGACAAGTTTTGTTCCTCCTGGCTTTTCCAACCAGAAAAGACTTTCTCATGTCCCTTGGACAAGGTTTTGGTGCCTTGGTGGGAGATCTAACCACATTACTAAAGATTAATTACTATATGAATGAATGAAAACAAGGAGAAGAGCCCTAGAAACAGATCTATCCAGCTGCAATAATCACTGCCCAATGAGTGGCCCAAGAATGAAGGGCACTTCTATTATTCCTAGGAAACCTGCCTTGTTAGCTAACCATAAGAAATATCACTTAGCAATCTATTTGAATTATTGTATGTTCCTGAGAATAAACTATGTTTCTTCTCCACGTTACCTCCAACAAAGTGCTAGTATTCTCTACCATAGCTATTAAAATATGCTCTTTGCTCTTCCCAAAAGACTGTGGTGGTGGGAAGCATCATTTATATCTGCTTTTCCTCCTGCTGTGTGGTGGAAATAGTCCTATTATGCATCATTACAGAAAGAACCTGGTGCAGAGGAATAATAGTTTATTACCTGATCAAAAAAAAAAAGAAAGAAGCACACATTGTCTCAGAAATATTGACACTGAATTTTATGGTTGAGTAATAGAGATGAGCCTCTTATAAAAGCAGTAATTTTCACAAACATCCAAGCTCTTTAATTTACACTGTCCTGCTGTAGGTGTTTGAAATGAAACACACACACACAAAAAAAAAAAAAAAGAAAATACCCACAGCAATAATTAAAACCTCTAAATGCTGGAGGTTTATTGGTTGTACACCATAAAGAGTTCATTCATAAAATTCCTGGCACTCAGAAAACAGTCAAACTGTACTCTAAAACAGTGGAACTATAGTCTGTAAATATACTTTACATTTTACACATTGCCTGTTACATTTTTCCCAGGATATTTGTGCTTTTCTCTTTGCTCTCTTGAGAGAAAAGGAAGATGAGCCACTCAAGTTTTATGGTATAGGTATGCTAGAAGCATAGATACAGGACTAACTTGCTTCCACTCACGTTGCTATTTGAATCTGGCCTAAATCAGGTTCAGACTATGAATCCAAGCAAAGACCTAGTTTTGTTTTGTCTGCAAAACATGGAGACTATAATATATTTATAGTTTCTTAAGTTTACTGCTCTTTTTTCTTTCTCTTCTAAGATAGTATCGCAGTGAACTAAAGCCCAGTCCTTTAAATTAGAAAACAGAACAGTTTAAAAAGTGTAAAATGCTTAGTCTATGCTAAGATACTTAGAAAGGTCACATTTGCCTGTGCTTAGTCTCTCACACACACACGCACATATCTTCAAGGACTCAAGAGGAAAATAAAATATTTTTAATTGTATTACCAGACAACAGGAAAAATCTCATGTCTTTCAGACAGAGGTAAGCTCCATGGCAGGACTGTGACTGAATGGGAGAGAGCTGCCCTTTGTTATGTCTACACAGACTTGCCTTCAAGCAAGCCTGAAGTCCACCTTGGCATGTAACCAGTCACCTCAGGACTGCATCCAGTTTTGCTCTTTTCCTGTTGAGTCGGTCAACTGCTGGGCAATTCCTGCCATTGTCAGGGGCAGCTCTGGGTGAGGGGGATGTGAGTCACCAGAGCAGCCTGGCACAGGTCCTGCTGGTCCATTGCCATCAGCACAACTCCAGAGGTGAACAGCTGGCCTCTGTGCCAGCCTGCCCTGGACCCCTGCCCTGGATCAAGGGGGGTTGACACACTCCAGCTCTGCAGTGGGAGTTGTGCCCAGCCCACATGGAGAAAATGGTGTGTGTTTCACACAAGCTGCTTCAGCCCAGTCATCATGGAATGCAACAGCTCAAGAGTGCATTGTTTACCAAAGTTTTCCATTTGATACAGGCTTTATGAAAAGTTATTCCACGTGAACATCCTGTCTTCTGCCCATGACTCTTCGAAAACCAGATTCTCTTCAGATTTTAAATAGCTTCTTCTCTTGCATCTCCACCTTCATAGTTGTAGTCAGAAGAACACGATAATCTCTTCCAGATTAAAAAAGAATTGCTGACTTTTATAATTTTGTACTGCAACTGCCCTCTCCAAATGTTCTTCAAGACACGTTGTGAGTTTTGAAAGCTTCTATTCAAATGTCTGTAAAGGAGCAATGTTTAGAAAGGAAAACTTTCCAAAACAAATTGCTTTGTGGGAGGCTAAATAAAATACCCATGGACGTTCATGAGAACAAATATTGTGGAGTTCAACAGGCTCTGAGTCATGGGGCACAGGCCACTGGTACATGAATGAATAAATGAGGAGGTGATGTAGAAATGGATTCATTTCTACATCTTTCTAGAGCAGGCTGAGGTTTGCTTTCAGACATGTCAGGCAGCTGGTATATCAGAAAAGAGCCCTTAGGTTCTGCTCACACCCTGTGTTTTTGGAGACACCACCCTCAGTTGTTATTAAATATACAATCCCATGGAAAAAAGTTTTAACTGCAAGAACCTGATTAAGAGTCAGATTGTGACATCTGGCTTCAGGCTTAAAATTGTGACTGTGGCCTTCTCTGAACTGCTCCAGACAGACCATGCCTGAGGTGGGGATATCCCTTCCCCACAGTTTCAAACCCTGTTGTGTTGATGAACTGCTAACTTCCTGCCATCTGGCTGTGCTTTTTCCTATCCAGAACTCCAAATAAAACAGAATTCAATGCATTTTTTACTATTTCTTGGGGTGTTTTTTGTCATTAATATCTAAAGCAAGGATGTGAGAAATAAGCATGTAATTGATCAGTTTTTCCAGACACACTGGTCCTTCCCCAGGAGTGTGCTGTGATGATTCTACTGCTGTGTTAAATGGAACAGTAAACAGGAGGAAGGGATTTGCCATTATCTACTTCCTTTGTCTTGAACTGAAACCACAGGAGCTGACAGGAGAAATCTTTAAAGCTGTCATTAGGAGAATTATGATAGTTATTTAATCTGATGATTGTCCAGTCACAGCAACCACTCCTGGAGATTGTACCTGCAGATGATTGAGCCTTGGAGAGAAAGAAGGGGGAGAGAAGCAATTTTGGGACAGACTATCATGTTTTAATTAGACTAATTAGAAAACTTCTAAAAAGGCGAGAGAAATCAGACTGCTCTTTTTACAGAGCAGGTTGGAAGATATAGAAAAAAATTACCAGATTGGATCAAGAAATTAAAAAAGTCAGACTTCCAAAAAATAACACTTGTGCTAGAGAGAGAATGTTTATTTCCTTACGGACTTAATCACAAGGAGTAAAAGACTGTTGGAAAACTAGGGGTAGAGAAAAGACTAAGACTTTAACATTTTTCTTTAAAATTATGTACAGGATCCTTTATAAAGTCTACAATCTGCTTCAGCTGTAAGGTTGTAAACCTGGAACTGGAACATTCATCATAAAAGAGCTTTAGGAAAGAGTGCTCTGAAGTTGCAAATTTGTTGAGGAGTGTTAGATCAGTTTCTGAGAGCCACAAGCAGTTTATTAAAAGGCCTAAAAGAACCCTGGAAACAAACAAAAGCAACTAAGGAAGATCAAAACAAAAGAAATGCCAGAGAAATTGAGAGAGCAGCAGCCTAGTCAAGTTGAATAATGGTTTGAAGGTGAATAGGTCCCATGTGATGGGGACCACAAATCAGTATTTTCTAGCTGGAGAAGTCTATCTTTTCCAAATGAAATATTTGTTTTTCTGTTCTTGTGCCTGAGTTATTGTTGATGTAGATATACAGATACTGCTTGATATCCTCATTTAGCATAGCAAAGCCCATGAATATTCCCATTCAGAGCAATAAATCTATTTGCTTTATTTAGCAGGGTTTGTGAACCCAATCCAGCAGCACTTGGTGAGGACCATGAAAGTCTTTCCCCTGTCATGAATGGACAGTGGTTTGGGTCTGCTAAAGAAAAGTATTTATCCTTACCTGGCTCTTATGAGAAATAAGCACCATCTTTTATGAGAAGGAAGTACAATTACACTGTACTAAGAATCCATGGCCCTCAGGCTTTCAGCATTCTTCCCAATGAATGAAGCCTTATAATTACCACCTCTGCCTGTGAGAGCTTGCTAATATTACATGGGTACGACTCAGAACTTAATATCTCTCTTTCAAAAAAAGCAATAACAACAACAAACAAACCCCTGTAAACAGCATGTGGCTTAGAAATGATGCTATGTTTCTGATGTTATTATCTTTCATGCAAATATTTTTATCTCCTTTGCCTTTTTTTTTAATTTTATTTTTTAGTTTGCTTTGCTGGTAACATAAACATGTAGCTGATCTAACACAAATAGCTCAGCTATCCCTATATACATGTCTCATCACAGCTTCTTAAGTAAAAGGATCAGAAAGAGATAAAAACCAAAGGATTTTCTCCTTCAGAGGAGGATTTATGCACCTGGAAAGACTGAATGGAGGACTTAGAAACTTTCCTAGTGCTCAGCCATGGCACGCTTCTACCCAGTTGCTTTAGGCTCACAATATTTTCCCTCAATGTCTGAAACAGTAGCAATTAAAAAACTCCTTTCAAAAGAGCTGCTCTTGCGAATAAAGTATCATTTCTGCAAACAGACAAGGTAAAGAATAAGGTTTACTATTGTATCTTTTTTAGAAGCATATGGATGTTATGATTCTGGTATTGCCTTTATGGGTTCAAGAGTATTGTACAATTGTGACCTTTGCTCTTCTGTCCGTGGTTTGTCCCACATTCATCCAAGAAAGGGGATTAACACAACTGTGCAGCATCTCCCATCTAGATCCTGCAGGACTAGTTCAGTAAACAACATGAATTTATCAGAGGAGAGAATCAGCAACTGTTTTTTTATGTCCTTATGTAACAACTATAAAAATCACTTTTGGCATCTCTGGGTTGTAATGAGAAAGCTGTAAGAGGATTCTAATGATGCTGCATTTAAAATATCATTTGAATAGTATAGAGGAAGAGGTCTAGATTCAAATAATCCCAAAAGCAGACTGAAGAATACCTGCTTATAGTGGAGGACTTTCTGTACTCTAGGGCAGGAATTTTTTTAAAAATTAATGTGCAGCAAAGATTGCCATAGGAAAAATTTAGCAATACAATAAACATTAAATTACTAGAAACCCTAGCTGTCTTCACCTAACAGGGCTTGACTTTGCAACATTTAGTTTTTCAGAATTTCTTTCTCTTTCTCCACTACTGATCTGGTAAGGCCATTTGTTCTGGAAAAAGGAATTTCAAGAGCATTAGAAATTGTCAAGTTCTTTTTCAGAAGAATATTTTTCAAACTGTGGGATTTGAATCAAATGCAAGTTATTTTTCACCGATCTTCTCACACTGCTGTTTAAAATATAAAAATGTCAGACAACACATTGTATCTTCCTCCTAGATAAGTGTCCTGTCATAGATTATTTTCCTCTCTTGGATAGGTTTTATTCTCTTTAAAAGGTTATTAATACAAAGTCAATTTTCTTCTTCAGTGTTAGTTTTTCAGACAAAATACTGGCTGAATCACAGACTCTACAGCCAATCATATACTGTCTTGTGAAATAGCTTTATAAATGGTGTAAGTTTTAAAAAAATAAGTGAAAATTATGAAAAGTAAGAGGCTTCCATACTGTAGGTTTTTTTCTTTCCATTGTTGTCAATATATTTAGGATATATAAATGTCATGATCAATGATATATGAGTTTGTTTGCTTTACAAGAGAATGCAGGATTGCTTTTTCTCCTTCTCTAACAAATTTTTTTAGCAGGTTTATAGCCTAAAAAGATACTTTACAATTATTTTGTTAATTTTTATTTTTTATATTATTCATTATTTTAATTAAAATATTTTTATGTTCCTAAGTAGTCCTTTCCACAGTTGATATGCCTTTGGCTCATGTAGTTCATGCTTTGATAGTGATACTTCACAAAACTTACTTTTCACTTACTGCTTGAGAATTAGCATGGAGTAAACAAGGAAGATTTTGCAGTCTCTCCTTGGTGTGCTCAGCTCAGGCAATCCCAGTGAAATGTGCCCCCTTCACTACAGTCCTGAGGGAAGGTCAGACATCTCAAGGTCCTGTCCATTTGCTACGAGCCAAATTTCTTTCTTAGCACGTATGTCTGAAACAGTGGCAAGCTTCCAGGGCTTTCCCCTTGTCAAACACATGAGGTGATGAGCTGAGAGGTGAGGGACCTACTTCTTAGCCTGTGTTAGGAAGGGCACTAGAAATACCCCAGTTCAGTGTCTCAAGCCTTTACTTGCTAGTTTTTATACTACTTTTGTCTAAAGTGTATTTCTTTCTTTGATCTTGCTTTCCTTACAAGAAAGCCTGTTATACAGAATCCGTAGATATTTGCCAGTAAAAACACCAGGAAATCCCTTCCAAGTGTGCAAAAAGTATGTGCTAGAAACAATGGGAGAGGCAAAGGTGGAGACAGACAAAATAGAGGATTAAGACTTGTTATTACAATTCCACTGCCATCACTTTGTTAGCAGGGGGCAACACCATGCCCCTTCCCATGGAGCCTGCATGGATTTTACTGGCTTCCAGGTCCACCAGGAGAAAAAATTTTGAAGACAACAAAGCAGAATAAAACACATCCTAAGACTTGTCTAGGTGAAATCCTCAGCACTATGCCGGCACTTGTGAGTGAAGCAAGCGCAGAGGGCTGGCACCAGTGCCCCAGCAGAGGGACAGGAGGCAATGTGCCGCAGGGCTACCGAGGGCATCCTGTGCTGCAGCACAGTGCCAAGGAGCATCCCTGTGCCCTGATTCCTCAGCCTCCCCAGCAAGAACTGGGTACCCGCTCCAAATGGGCAAAAACACAGCTAGCTTCCTCATGTCACCTCATACTCACTGAAACACTCAGCATGCCTCACATCTGACCGAGCATGGGCACAGCTCTAGGCTGATCAGATTAACATTTTAATGAGGCACAAGCAAGCAAATGACCCCTGCTTCCAGAGTTTTGTGGGGAAATTTTCAAGGAAATTCATTTTTGGAAGGAAATATGGGGTTTAAAGGAAGGAGAGGTTTTTTTCCTAACCCCACCCTAAAATGCAAGGTGTAACATACTTCTAACAAAAACAGATAATATAAGTTATTGTCAAACCCACTTGAAAGGCTCTGGTGATTTGTCCCAGTGCAAAGGCTGTACTGAAGACTGCAATAAGAAAACTTTGCAGTTTAAGCATTTTCATACTTGGGACTTAAACTTCCATTTAGGATTTTATTCGCTACAACCCAAAAAAGCCTACAATGAAGAAATGAGGCTTGAGAGGTGATTATAGTTTTATGTGGAACAAGAACTGTTATGAATCACAAGACAGATGCTAAAAACTGAGTCAGATAAAGGTACCTACTTTGCACTTGCAAGATAGCACAACGCCTTCTGCTGTGTTGCAATCTTTTAATCTCTGTCAGCACATCTTGTACTACAAAATAAGAGTGGATCATGCATATGAAAATATGGGAAATATTTATTTTAAGTAGACTACAAACTGCCATACATACATGTAAAATATAATTTTAAAGTGCACTGTAAAAGAACTACTTAAGATTTACAGAAGCTTAGCAATATTGAACCATCACATGCTAAAAATATCTTGCTATCTTGCTGTCGATAACTTTCTGAATTAATTGTGCAGACACCAAAACATAACCTAAATATGATAATGTCACTCTTTCTTTTCTCTTCTCTGAACCACATCCTGTACATTTATTCAGACGTAGAATTTATCCATCTGTAGATCACAGATACATTCATCTTCAGCATCAGATTTCAAATTCGTGACAACACCAATCCGAGAGTAAGTTAAACAAGGAGAAAATCTGGATAGGGCATGTGTTTTGTGTAGCTAAGCTCAGTGGCAGAGGGGTGTATGAAAGCTGTAGGGAAGTCTCTTCATTTGTGGCTTTCTCAAAGGCCTGTCTCTAGATCTGGGAACACAGCCCAGGGGCAGGACGCTGTGCTCAGGGGTATTTCATGAGCACAGCTGGGAACTCAGACCCTAGTGGTACAGAAGCACATGAGAGTCACGGGCTTGCCCAGGTCACTCGATGGTACCGGGTTTCAGAAGAGAAAATCTGAGCTCTTACAGGCGGTGAGGCATGGGATAGAAGGAGCTTCATTTGTCTACAGCCTTCTTGTGTAACTTTCTTGAATGTAAAATTAGCTTATAAGTGATACTTTTCCTGCAGTTACTGCTGGCCCTGTCAGACCCTTGCTACAAAATCATTTGTCAAAGCCTAAAATAGCACCAACTGTAAAGCTGATAAGATGTTAGGACATGCACGTTTCACACATCACGCATTTCCGTTTATGAGCGAATGTGTATTTTGCAATGCTTCACTTCTTAGATGTCAGGGGCAAGTGGGCTACAAGAAACAATGCTTCCCGAGGGTCAAAGAAATATGTCCATATGATGTCACCTGTTCCCACCTACACATAGCAGAAGATAAAAGGGGATTAGTTACAGTTTAACTTCAGGAAATGCCAGAATAAATTTTTCTGGGAATTCTTTATTCGAAGTGAGATCTTTCTTGCTTAACTTGTGATGTCTTTGTCACCATCCACACATCCTTTTTCTCTGGAACTTGCATTTCCAAAGGACAGTGAATTTTCTCCTCACAGACTAATTTTATACTGGTCAGATAAATTGCCTGATTCCAATGACTACAAGAGGAGTATAGACAATTAACTCAGAGACAGAAGTCTGTGCTGTAAACTTCTAATTATATTCATGAGGCAGTTGCCATACTGGACAGACCTCCCCTCTATCACCATTTTCTCTCAGACAAATTCAGGAATGACTGTACTGAATTATAAACAAAGCTTTAAGTGAGATTCTCAGACCTCTCTTTTGATTCCACAACCTTAAATTCTTCTGAATTCTCACTTCAGTCACATGTAGCCTTTTCTGAATGTGGCCCTTGCAACCTCTGCAAACTGTCACATCACCTTACAAATAAGACCACTGGTGGTCTATACTGGTGCATCATGGCCTTTATCTCACTAAGGTATCCATACAATAAACTACTTCCCTTCAGAACCAAATGTGGCAAAAAATGTTACTAATACGGATGGACTTCTCTGAGCTGTGTGGCAGCACTTTATTATGTCTTTGATCAAAGTAGTTGCCAGAAACAATTGTCCTGCAAGGCCAACTGTGTACACATTTTAGGAAAAACAAATCAGTACAAATATTAGGGGGGAATTTGTATCATTTTCAGTCCAGATCACATTTTAGTTTTTCAGGCTGTTTTTGCATGTGACCTTTCAACATGCCCATACATTGCTTTTGAGTCTCTCACTATGCCTGAGATGCACAGATAAATACACAGATGCAAGCAGGTGTGTAAGCATGGCCAGATCTGATGCCTGCCTTATGTAAGGAGAGCTGTGAGAAAGAGCCAGACTGGCAGCATTACTTTGGATAAACTAAATGGTAACATTTGTTTCTCTCCTACAATAACGCTGGTGTAGTTCTGGTGGCTGGGGCTGAGGACTGTGGTATTGCTACTGGGACATAGGAGTACCCAGCTGAAAGTTGGGCTGTGGCCCTGGGTATGTTGCTTTGTGGGAATGCTGTGGGGAGCATCCAGGCCACTCATGAGCCTCTATAGCCACTTTTGTTGTGCCAGCACAGCTTTCCACACAGATGTGCTGTGAACCTGGGATTAGGGTGAGAAAAAGGCTTCACCAGTGGCCAGGGAAACACTGCCCTGGCACAATGGAGAAAAGGGGGCATCCAGACTGAGGAGGAACAGCTGGAAATAAGAGAGTGAGGATTTCTTAAGAAGCCAGGTCCCATGCCTGGCAATAGTCCTGACAGAAGATTTAGGGCTTACTACTGCTCTCAATCAATTGAAAAAGCAGTCTTAAAACTTGGTCCAGTGCTGCATAAACCCAAGTAAATTTAGCAACTCAGTGCATTTTGGATCTTACTCTCTAAATGGGGGAACCTTTTTCTTTTCAGTAACTTGAGATATTGTCTTTCCAATGTCAAATAGACAACAATGTGGTGTGTGAAAGAAAGGTATTCATGTCACAGCTGTTCTCTTTTCTATAGTCATTAATTTTTCTCTTAGGTTGTCATCAGATAGTTCTGGTGTGAAATTAAAGAGAGGCTTGTAAACAGGTGCTGATACATGCAATATGCTGTTAGATTTATTTCAGACTGTGCCCCAACTATATATTTTAACCCCTTTCTCCTCCCCAACAAAACAAAAAAAACCAAAACAAAACAATGCCAATCATGTTTTGCGGGAAAAGAAAAGATAAATCCAGAAAAGATCTGGTGTGTGCTCAGGATCTGATCCCGCACAATACTAAAACCCTTTTAAAGTCAACTGCATCCCAAACAGCCTGTTCCTCTTGGTAATCTAGACCTTGAAATGGAAATTCTAGCAGAGCTGTGACTATTACTAATGCACTTAATACATTAGGATCTCGATTTTGAATGCCTTGAGCACTTAGTCCCCCAGCTAAAGTGGATCAGAGCTGTGGTGGTGTAGTGTAGCAGGGGCAGTCTCTTTAGTCACAAAATAGTCTTTGTGACCTTTTGTGAGCATTTGAAACAGATTGCATTTAATGATTTTAAAATGTCAAGGTCCATTTCAGGCAAAAAGAAAGAAATGAAATAGAGTTTCTGGACAGTGTAATCTTGTGAATCAAGTGCATGGACATCCTCAGACATAAGACACTGGGTTGAAATATAATAGAGGCTGAATACATTATATTTCAGAATCAAGTCTCAAAAACAGCAATTTCAAAATCCAGGCTTGAAGAATAATAATGTTACAGTACATGCCTGCCATAATTTGCTTTTTAGCTCCTTCTGAATTACCTCAGCACAACCAAGTAATTCATCAGTGCATAAAGCGTGCAGAGACTGGATTTGTGAATTATGCGTGAAGGATTATTTTGCTCTGTGCCGTGTACACTAGAAAGCTGCACTCACGGTCTGTGGTGACTGGGTGTTGGTTTGTGGAATATACGGGGTCTTATGTTATTTGAAAGCACAGGCAACTGTGATATGATGGTAGTAAGAAAACTGCATCAACACTATAAATAAATGATGGCTTTAAAATATGAATCATGCCATAAATAAATGATCTCTGCTTCCTCACATTCTGCCGCTCTGGATAGCTAGTTAACTGAATGTGTAATTCACTATCCATATACAACATGACCAAACAAAGTTGTTTACCTCATGGACAGATTCACCAAAGAGTACAAACTTGTCATGTAACTGGTAATCAAATAAGGGTTAGAGACATAATTCATCTGCCTGGTTCTGGCATGTCTCCGGTTTGAAGAAAGGTCTCATGATTTCAAATAAAGATGCAGAATTTCATCTTTTGAAGAAGGCATCCGAGTTAATAATCATGATTGAAAACAATAATGAGAAGTAATTTCTGATACATTATATAGTAATCACAATAATTATAGCATGTTGAGATGAAACTAAATCTGCAGGCATATATTGGTTGATGTGACTGTCTATTAATATTTCACATATGCTAGAAATGAAAGCAATAAAAAAATATGGGAAATTGATTCATGCACTATTTATAACAAGTTAGCGTGAAAAAGTTAGCAATTGTAGAGCTGGTGGAAGAATATAACTCATATAAAATGCATTGAAAAGTTCACTAATATTTTTATTTTAGGAATGCTTTAGGAAATTTTATCTTTCTAGAATTTTAAAACTATATGAATGTGTTAGTTGATTTAGAAGATTTTTTTGGCTTTTATTGCTTTGTCTAACATTTTTCCTTTTCTCAGTTCCACCTTGGAAAGCATTATGAATCACATAGAGGAGGAAAACACTATAGATTTTTCTCTATTTGATCAATAACTGCACTTAGAAATGCAAGAAGGTAATTTCAGATTAAAAACATCATTTTTCACAAAAGCCTCAGCGCACTTTATATTTCTGACCTTTTGGTTATACCTTGTAAGAAAAAATTCTGTTTACTTTTCTTGTAACATTTCAGCTCACTCAGCCTAAGAATTAGTAATACCAATTTTGAGGGTAAAACATCAGCACGAATTTTAAGGAGTAGAAAACATTTCAATTTTAGCAGTAAACAAGTTGAGGCTTTTACCAGTCATCTGCTATTTTCATTCACCTATTCTGTTTAAAAGCAAGTGATCTATTCTTTATTAAAAATATATCTTTAATCTGATGAGTAGTTTACTCCCAAAATTTTAGTCCCAGATATTTACTGGGGAAAAACCCACTAACTCAAAATTGATATGGTGCTGAAATCACTGCCAAACATAAATTTAATTTGTGAGGCAATACGTGAGAGGTATGAGAAAAAACCATGAACAGAAACCAGCAGCACTCCCCAGGATGCCATCCCTAAACCTGCAAGGTGCAAGAAAAAATATCCATAAGATGTGTACCAGTCTGTGATGACAGCTCCCAGAAACAGCCCATTGCTCATGTGCTACCCTCAAGAGCACAAGTAACCTTGTGCTTGGAACATAGCCATTTCCCAAGAGCTCTGCTAAGGCCACTCACTGCAGGAATCATTGCTGGATGGTCATTCTGCCCAAGAAAGTCACTCCAGACCAAAACAAACATGTCAGTACTATGGTGGTAAGGCAGATGGACCTACACTGCTGTCACTTTCAACAGGCAGGAAAGGGATTGCAGTGAGGAAAGGGGACGCAGATTCCTGCAAACACCCACATCAGCAATTGCTGGCTGTGGTGGTGACTTCCTGAAAGGAGACCAGAGATAGTGTAGATTGCACTATTTTCACCATCACCCCCAAAATAACTGTCAAATTGTTTAACAAACGCCAGACTCTTGCCTGGTTTTAGTTGTTTGAAGCAAATTAAGTCAAATCACCTATGATAGCCTTTTCTGGGTTACAGGCTCTGGGGTAGGATTTGTTTCATCCCTGTTTAGCCATTTGGAGGCCGTGAGAGTGGTTTGAGATGAGTCCTGGCTTCCACCCTGCCCTCAATGAACAGACATGGGCAGAGGCAGACACTGAACCCTTCCACGTATACTGAACATTTGTGATCAGCCAGAGGCACCTTCTCAACTTTGACCTAATGTCTAATGTTTGTATTCCTATAGATAAGCTGGCTAAATTCCCACCCTTAAAAACCAGGCTGGATTTTGAAAACAATCAAACAAAATCCAGTATTAGAGGAAAACTTCCCAGCTGACTGTGAGCCCTTGCAAATATTTGTGTATATATCTGTGAACATCTATGATGTGGAAGTTAATAACCATTTTTAAAAATACACATAACAGAAATACTTTTTTAGTGCCATGTTGCTCAGCTAGGCTCTGAAAGTGTGATGGTTGCTCTACAGCAGGTCCTCTAGCAAGGACTGACATTAGCCCATGACTACCCCAAGGCAGAGAAGTCAAACAGTCTCCTCTTTCCCCCTGCAACCAAGGATAGAGCTTTCTTTTGGCTTCATACATAGAGGAGGCTTCTGCCTCTGATGCTGAAAAGGAGCTGTGACGTATGTCAGCAAGATGAAATTCTGCTCTAATTCCCCCATGCTCTAGTTAGGCCTATGAAACCAGCCTGTGGTTACTCTTCCTAAAAAGATTATGCAAGCAGCTGTACATTGTGTTCCTGTCTGATCTCCATCTTCAAAAGTTTTCTATCAGTCACCACTGGAGTGCAGAAGTCCCCAACACTCACAACCCTCAGCCCCTCCATCATTTAAATTCAGAGGTGGTAATGGTCTTGAGAAAAATCAATAGATTTTTATAGGTATTTCCTGAGGTTTATTAAGTATGAAACAGAACTGAGACATCCACTTATTATTTATATCTGCTGTCAATATTGCTTTCTTTTCTTTTTCTTTTATTTTTCATTAAACCAAAGCAGATGTGAGGTAGTTATTGGCAGACTACTTAAAACAGTGCTCTGTTCCTCTTTTGAGGCTTGCATAGGAAGGCTGCAACAAGCACTTCACATTGTGTCACACATCCTTTTCTGCCATTGTTACTAACGAAATAGCAATGCTCTGATAAAGGGGTTACCTCTTAGATTTCATTATTCACAAAATAAAACAGTGTTCTGAGAAACCAGTTCCACTGAGCCACAACAATTAATTCTGCTGAAGGTCTGGCCCCCTAAGCTTGAGGTAGACTTGGACTAGAAAAAAGGGCTGTCTGGCTAATACAAGCATACTCTGTAGCCTTTGTCAAAACAGTTTTTATTCTCATACCATGCAAACGTCAGGCATTATTATAGGGTTTCATGGAACAGATGTTCTTGAATTTGCATAATGACAGACAGACTGCCTTTTCTTTATGAAAGGTCAGTAAAAACCAGCGCTACTGTTCAGCCAGTGCTGCCTTCATTAAGCAATTTTAGGACAAAACTGCTTTGTCTTTACTTACTGTTTTCATTACCACTTCTTCGCATACTTTAGTCAGACAAAATTAAGGCCAAATCACTGGCTTATGTGACACCACATGGCTATCTAGCTTCCCCTAATTCCTAAACATCAGGCACTCTTACAATTGTTCAAATAGCAGGATCAAATCCTTAGCTGCAGACAGAGAAACTTCAGTGGCACTGGTGAAGCTCTGTTGATTGTTGTTATCTAAGAGAAGCAGATTTATAAAAGAACATCACAAAACTGTGTGTTTGGCCTCAGTTTTAATTCCCTTCCTTATTTATTGTGTGGGTGATTTTTTCCCACCAATAAAGCTAAATTGAATTGATGTTCCTAAGTAGAATAGCTATTTCTCATAAAATTGATTGCTATTGAGCAGCATGTGCCCCCATGTATAAGCAAGATGTCCTTTTACTGCGATTTGTATGTGCACATCAGATGGCTGATGGAATAGTTTTAAATCTTCTACATCTAACGTCTCAGTGACAGACAAATTCCAGCATGGAGATTTCCCAAAGAGAAGTGCATATTTGCCTTCAAGGCAAACAGTGAACTTTGTATTCTAGTCAGCATGTAGCTGGAGCATCATTGAGAAATTTCATAGATGTAAAAATCCTCATAGCAGGGCAAAACAAAGTTAATGCAGTACTGTCAAGTCATTTTGGAATGCCTGAGACAGGGGAGGAAAACCCTTTGCCTAAATAGAACATGGAAATAAGCGCAATTTCAGGCTGTAAAATCCATTAAGTGACCAAATAATGGAAAGTGAAGCGCAAAGATATATTTTTGTTTTCTAGGCAGCATAATTTCAGTTTTCAATACTTTCCACTCAATGTCTTCTTTTCCCCCAACCTGAGCACTTGCTTTTGCTGTTACATTCCCCTAGCTGGATGATGATGTTAGAAATTATCTCCTGCCTGTGTTTCCAGTTGTACTGATACAACTAACAGAAGGTGTGGCTGCCTTCCACAGGTGTAACTGTGCAAAGAACAAAGAACATGCTATCAGAAGTGGGTAGACGATGTCCAGCCTCTTGATGGAAGAAAACGGGAGAACAGTGTAGATTTGGTCCCTGAGCTGCTGGACCATAATTTAGAGAGAACTCTGTTTCAAGTGGAAGAATGGGAAACTACTGATAAAAGGATGAAAACAAACATGCTATCCCAAGTTCCTTCCTCGACAATCCAGTTTGGTTGAGATGAGACACATAGCAATCCTGAAAGCTGGCATGGACACTGTCCCTTGGGGAACACAAACAAAAACCAGCATCTTTCCTTTCCTTGAAGACCTGATCCCCCCAGGCCATGGGGAGCCTGGATGTGTCTTTCCTTCTTTCACTCCAGCCATCTTAGGTCTATTGGTCCGAGCTGGGGAAGCCAGGGATATTTTGGGGAAGGTAGTTTGGTTGCCTTATAGGTGGAAGGAGAGAGGAGGCACAGCCCCCTTTCAAATGTAACTCTGGAGAAGGAAAAAGTTTAAATAACTTGTCTGGTTTATTTCCTGGCTAGTGGTAAAAGCTGTGGCATGCTTATGCATCAGTCAGAGGACTTGAAAACCATGTTATTTGCTCAAAAACCATATTTCCTAATTTAACATTCATTTTGATAGATCTTAAATTTTTCAGACATGAGAGTTCACAACATCAAAGTTCAGCATGAAGCTCTTTTCTCTGAATTATGCTTTTCTCTCCCTTCCACAGCCATTCTTTTCTCCTTTCCATCTACCTCCACCCTAACAAATCTCCAGGAACCCTTCTAATGCAATTGCAGGTCCAGAGGATGAAAGTCACAGAAGCCTAAAGCTCTTCCCCGTTTAGGTCCAAATTCTGTAAAAGCTCCCCCTTTTCTTAGCTTGGTGAACGATCAGACTGTGGCAGCAGCTGTCAACCCATAGAGAATAACAATAATAATATAAATTACTTAGATCTGGGCTATGACGAAGATGGATGAAGATTTATCTATTTACAAAAAAAAAATTTTTAAAAAAAATTTTAAAAAAATCCAGAGTTCCTTGGTTCATGCAATAAATATCTTGCTTAAAAATATGTAAATGTGCATTAAACCAACCAACTTTGTACTCACTTAGCAGAATTTTAATATGACATGCTACTTAAAACTGCTCTACACTTTTGCTGTCATTTAAAGATAATTTACACATTTCATAAATGTTTCACTGTTTATTCTGTAAGGCAAGTACAGGTTGCACATGCTCTTCATGTACAAGTTTATGCTACTAATAAAATAGATTCCAATAATAGATCATTGGTTTGCATGATAACGTAGGAGGAGGAAAACCTCAGGATTTTCTGGTTCTAAAAGGACCTAAAAGGTTGATATAGTATTTGTGAAACTGAAATGCACTTCAATGTTTAGATTAAATTAACATTGATAATTATCATATGTTAACATATGATGCATTAGTTTCCCTCCAGTATATGTTCCCTGTTTTTTTCTAATAAAAAGCTCTTGGAAAGTACAAAATAGGAAGCCTGTGACTACCAATCATCATCACATATTTCATTATGCCATGTTTGCAAGTAGCATCTTCTAGTAGGTCAGCCAATATTTTTGGAAAGATACATGTTTCAAGATTTGGTTTGTCTGTTTTTATTTCTTTAAAACTCTATCAGTTGACCTAACGGCAAATATTAGTTGTGTTCATAACTTTTGTCTTGCATATACTCTGAAATCCTCATGGTTACAGTAGAAAAACAGACATCCATTTTCAGAAATTAAAAAAATATATATTGGAAAGAAGCCTTTTTATTGATTAATTTTGGTGAACAGAGTAATATATCTTTCTGTTTTAATTATGTCATTCACATTTACCACTAATGACTAAGTTGTTCTCAAAACATAAGCACAACTTGGCAATAAGACAATATTCTTCCAGCATGTGGAAAGTTGTAATTTTCTTTTTTCTTAAAGAAAACTGAGAACTACTGTACAGCAATTAAATTTCCATCCTTACTAGGACCATAATTTCTTTTGTTACTGGGTTTTAAAAGCATACAGTACACACTAGATATGTATGATTTTGACAGCAAGGAGGAAAAAAGCCTACTCCAGACTGCTATGACATAAGAAAACTCTGCTTATATTATCCTGCTGATATTTTCCTAATTAGAGAAATTTTTTTTTAAATTTTTTTTTTTTGCCAAGAGTCCACATGTATCCTATCATTCCCATAATGTCAATCTCTGCCTTCTTTTGATGCCTGAAATTTGACTATGTGCTAGCTTCTAGGATGGAGATGCTCACTTATGAATGCCAGAAAAAAAATCTGAAGAACTTTAAAACTTCATTTTTTTCTTCAGCACTGGCAGAAGAAAATGGAAATGAAAACAATTATTTACGTATTCACCATATAACAGGTGATCTCGCAAGTTCAATCCCTGTAGGGTAAATAGTAGTTTAATTCCCTAGGCTACAGTTTTGAAAGTTACCAGCTGACTGTAGGCTTCTATTCAACTACTGAATCTGTGCCTGTTTTCAACAATGCTGACGTCCCTTTGAAATCCAGCCCCTATAAGCCTTCTTAAGGATGAATTTCAGAAATTTCTTTTTATACACACGAGTGAAAAGTCTTGGAATTTGATCATAAAACACATTAAGATGACCGAGTGTGATAAAGATTCCCAAGTCCTTTCTACAGTTCCTATAAGTGAGATTTACTATTTTAAATCTAACAAAACGAATCTCTATTCATCATCTCTGAGAAGGTGACTAGGTGCCCTGGGATAGGAATGGGATGTGAATGTAGCTCAGATGATGCCTTTTGCCAAGAGCTCTGGAGGCTGGGCAAAGAAGAGAAAGATTTGACATAACCTGAAATTTATCACTGAACTGTGCTGAGGTTATGAGGAGAGGAAGTTCTACAACAGACTGGCCTATTTAATCATACCTGAAGCAGGTATTCAGTCAGCAAATAAGGTTTCCACATCTTAATACTGCAGTCAGAGAGGTATAAAACTCATTTTGTAACATGACACAGGGAGAGGCCAAGTGGGAGACATTCCACGGGAAGTGGCCATACCAGCTCATTAAGATGACATGTTTCCCTGAAAAAGTTAAAGAGGACAATACTGGGGGGGAAGGGGGAGGTACCTGTGGCTGTGACGAAATAGTGAAATGGCATCAGCACACAGTAAGAGAATTCTAGCAATATTCATGTCTAATTGAAAGCACTTAATGAAGAAACTCATGAGCATGATCCTAGGACTGGAATGTTTCCCTTCAGAGTGTCTAAATAAAAAATCAGAAGAATGTGCAACTTCCATTTCCAAGCTGTGTTTTTTCAGGCACTTGAAAAAAGATGCAAAAAATATGTAGTGTTTTCGGCATATTCCGAAAAAACTTGTAACATTAAAAGTTAAAACATAATTTCTGGCATGCTTGCAAACTTACAGTGATGCATATGGCAAGAAGCATTTGTCATATAATTTGATATTTGTATAAAAAGTAATTTTAAGGTTTGTTTGATAGTTGAAACATTATGAAAATTAAAATTAATAACCTAAGTATTTCAGGTTCAGAAATAATTGTGCCTTACAACTTCTTTGTTTATTTGAGCAAAGAAAACAATATTCTAAAATAAATAAAAATAGTATTTCCCATGTGAAAATTAAGCTTAATGGAGCCTGAATATACACAGCAAAAACCAGAGTATAAGAGCCTTAGTACCCAGTGTGGGAAGGTTCATTCAATAAACCTAAAAGCTTTCTGCTAATTTTTGAGCTCAGTTAACAATTTGGTCAAAACCTAAAACTGTCACTGCAAATAAAATTGTAGGCATGTGCATCTTCAAAAAGAGAGTCTTCCTGACACTTCTCCAGTCATTTAAACATAAAGTTGTTTCACATAAACATAAACAATGGGGTTCTTTCTTTTTTGAGTAAGCCTAGATTGTGAAAATGTTCAAATCAAATGAGTCCATATTTTTCCTACTTCCTTCATACTTCAGTGATACATGGTCATATTTCTAATACATGCCCATAAACCCTCTTTTCAAAGCTTCTGATTGTCCTGAAGGATGCTTAAATACATTGTTCTGAGAGTTCTTCCAACCTTAAGACTTTTTTTTGTTCAGTCCATGCTCAGTGGCAAAACAGCACCCGAAGAACACAGAATCAGACCTGACAATGCTGAGAGTGGCCATCATGTCGCATTTTTTCCATATTCTCCTTCCCCATAACTGTTTCAGCTGCTGTCCTTGGGAAGTGAGATTTTTGGTTTGCATACCACCTGGAGCTTAATATGTGTTGACTTGTTCTAAAGCTGAATACAGCCTTGTTAATTGAAAGAAAAGATTTGAAGAAAGATATCTTAAAGCAAAATTTTAAAAGAAAAGAAAGTAAAACCAATAATAATTAATAATAATAATAATAATAATAATAATAGTAATAACAAGCCAAAAATCAATATTAAAATTAATAAGAGCTCATCCAAAGCTTGCTTGCAAATAACTCAAAACAGAGAAGTGAAAAATGTTAACACTAGAGCTGAACAAGCTAAAGAGTGCAGATCTTACACTGAAACCCAGGGCAGAATTGAGCATGTAGAGGCAGATACTGTGTCACTTGCTAACATAGCTTTTAATTATTAGTCACATTGCCTATCTGGGTTCATCTTGAGCCTGCAGTTAGTATGGAAGGGAAACACCCATTTCTCTGCCCTAGTCTTTTGCAAAACCAAAAGCTGTAGAGAGAAAACAGTTTCCACTAATAGTAAGCACTCTCTGTGGCAGCATAACAAACAATTGCTGTGTGTGTGAGAGAGAGGGTTTCGGATGCACAGGATTGGTTTCCACAGTTGCCAGGCATTCTCTCAGCTAGCTGTGCTCTCCTGACCCATAGTGCATAATGGATTTTCCAGTTCCTGATGTGTATGTATAGCTAAGTCCAGAACATCTTGCTCTTCTCATTGTGTCAGCTCAATGGCAGAACCCAGGTAAAAGTCACGTATTTTTAACAGCTCCTAGATGGGGCACTGTGCAGGTCTGAGCACACAGCCCCCATCGTAGGACTAATCTGGTCATGCACTAAGAGTCTGCAATCAGTAATCTGCAGAAGCAAGTCTAATGTTACGCTGACTGGGAGAGTTAAGGTGAAATCACTGAATTTCTGTGATAAGAATGTGCATCTTTAATGGATAACATGACCCCACATAATTCTCTTTCTTGCTATCTGAATATGAAGACAGAATGAATACATAGTTACAGTGGCTTAGATAATCCCTTTTAGGGGCTGATGTGTTCCTTCGCACATGTGACTTGTTCCCTTGTGAGCAGAGTGTGCTGCTCTGGCAGTTTCAGCCCTAAGTCTAGCTCTGGCAGTGACACTGACTTTTCTTGTCTTTTCTGTTAGGTTTCTCATTTCCCATCCTACCTGTGGAACAAGCTTCTGGGCAAGTGTTTTGTTTCTTGTTGGGTCACTATATTATACTTTAAAGATGTATAGAGAGGTTTCCTTTTGTCATACTAAAGTATGTGAGATGATATTTCATACCCAAAATTGTTACCATCTTTTAAAACAAGTAAATTAATAGCAGGATAACTATAGAAAAAGGTGTAAAAATACATCAGATTTTTAAATACAATGTTATTGATCAATTGGAGTTTGACAGATTAAATAGAAAAACTGAAATGCCTTTTCATGTCTTAGTCTTAACCGTTATCATTTATCAAAACAAAACCAGAAAGGCTTATAAACAACAAATAGGGTAGTGATCATTTTATAGCATCAAGAGGTTTGCAGCATAACTAATTTAAATGACAGGAAGGTAAGAATTTTCAAGAATTTTTTTGTTTCATAAAAACATGCAGAAACATTGCAGTCATTTGGTTAAGTGAAAAAGGTAAAATCTTCTGCTAGATCCTGCTGCATTATTGCTACACTACAAAAACCATGCAAGCAAGCAACAGTCTGTTCCTGTGCAATGTGTTCCACTCAATATATGCCAGACATGTAGGTCTGTACAGACCGAAGTGCAACTGGATTTGCAGATGCTGGTGAACTGAGTACTTTTTCTAGAGTGACAACAAAACAGATCATTATTCCATTAATCACAGAACCAGAAGGTCTCTTAATTGGTCTTCAGGAAGACAAAGTTTTTGGTTTTTCCTAACAAGTTATTTGAAATAAAATTACTAAAAAGTGGCCAAAAGTTAAAAGATCAGACACTGAGCAGGAACAGGGGCGAAAATCCATCCAAATAAACCCCAAACAAAACTAAACCAAAACCCAAAAAGCAGAAGTAAAAAGAGTGCAGTGGATAAAATACTCAAATATGCACAAATGCAGGTAGTCCATACATTACAGTATGGAACAAGCAGTTATAGGTATGGTTTTTGTTACAGCAAATCCTCTGAGAGCCCTCTGGATGTGTTGGGAGAGTGACCATCAGCACCTCCACACTCAGACTCACAGTCGTACAGAATGAGGCAACACAACTCCTTAAACAGAAAAAAAGAATTTCTCATGACTGGTCATGTAAGTGTCACAAAGAACCTAAGAACTTAAGCCTAAGATCAAAATCAAAGTTCTTAAAGTCTTCATCAAGTTGCTGCCAGAGTTCACAACATTTAATACCTGCCTCTGTGCCACTACTGCACTTTCAAAGTAAATATTCTAGTACTAAGGGGTCTGTTCACATTCATGCATGTCCTGACAAGGCTCAAATGTTTAATCATTGGAACTGGTAGATGTATTCTCTTTTCTTCTTAATCCTCAGATAACGACTCACCCTATTCACATCCCCAAATCAGGGATGTGAAATCCTGAGAGGATGTAGGCATCTTTCAAAAAATGCAAAATAAATCTAAGATTTGTTCCTGCCCTCAGAATTTCTTGTGCACAATCTGTCTTGTGGGTATTGTGTATTCCTCTCTGGGAGACTTTGGATTTCTATGGGCAAACTGAATTCTGCTCAGGAGCTGAGTGGCTCGGGGTCTTGAGGGCAATTTTAGAGAACAACAGGGCAGAATAAGTGCCTAATGCCCAACAGAAACAGGATTTGACATAAATACAGCAGAGCTTGTGCCAAGGGAAGAAATAAAAGAGTAGATATGAGACCTATGGAAAATCATAGAAATTAAAATCAGTATCAGGGTTCAGGTTAAAATCCAGAGAGCTTTGGGGTTAAGGTCTCATTCAGGTAGAGAAGCTTTATCTCTTCATGGCCAGTATTAAAACAAAACATTTGACTGAGGAAATGAATTGCTACAGGAAAAAAAATGACTGAGAAGAAGCTCCATGGAATTACGATATGAGTTTAGTTCAACCCTCCAAAACTACTCTGCCCTAGCACCACTTGTGAAGATCCTAAAGATCCATGCTGTTCTTGGTACATTTTATCTTCACGAAAATCTGACTATTAAACAATAATGAGCTCTTTTGACATTGGAAACAATCTTTATGCTCTGAGCTATATCCTGCTGGCATTTTTTAAGCATTATTCTACTGACTTGCTGGAACTTTAATAATTTAATCAAAACAGAATTTTTTTCTTTTAGTTTAGAAACAGATATCTCTTGATATTATCTATATATGCACGATTTTTAAAGGGCTGAGTCACTTTACCTGAAATTTATTGTATATTTGTTGTGCACTCTTCACAGTAGAATTTTAAAAATACATGAAAATTTTACATTAAAATATTACTCTATTATTTAATTTAAAATATATATTTAATTTATTAAAGCAACATACATAAATATGTATGATGCCAAAGTTTAGCAGAAGACAGAGATAATTAATGAGAAAAAAAGAAGTCTGTCCCTCTGTACATGAATTCACAGAATATATTTGACGATCAGAGCTTTAACACCTTGTGAAGTTTCTTTGTCACTTTGTAGAAATGTGGTGTGATATACAAAGAATAGATAGGTCTGAAGAATGCCTAGAGACCAGATTTGATTGTCAGTACAGTCTCAGAGGGAGAAGTACACAAATACAACTTTTTTAAATAGAATCTTGTTTCTTCTGACCTGCATGAGGGATACACCTGTCATGAGTTTTCTTCATTTTTTGTGATATAGAAAAATTCTAATTTGCTTTGAGGTAGCGAAGCTGAAAATGAAAAGCTTTGAATATTACCAAATGGAACACGTGTATCTTAGGAAGTATTAGTTACCTCTTCTGAAGGATAATATGTTGGGAAAATATCCTCACTTTTGACTGGTTGCTGTTGTCTTGCAAACTCTGTTTCTCTAGGACTCAAAAAGCCATACTGAATTTAAACAAGATATTTTATTTCATATTTGGATGCTGGCAAATGAAAGAATACATCACAATGCATTTATTTGAAATTATTTATCTTTGAATTAGAATGTGCTCAAGACACTTTAGAAAATAATTAATGTATTTAAAACATTTAGAAAAGGAAAACCTCTCAACTAATGAGCTTTTGTAGTATGCTATGAATGATGAAATACAACTGTCCTTTAAAATGAGGTTAAATATTATGGGGCAGAAAAGAGAAAAGGCAGTAACCCACCCAGCAGAATGATATAAGGAGGAACAAAGGTAGAACTGCTAAACTGAGTTCTTTACCTTTATAACATCCCTCTGAAGCTAAGCTTCTCCTTCCATTTGTTGTCATGCGCATTTCAGAAATCAACATTCACAGACTATAGAAAAATGTGAATTTTAGCATATGAATCATGAATATTTAATTCTCATTTTTCATGTGTTTTTCAAGAACTCTTGACAATTATTTCACAAGATTTCCCTAAGTGAAAACAAAAGCCTGTAACAGCTGAACTTGGATATCTGATGAGACAACTGCTGACAGAAATGTTTGGGGATTCTGTTTTGCAGAAACTTTAGACACGTCATTTTTCAGTTGCGATTCTTGATTCACTAAAAAGACAATTTGCATCATATATGTACTAAGACCTATAGTGTCACATAATTTACCCATGTGTCTAGGTACGTAAGTGGAGTAAGACACAACCCAAAATTTCTATTCATGTACAACTCCCACCATTTTTGTGCACTGGGACATGGAAGAGGGGCCCAGACATGGACTGGTTAAGACTGGGTGGAAAGCCTGCAGCTCCTTGATATGACCAACTGTCTCACTGCTCAACAGGGTCCAGCACAGCTGAGCAAGCACAAAATCACATGTAGGACCAAACACCTTGACAGAGAAGATGCTGTCTATACAGAAGGCCCTGCAGCAGAGCCTTCTGTTTTGAACTGAACAGTATTTAGTCACCCAGAGCCTCACTCTTGCAATTTACCAATTCTCTAAAATATATTTCAAGCAGTAATTTTATTAAAGATTTAGTTCTGTATCAACTTCTAGGGATGTGCAGCAAATGTGAACTGAAAATCCATCCTTTTGGGTTAGAAAGCTCTGGTGAGATATTAAGATAAGTTAAAGAACACAAGAGTTGAATAAACAGCTTCAGTTTTGAATCTTGAATTACAGGCTAGGTTTGTGGTTTAGGCTTTCTGCAGCTTAAGAATGGCACTAAAAGGCTATAAAATTATATTAAAGTTGATTTAGATGGAGCACTTTTATAAAAACTCAGTTTTGGGTAAGCATGAGTAGAAATAAATCTATCTCTCAGTTCTTTCTTTTTGAAGCCCTGTGGCATAAGGAGGGACAAGGGAGTGACATGAGAGCTGGCCTAAACACCAAGGTAGGCTTACAGCTGCAGAGGAGGCAGGTCAGCAGAGATCCTCTGCTGCTCTTAAAAAGACATGTTGTTTTTGAAGCTCACAAATTAATCAGATCTCATTCTGGGGCCCTTGAGGCATTGTATCACAAAGCACTCAGAGTAAATCTATATTGCCCCACTCTATGTAGTATATAAAGAAGGGAAGTAACAACCATTGCAGACACATGGCTTGGTCTTCTTCCTAATGCAGGCTGAGAACTCCCTTGAAAATTTAATATCTCTGCGAGATTTTCACCAAAAACTGTAAAACTACATCAGGCCTCCGTTTGGCCCAATACACTATTATTTATTTCTACTGAAGTCATGTCTGGAAATTGCAACTGAGATAAGGTGTCAGGCAATGCACAAAAGGGCTTGAGTCATCTCACCTAACTTTATCTATCTGTAGCTTAACATCTGGTTTAAAGTGTTGTCATCAGGAAGAGGTAGTGAGAATAATGTTCAGAGAGCAATTAACGTAAGTCTTAGACAAGGAAGATGATTCATCCCCTGAAGTGTCTGTCTCTATTTCTCTTTATTAAATGTGCAGAGAGACTGGAAAACCAAGTAAAATGAGACTCTTACTTTTCTAAGGCTACCGTATGATGAAATTAATCTCATCTTATTGCCTGTAAAAACTTACAGTCCAAATGAAGTAGAGCACATACAGGATGGACAGTAATTACACAGAGAGAAGAATTGATTTTCCTAGAATAAGACAATTGTTTTTCCAGGTGGTTCTTCCCAGGATCCTTTGGCCCCTTCATCAGCTTTTTTCAGGGAATGTCATACAGTAATGTCTAACAAACACAGAAAAAAGAGTCCTTCCATTTGTCAGCTGCACAGCTAGGTAGTAAGATGAAGAATCTGTTTTTACGCATTTTTCAAATATAGCTGGTTCCTTTCCAGGTAAAATAGGTGGAACAGAATGAACTATAGTAACTGGATAAGTTTACTGCAGTGTTGTTAAACCTTTCCCATTACTATGTACGATTTTCAAAGTAGTGTCCAAAATTATTTCCAAAAGGCAGTTCCAGTTGCATTGGAAATGATGGAAAAAGACTTAATTAGCCCTCTTGGCTCTCTGCTTTCTCACAGAATATTTAAATTTAAAAACATGTTTTTTTCACTATGTGGTACAATTTCAGTCTCAATGTCTCATCTGGAGCTTACTGAAGTAAAATTTAAAAAAAAATTACTTAAAAAGATGTAAATTTATTTCACTGACTCCTAAAAGATACTCCGTATGTTTTCAAAAATTCATTGCCATTTTTCATATGAGCAATCACACAACTTAGGGGGGACCTGGCTCTGTAAGGCAAAATTTATCATTGAAAAAAACCCTAATAAACAATAAAAAAATGCATGGAACTGCTTCTCCCTGTGGCATCAGATAATACCTTTGCCAGACACCACAAATTTCTTCGTAGAGTATTAGGGAAATCTAATACTGTTGCTGACTGTGTCATCAAACTACTTTTTCAGGACTGATAAACAGAAGATTGAAAAAGGAACACTAAGTATTCATAGAAACATCAAAAAATACAAAATGGCTATATTCACCCACTAAGGTATCTTATCAGTCAGAATGAGTGCTCAAGTAAATATGTGTGCTGAAGACATAACTTCTTTATGTCTTAAATATGTCTGTATGTATTTATAGAAACAGTTTGTAAACAAAGGTACAGAAATGTTATCAAATGAATGATAATATTAAATTAATTGTATGTCCTTGTCTGGAATACCATGTTCAACAAAAGAAGCTGTGGCAGAAATAGATGGACTTGTGTGGAATATAAATGAACAATGATATGAAAAACATAGATTTTTAGCACGTAAGAAGAGAATGTATAATATAAAGATACACAAACGAACCCACAAACACAACTTCTTACTGAACATACAAAACACTTTCTGGCTTACATAAAACATGAATTTCCTCCAGCTGTACTTATACTGATGTAGCATTTGCTTTCTCTAAATTTTTTAGTCATGTAATTCAAGACTTCTTGTAAGGAAAGGAATGTGAATAAAATACATAAACAACAAAAAAGTCAAGGAAATGTCATTGAATATTAAGGTGGCTAGTTTTTATCAGTAACATAGCTTCAACAAGATGTTTAAAAACTGTCTGCATAGTTCATAGTTTACAACAAGTGTTGTCCAACTCTTTTTGGTTATAGACGTCTGGCCATGAGTGAAAGCTTATTTAGTAATTTCTGGAACAAAGCTGAGTGCAAGTAAGAAGTCTCTGGTATCAAGAATACTCGTTAAGGAGTATGAAATCAGATCATTTTGGTGCTGTTCTCATGGTGTCTCAAATTTGAGCATATAAAACAGTGCAATGTGTTTGAGTTTATGCTAGTTTGTTAATATTGGCTAAATAAGTATCTGGGTATGGAAATACAAGCTTTCATTGCCTTCATCAAACTACAGCCCAGGGGTAATTTGGAGGATGTCAGCAGCAGGGAGGAATCCATTGCAGTCTTTTACACGTCCCTTCCCTCAGAACCTGTGACTCACAGCTCTTGTTTTTATTTTCTCCTTCACAGCAGCCAATTTAGAGGTAGGCAACCTCTGACCCAAATAAAAGCAACTATTTCTAGCTGTTGATGGCATTTAGCTACAGTCTTATGCTGTTTCCCTCAGGCAAGTCTCTCAACTCTGTAGTAAACACTGGTGCTTCTTCTCTGAGCTCTTTGGCTCTGGCATACCTGCCCTGAAGCTACCAATGGTATTCCAGGCTCCCTCCTGCAGCTGATGGAGACGGCTGTGACAGCCCTGGGGACAGCAGTCAGCCTGCAGAGCATGAGGTGGGAGAGCCCAGGAGCACCCTCAGACTCCATGAGGCTGTCACTGGACGCCTCTCCCAGTGCAGGTCTTGCCTTCCCGATCCCGGGATGGTGCCTGGCACGAGGGCTGGCCACTCCTGGCAGCGGCTGGCCAGGACAGGCTGTGCCATGGATCACAGAGCGTCACCGCTGGAACAGCCCAAGGTTAGGAGCAGTCCTGCTGGGACGTGGGAGTTTCTCATGCTCACGTAAATACAGACACGTACCTATGTCTGCGTGCTTATGTACACACACAGCTGTGCATACACCACATGTGCACTCGATAAAAGTGGGGTTTGTACAGGATAGCTCTGTTTTCAACCTCCTCCCACAAATCGCCCCAAAAAGTGTGTTAGGAGAACTAAGAAATCACAACAACAGAGGGAGTTTAGTGGAGGTTTTCTTAAGGGGTGGAGATTCAGTATTTCACTTGGGAATTTTTGGAGAGAAATAAAACCTTCTATTTTATTTTAAAAATAGGGATAAAACTCCAGTGCTTTAGATCGAACAAAATTTCATCCAAAAAAGGCAGGGCTGCTCCCCCTTATTACAGCACCTAGGACACTGTGATACAGTCTGTGAACTCAGAGAAGAATCTGGAAGGAAAACCACCCTCTCTGAACTACCATTTTTTTATTATTATTGCTTTGTTGTTTTGTATCTCTGTTCAACCTAAGGAAAACTCCTCAGCATCCCGGGCAGTTTCCTAATTTGTTTAATTCTCCTGCTACACTGGAACATACAGATCCCTCCCTTTCTCTTCCCATCCAAAGTAAATGAAATTTTTTTGTACTTTTACTTAATTAATTTCTGAGGATTGAGTGCTTGGTTTATCTTCAAAGCTGTTAATAGATCTAGATTTAGATCTAGATCTAAATCTTCCCACCATAATGGGGGGTATTGTTTAAATATGAACTTTTAAATCCAAAAAATCTCAATCTTTTTTTCTAGTGTTTGTAATGGATTTAAAAGATTTTTTAAAAGTTCTTTTGGCTGAAGTAGATTTTTTTTTAAATGTGATTTTTCTCTGTTTTTCTATTTTTAAAAGATAAACAGAAAGGAAGGGAAGGGGGTCATAAGAGTAAACAGCAGCTATAAAGTTGTGTGCGTAGAAATATATTAAAACATATTTCAAAAAAAACCCCTTTGTAATATTGATGAAAAATAAAAGGAATGTCTACCTTCATTGTTTGTGCAAATGAATCATTGAATTTTCTGAAAACCATAACTGAATTTTAAATGGATACTGGAGATCTTTTCTTATTTCTTCTTCATTTTAGAATGCTGTGGCAGGAAGAGGGCATCAATTGACCATTAGTTAACTGTTTCCACCCCAGCACAAAACTAGGGGAAACTTGATTAAAGTTTCATTTGAAAGAAATTGGGAAAGTATCTTGATAGCCCTGGATTATTCCATTCAGCCTTTATCAGTAACAGACCATCTGCATTTTCCACTCAAAATTACCTTGATCCATTTTTTTCCCCAGGGTTCTCTGACAGCAAATGTTTTTCATCAGACCTGACTTATCCACATGCCAAGATGCTCTCTTTTAAAAACTGACTTGTTGGACTGCAAGTTGATAAACACCTATAATAATTCGATTTGCATCTGGTAATATTTATTTATGTTTAGAAAGAACATATTTGTCCTTATGTTGTTATCTCATAATTCAGTAACTGCCTGCCTTTGGCCAGTCACAAGAGCTTTTGGCTGGTTGTTTTTTTAGCAAGGTTTGGAAATGGATGTGAGTAAAAAAAGACTTCTGTCTCTTCATCTGCTGGTCCCACTCCTTTTGTAAAATAAAGGTCATCTGGATTTTATTTTGCACTGAAGAATGTACAGCATGTACAGAATTTTTTTCCATGTGAGAAACAGCATTCAGTTACAACTGCTTGGATTGTAAGCCTGAAAATGTTTGTGGCAAAATACCTGGCTTCAAGTTCCTCTTTCTAAAAACAAATGTGAGCTAAGCCTGATCTTGTGGTTGAAGAGGAGGAGGGTGGTGGATGGCGTCTTGGAGAGCCTGAGAGTTTTGAATAACCCACTCTCAGCCATTAATGTACTGCCCTGAACTTCACGTGGCCCATCTTAATGACATGTCGAATCCCATGACCCTGTAGCAGTTCTGGTGAGAACAGATCAAAACCTTAAATAAGACATGTAACAGCTTTAAGCTGGGGGAAGAAAAAAAAAAAAAAAAAGAAAACAAAACAAACAAAAACCCCAAAACAAACAAACAAACAAACAAAAAAAAACCAAACAGAAAAAAGCTGAAAGCTGCTAAAAAGGAACTTGAGGGAAGCATAAATTTAGCCGATGGTGTACTGTGTATTCAATGTGTGCTGGCAGAGAGGGTGGGGTTTGTTATTGTGAACTTCTCTGCTTTGCAAAAACAACTCTCCCAGCAACTGCTGCCCATGCAATCATCACTATCATCATCATAATCATCATCATCATCATTCAAAAAGAACCCCTGGTCTCTGTTGGGATATTGTGGATATAGTATAGATATGAGACATTTTTGCACATGCACTGTTACATGCATATACTTAAGAAAACATGGTTTCAAGGTTGATGGTGGCTTCTACAGAAGGTGATGCCTCTTCTAGGAGCACGGCAAGGCTGAAGTGAGTAAGAATGGACTCATGGTCATGTTCTGCCTCTTCATCCCCAGCATGGTAGGCTTTAAGGTACAAAGAGCCCAATCACATTATGGCTTCACTGAGCCAGCCTCTGCATTTCCTAACTTTCTAGGGAAAAAGAGACCTTGTTTATCTGCCAATACAAAAGAGTATCTTATAATTCCCTTTTGGGGACAGGGCAAAATTCCATAATCCTAAAACTGCATCTAAAAGCAAACCACAAGATTATCCCATATTCTGTGAAGTAAGGGACCAAGTTATGGAAGACCCAAGCAGGAGGCCCAGGTTTGGTATGAAAGATTGATGTACCGCTTAGTCTGACCCAGGAATTTGCACCCAAACATGTCTATAAAATTAAGCACTGCTTGCAAGTGAGAGGAGGAAGGGATGGTTTGACACATTTCCATTCTGTCTTGAGCTATTTCACATCTATTTAGCTAATGAGAATTAAAAACAAAAAAAGGAAAGAAAGATAAACAAAAAATGCAGTTTAAAATGAAACATTTCAGTGGTGGAGTAAAAATTTCTAAACTACATGCATGCTGTACATATTTGAACAGTCCTGAGGAGAAACTCCCAAAGCTGCAGCCGGAAAGTGCCAAAGGTGGCATCCTGAACTCTCCTACTCTCATTCCTACTCCTACTCTGTGTGTCTGTAAGAGAGTCACAATTTTTTTTTTCTGCTGGTTGCAGCCATTTAAAATCCAATTGTTTGGTTTCCACTGAGCATTTAGGTTTCTCCCTATAATCAAGAGCAAAAAAAGGGACCTCTATAGGGGGATTCTGAGACAAGTGTCTGAACAAGACAGGGTCTGTTGCTGTCTGGACATCTTCCATAGTGGAAATCTTGGCAACTGGCAAGGCAAGTTGTTGAAATGCTCAGGAGGCTTCTGTCACAAAGATACACACAGGATGCAGGACTCAAAAAAGAGTTCAGAAAGTTCAGCTTCTGTTGATTATAAGATTTCTTTTGCTTTTCTCAAGTGTACATAAGCCAACAGATTTAAAGCCTCTTTGTTTTCTTTCAGCTACCACCTAATTGTACATTGCTGACATTCATGCTTCACACACTGTTCACATAACTTGTTTTTCAAACTGCATCACTTGTTAAAATTGAGTTCACCTTCCCTCAGTCCCAGATAGAATGGAAACAATTCTCCCTGCATAGCACATTTCTGTTTCTCCCAGATGATTCCATTTATTAATAATCCCATTATTTAATGTTATCAGTCATTGAATAGCTGTTTTATCTCTTCAACCTATAATCACAATTATTACCAGACTACATATTTTAAAAGTATGTTTGATCTGTCCCTTGTGAAGTGTTTCACAAAATTGCTGCCAAAAAATACTGAGTCAGTTTGTGGGAAGCCACAAAAGGTTCAGGCTGCACAGTCTGCTTCATTAGGTCTAAGATTATGTTTTGATTCTAAACTCAAACAGTGCTCACTGAAATGCCATCAATCAAGATAACAAATGAATTTTTATATGCCATATGTTCTTAAAGTGGAATTTTAATGAGATATTAAAATCTGCTTTAAAGCCCAGGTTATATACAAATATCTCAATGTCAAATACGTCAGTGTTATACAAAATATTTAACTAAGTCAAACATCTGCATGAGGGTTTATGGGTTACATTAATGGGAAATGTCTTTTAAGGCTAAATAGACTCATTCCCCTGAATAGACTTATACTTTGAAAAAGTCATCTCTTTTAACACTAAACTTGTCTCTTTTAATGGTAAACATTAACTTGCCAATGACTAAGCTAGTACAGATTCCTGTTTTTTTGTCAAGAGTTACACGCATTATGTTATATTTTATAGGTTCATCAACCTATCGCTTTTGTCTTACCCAGTATTGATAGCTTCTACTTAAGGCAGTAAGATTTTAGAGGTGATTTTCTGTATTTCTTAGATAAAATTGACCTTTAATTTAAAGAAACATCTTCATTTTCTTCTTATCTTTGTGCCTAGCTATTCATTGCCTATTTCAAAACCGGGTTATTTATTCATTTGGGGAATTCAAAATCTATAAAATGTTAGCTGCCATCATCTCATAGGCCAGCCTTTCCCTTCTTTGGCTGATGGCCAGGTCTTCTGGTTATGTTAGAGCTCCCAGGGGGTGGTCACTCAGCAAGCACAGCACCCCATGTCCTACTTCCAGCCACAAAGGGTGTATAATGGGGATCCCACTGTTCCTTCAATTACCCAGAGGGAGGCAACTGTTGTCATCTTTCTCCCACTTGTAAGCTCCAATAGACAACTGTGGGAACTTGACAGTATCCTTTTGCTTACTACAACTTATCTCAGCAGATTTGCTGATGATACCAAGCTGAGTGGTGCTGATGACACACCTGAAGGATGGGATGCCATCCAGAGGGACCTGGACAAGCTGAAGAAATGGGTGCATGGGACTCTCATGAGGTTTAATAAGACTGAGTGCAAGGTGCTGCACCTGGGGCAACCCCTGCTATCAGCCCAGGCTGGACGAACAGATGGAGAGCAGCCCTGCTGAGAAAGACTTGGGGGTGCTTGTGGGTGAGGGGCTGGGCATGACCCAGCCAACGGCACTTCCAGCCCAGAAAGCCAAACCTGTCCTGGGCTGCATCCAAAGCAGTGTGGTCAGCAGGGGAGGGAAGGGATTCTGCCCCTCTGCTCTGCTGCTGTGAGACCTCACCTGCAGTGCTGCATCCAACTCTGGGGTCCCAGCACAGGAAGGACAGGGACCAGTTGGAGCTCTTCTATAAGGAAAGACTAAGAAAACTGAGATTGTTCAGCCTGGAAAAGAGAAGGCTTTGGGGTGACATAGCTGTGGCCTTCCAGTACCTGAAGGGAGCCTACAAGAAAGATAGAGAGGGACATTTTATAGAGGAGCATGTAGTGACAGGACAAGGGGAATGGCTTCCAACTGACAGAGCAGGTTTAAATTAGGAAGAAATTCTCTGCTGTGAGAGTGATGAGGCACTAGAACAGGTTGGCCAGAGAAGCTGTGGGTGCCATTCCTGGGAATGTGTTCGAGATCAGGCTGGATGGGATCTTAAGCAACCTGGTCTAATGGAAGGTGTCTCTGCCCACAGCAGGGGTGATGGATCTTTAAGGTTTTTTCCAACCCAAGCCATTCTGTGATCCTGTGATTCTATCATTCTGTGATTCTATCATCTTATAAAGAGCCTGTAGAAGTCACATAAATCATTGTATTTCAAGTTGTGCAGCGCTTGCACTAATTTTCTTACGTGTTCTTGAAGAACCTCAAATAATGTCATAAGTAAAGCTAGGTAAGAATTTTTTTCTTTATATAAAAATATAAAAGTTTTATACTTCTCAAAATCTGAAAATCCAGCACACAATTCAGTGAAACTTTATTGGGAAAACAAACTCTTTGATTCAAGCTGAAATTTCAAGTAGGAAATGAAGGGAGGAGACAGACTGAAATAATGTTTACTGAAATAAAAGATAACTTGGTGTCAGGGCATCCCAGTTTACATCTGGGGCCTGAATCATGGAAAATGTGCCTTTCTTCTTGATTTGGAGTTTATTTTCTTGGTTTGATTTATTTTAAGTTGGATAAGGAAAAATTTTTGTTCTCTTCCCTGAAAACCTGCATTTAGTCAAGATTTTTTATTAATACAGGATACAAAAAGCCAAAAGGAAAAAGAAAAAAGTAAAGAAGCCCTTTGTACTGGAAAGTTTCATGGGATGTAAAAATTATTTCCTGCTTAGCCTGAATAGTAAAACCTGGCAAAACCTCCATAGCTGTTCTTGAGTGTCTCCCTGGTGCTAGGAGTTAAACACATTAGAGGGAAAGGAATGAAGCATGAGTAACATGATGAATATTCATGTCCTGGATGTGGATCTTGGAGTCAGCAGAAGTAAGTTTATGCCAGATGTAATGGTTCAGCCCAAATGAGGGAGACTTTCAAAGAATCCTGTGGAAAATCTGTTGTGCTCCTATTGACTGAAAAAGTTCATACTTCTTCCAGCTGATGACTCAATAAAATTATTTTTGCTTTAAATATACAAAGAACACAGCTGGGTTTAGTGTGTATGTACAAGCTCATAGATGTAAATGAAAACAAGGAGAGAGCCCAAATAATTTTTTTTTTTCATTCTTTGGGTGACTCTGAGGTGCTTCAGACATTTATGATGCTTTTTTTTTCCTGATACTAACACAGCTAACGCAATTGGCAACCTTCCTTGTTATTTATTGTTAACCTATGAGTGCTTTCAAGCCAATAAGACAGAATCTTACTGAGTGTGGAAACATCCCTGCTGGCTGAGGTCAAGCAGCTTCCACATCTCAATATGGGCACAAAGACAGCCCTGAGCAGGGCTGGCAGCTCTTGAAAATGCAGAGCCTCCTCAGCTTTGCCTGGTGGAGCTCTGCCTTTCCCCTCTGCTAATCATTTCCTGCTCCTTCCACCCCCTTCCAAATGTGTGGGCCCAGAAAGTACTGGCAGTCCCTCAGTTCATTGTATGTCTGGGCCACATATTATTTACATTACACTAGTTGCAAATGGCTCCAACTGGGATGAGGGCTTGGGTTTTTTTCTTTTGTTTGTTTTTTTCCTTAAACATTGAACAAATAAGAACAAAAATTTTTCAGTCTAAAGAGATCACAATTGCTAGCTATGAGAGTGGCTATGACAAAAAGATCCTGTGAAAAAGCAGGGAAGATAAAAATGAGAGAGAGAGCAAGTGACAAAGCACAAGTTTGGCTTTGATCTCACACCTTCTCCTAATAGGTTTTTTGAACACATTTCTTAATTTTTAGCATGCTAAGCCACTTTTTCTTATGCACTGATATCAACAATAATGCTAGAATAATTTGATGTGTGGCACCATGGACTGTAAACAGAATTGAGAACCATGCTTCACCTAAAAGTGCTGCCCATTACCTTATTCTTCTTACTCTTTCACAATTGAAAGGAAAACATTTGAGGAACTTATTCTGTGACCTGTCAAAGTGATCTTGTGTGTTAACTATCCCACACACTTTATCCACATGGAGATATTGAAAGGAGACAAAAGAGATCCTATTAGAGATTTCACCTTTATTATCTGTTCTCATAATCTTTTCAGTCATGGATAAAGGATCAGAAAAATAAAAATGTGCTACAAAATTTAATGTATGGTGAAAAATTGGTATTTCAATAAAGGTCTTGATTTCCTCAATATGATATTCTACATCATAGTGGTAGCAATGTGGTCTAGCTTGGAAAAGCATGGAATGTGTCATAATGCATAGGCTTTGCTAACCTTACTGGATTTCTTTAGTATAAACTGAATAAGACTTCTAAGAACCAACTGGTCACTTATAATAACAGGATCAGAAGAGGAACAAAGAAAGTGTAGTGGTTCAATTAGCTGAAATCTTTGTATGTGCATAGACACTGCAAGAAAAAGAAAAAGAAATTATAGTCTTGCAACATGATAAAAAAATGCATTTTTTGCCTGGCATAATAAAGACTTACTGGAATAAATTATTATGCTAAAAATTACTGGAAGGAATATCAATTGTTCATTAAAGACGTGGGGACAATGCAAAAGGATGATTTAAAATTACCACATTAACCTGATGAAAAAAGGTTTGCAATGGAAAGGGGAACAAATGTGGGGACTACAGTGAAGGAGGAGGCAGATCACCATGAATACCTATCAAGAGGAAGAAGCTTTATGTAAGCAGCCCACCAAAAACACAGTCTCCTTGAGAGATTTCCCTTTGTCATTGGGAAAATAAACCAACATGATACAGAAAGGTGGTAATTCTGGATGTACTGGAAGCAGCGAGAAGGAAGAATTCAAGGAAAGGAAGATGGAATAGATGAGAATAAAATGTTGTAGGCAAATTAGGTGAAAATCCCTGTAAAACTTTTAAGTTCATGATCTTCAGAAAGTAAGGGAAGGGAGTAACAAAAATGCCAATGAAATTCAAGACGCAGACTTCATACATTCAAAGACTGGAAGATAAAACCACAAAAGAGACAAAAAATAAAATTAAAAAAAAACAAAAAACAAACAAAAAAACCCCAAAAAAACAACCCACCCAACCACAACCAAACAACAACAACAACAACAATACATAAGGAGGAACTGTACTTTCCTGAACAGGAAAGGGCATGAGCTGTCTCAGTGTGGAGAGCATGACAAGCCTAGATGAGAGATCTGCTGGTTAAAATCACAGTTTTTTTCAATTATCTCAAACCTATGAGTGCCACATAAGAAAGTGGAGTAACCAGAGTAACAAGGATGAGTATTAAAGAAGAGCACAGGCATGTGGGGACAAGAGAAGAAAGGGCTGTAAAGGATGAACAGACAGATGTGAGTCATAGTCATTCAGTAACAACATCAGGATTAAGAAGAAGATGAAAAAGGTGACAGATGAATTAAGAAAACTGAAATGTTTAATCCCTTCATCAATAAGAAGGTCAATAACAATCATTCAGCCATCATCTTTAACCTCAGTAACATAGGAATGAGATCTCAGGTTAGAACAGGGGAAGAAGAGTAGAGAAGAATATTTATACAAGTTGAATTGCTTTAGATGAACAAATTCAGATGAAATTTTCCCTAGGGGACTTTGACAGCTGGCTGAAACTGTCCCCAGGGACATTATTTACTATCTTATACAATATGAGGAGAGCAGGTGTGAGTCCAGAAGACTGTAAAAGGCAACCTTTGAAAAAATTTTAGCTGGAAAATGAAAATAAATATGATGCTAGTGACCACAATCGAACATTGCAACTGTTTCCCTAATATTTTGGCACACTTGCTATCACTTGCAACCTAATTTAACTTGGATGCCTTTTTTACAAGGGCTGCTTTTGCTCAAACAGTAATTACAGGGAATCTGTGAAATCAAGCATGTAGAATGGAGAATTCTTTGTCTGAGAAATTTGGGGTGTTGCAAAAGTGGGGAAAACAAAATCAGGGCAGTGAGTAAACACAATGAGCAAATCATCCTGTCTCCATAGAAATGACAGTGTTGAAGAAGTACGCATGAAGTACAAGGTACATCTTAAGATATTTATTATTGTTTAATGCAAAGAAAAAGGTAGCAAAGGGTGATTTATCCGATAATGAAGTGATTGGAATATGTGGTCTCAAAAATAATACTTAGCATTATCTCACCCTTTTACAATCTCTCTTGGTCTTGCAATTAGTGACTCCATTCTTCTCCAGAAAAAACACAGTAGCATGATCTGTATCAGCAGGTCTGAAGAAGATGGTAGATAAATTATAAATAAATTAGATTTTTGAAGATCAAGGTTTCTTCAAGTCTTTGATATTTCTGAAATGATAAAAATAAAAAAGTCCTTAGAATAATGTCTACTCAAATTTCCTTAAATTTTTTCTTTTCTTTTCCATTTTCAAAATTATTTGTATCTAAAAATTGAGTTACTATAAGATTTCCTGTTGTAAACACTCATGTTTTGAAGTCCTGTCTTTTCAGAATTAGCTGGTTATTTCCTTGTAGCCAACAGAAAAAAAGAGATATCCTGTGAAATTACTTCTATATAATACAAAAAACTAGAAGTGATTTGGGGTTTCAGATGTAAGACAAATAAAGCTTAAGCTTCAGAAACATAACTTGTTTGCTAGTTAGTGAAATGTATTTGAGCTTTTAGGCACAGGCTACAAGCCTAAACACTCAAGTTCCTCTCTTTTAAGAATGAGTCTTTGAAAATATCAGTATTTCTCTGAAGGAACACATATTGCCTCCTCAGGATTTCCAAAAAGGCTACACTAATCCAGAGGACTCATTGAAATAAGAGGGGCTATATGGCAGCTACAGTTGATTAGCAGAACATGTTTTTACTTTACAGATATTTCTACTCAACTCAAATCACCTTTTTGTTT